>CM071568.1:3810767-4176397 GCA_036426205.1 Ascaphus truei | reverse complement strand
CCGCTTGTCTCTGGGACTCCTCTACGCAGAGTGCTGCTCAGGGAGACACAGATAGAGACCGCTTGTCTCTGGGACTGCTCTACGCAGAGTGCTGCACTGCGCAGATATTACAGACTGTCTGGTCTGGTACCAATAACACTGCTTTAATCATCCCAGTCCGCAAAACCTACTACTTTCGGATGCCACAGACATGCCACTGAGACAGTTAATCTTACTACATCTGAATGTAACTAATTGAAAGTATGGTGGTCCTTCAAAGTTGAAAGATTATATGGGTTTGCAAAATTCTTTAAACATTTGAAAAAATGTTTGTGATCAGAAGAAACAGGTTTGCATACAGGTATCTCTAGTAATAAGCTGCTGATAGTTTCATCTACGTACACATTTTCATAGTGAACATTACAGGCATACACCGCATTAACGTACGCAATGGGTCCAGTACATGTATGTAAAGTGAAAATGTACTTAAAGTGAAGCACTACCTTTTCCCCACTTATCGATGCATGTACTGTACTGTAATCGTCCTATATGTACATAACTGATGTAAATAACGCATTTTGTAACAGGCTCTATAGTCTCCCCGCTTGCGCACAGCTACGGAACAGGTAGGCAGCTGGTATTGCTGTTCTGGACGTGCTGACAGGCGCATGCGTGAGCTGCCATTTGCCTATTGGGCGCCATGTCCTTACTCGTGAGTGTACTTAAAGTGAGTGTCCTTAAACCGGGGTATGCCTGTATTTTTATGGTTGACTCTTCAAATTTTTGGCTGACTTTTTGAACTTTGGTGAACAGTTTGCACATCTCTACTAAAAAGAAGATTCAAACCTGCACTTAAAGATTAAATAAACCACAAAATCTACTTTCAGTCAATAGACATAATCAGAGATGTTGCACAACACGCAGTACAGCTGCGGCCGCCTTTATTCTAGTGCGGCCGTAGCAGCGCAACTCTGATTACCGCGGGCAGATGCAGTATGTTTTTTCCGGAGTATATTGCGGTATTTTAGCGCTCGTAATATTAGCATTTTATTAGCGCTATCTGCAATACTGCAATACCGTCTAAAAACTCAGGGGGGCGATCGCGAGCTGTTGTCTTCAAAGTCTAATACTTTAGCAGTTCAACCTACATCAGTACACAGTCTGCGTGTAGTAATTGTGAATTTGCATATTTATACATGCATGTGCAGTGCTGTATGTCTCATTTGAAAATTGTTGAAACGCATAGGCGTGTACTGTAACAGTATCAAATTTCAGCATATACAGCGCTCTCCCCTCACTTGCCCCTGCACACACAGGCTAACTTACTGCACTGCAGTATTTCAACTTCTTATCTTATCTACAGTACAGTACACCTCTTCCACACCATTCCTTTGAATGTGTCTTTCTTGTTTCAATCACATTCCTGCTTGATAGCTGATGATTACTGCGTATGCGTCTGTAACTTCACCACTGCTTGCTTGTGAAGTTCAAGAGTGAGTGACCAAAAAAAAATTTAAAAAAAATTCTCCTCATTTTTTATTTTTATTTTCTCCACAAGCCTGCCTAAACCATCTTGATATTACAATATTCAATCTGTGCTGTAGCTTTTGACTGTGACACTGTGCGTTTGACTGCACATGGTTGATTTGTGTGCTTTTTATGTATTTGGGTGTGTAGGGATCAAATTAATATGATAACCTGCCTTTTGAAAATAAGTCATTTCTTTGAACTACAGTACAGCTAATCCTCCATGCAGCTGTACCCTGTAACCCCCTCTCCCATGCGCACACACACAAGGCTCGCTCAAGGATTTGTACCTCTTATCGACAGACACCTCTCCAGAACCATTCCGTTTCTAAAGCTTGTCATTGTGTTTTTAATCATCTGTCCCTAGCCGAGCATCACCTCTCTGCGCCTGCGTGTAATCCTCAAAACCATTCATTAATTTTCCTATTGTTGGCTTTGAGTCACCTCTCTGTTAAATACTGTGTAACCATATGGCTAGTGCTGCTCTCTCAGGAAATAAAAAAATTAAGAAGTTATTTGCATATTATGGCATTGTGTACTGTATTGCTACTCCATATTGGACTACAGTATGGAGTTAGTACTGTCAAACTAGTCTATACTGGAACTACTCTCAGGAAAGAAACAATCTGTGCCATACTTACCTGTATCATACTGAACTTACAATACTACAGTACAGTACTATACCATACTACCTTCCTGATGCTTATCCATTACGCGCGATCACAATGGGCAACAGAGTCGCAATATGATCAACATATTTATTGCATCGTTCCAAGGTGAGTACATCGTTCCAAAAACTCATTATGCCTTGCGCCAACTCATCCTTTTTAGAGGGTTTCACGACTTTTCGGATATGGTCCTTCAGCTGATGCCAGACCATTTTGATAGGATTGAAGTCTGGCGATCTGTCATTGGAGGGGGGAAAAAAGGATAATTAGTTAAAGAGATATAGTACACAGTAAAAACAGTGGGAAAAATGAGACACGGTTACCGAACTTACTCCGCTGGTGTCTTCACCCAGTTGATACCGCGCTAAAAAATATGCGCTGTTGACGCGGTGTGCTTTGGATTGTTGTCCTGGTAGAAACGGTGACCATCTGGGAACTCACGTGTGATGTATTCCACAATCTCAGGCACAATTTGCTCTTGGATAAAAGCTTTATTCATGATTCCTATAACAAGAAAAGAAAAGTGCTCACAAAACTGCAAACTAGTACAGTACAGTGCATAAGGCAAATGCGTGTGCCTTATTTTACCTTCAAAGATGACAATGCATCCTGGTCCACGCTTCCTAGAGATGGCACCCCACACATGCATCTTCACTGGGTGTTTTGGACGCGTCTTCATAGATATGCGACCTTTTTTGTGGAATGCCTAGGTGGCAAATCTCTCCAGCGATACAGTAGACTCGTCAGTGAAGATGCAATCCTGGAAAGTTTCTCCACTGTCGATCCATGCCTGGGCCTGGACCACTCTCTTGATCTTGTTAACATCCTTTATCATAGGGTACGCTCTTTAATGACAAGGAATAATTTTATAGGTACAGAACAGTTTCTTAAACAACACTTTAACCTCCTGTACTGTCCAGTACTAACCTCACACGTCCATATTTCCATCCAATTCTGCGTCTCATCTTCTTTATGCTGGTCTCGGATACAGTGAGATTGTGATTTTGCTGCAGAGTGTATTTGAATAGTTGTCTCCCTACAGTGTACAGAAAAACAACAATCCGGTAAGTTACAGTGCAGTAGGCCACAAGTACAGCACATCATTTACATTAAAAATAGTATAAAATTAGATAGACCTACACAATATATAGTTCTATTAATATGCAGCAATTTAAACAATAATAGATATACTGTATTATATACTGTAGTTATATAAATATACCGAAATAACTATAAAATTAGATAGATCTACACAATATATAGTTCTATTAATATGCAGCAATATCAACAATAATAGATATACTGTATTATATACTGTAGTTATGTAAATATACCGAAATAACTTTAAAATTAGATAGATCTACACAATATATAGTTCTATTAATATGCAGCAATATAAACAACAATAGATAAACTGTATTATATACTGTAGTTATATAAATATACCAAAAATAACTATAAAATTAGATAGATCTACACAGTATATAGTTCTATTAATATGCAGCAATATAAACAATAAATATACTGTATTATACTGTGTACTGTAGTTATATAAATATACCGAAATAACTATAAAATTAGATAGATCTACACAATATATAGTTCTATTAATATGCAGCAATATAAACAATAATAGATATACTGTATTATATAGTTATATAAATATACTTACGCACTAGTTGCCATTGGTGTCCTCGTGCGTCATTTGGTTTTTCCGTGTGCATGATAGCACACGTGCTTGATGGCACAACGAGGCCAGAAGCAGCTAACCAGCATTGGATATCTGCAATTCGTTGTGCCCTCGTGTACATCTCTTTATTTCTCATGCTGAGATCCTTTGAAATCTTTTTAACAGGCATTGCTGCGAGTAGAAAGAAATACAAACACAAGAATGTATATTTGATGTTTAGACGATGTGTATTCAATGTGCAGTGAATACACAAAATGGATGGTGTATTTATACGTTAATGACTCTGTAACGGGGACTTATCCCTATTCACAAATGTGCCTCTAATCCAGCAGTGTGGTGGTTAACTGCTGGTAGGCAATTAACTAACACCACCTGCCTGATTAGATTGTTTAGAAAAGCCTGTCTTTTGAGACAGGAAGTGAGACTCCTTAGCTCACACCTGAGCTGAACTTTGGAGAAAGAGCAGAGATTCCTTAGTCCACAATGGGGCTGAACCAAAGAAGGGCAGATGTCTTGAGCGACAAGCTGACCACAAGACAAAGGGGACAAGATTCTAAACTTGGAGCCTGATATTTTCTGTGCACACAAGGGTGCGGTTCCAGGAGAGCAGAGAAGCTTCCCCTACAGCAGCCCAGCTAACAGATAAGACTTTTTCGTATAAGACTATTATTTATGTCTGTGTATTGATAAATGTCTCCATGATTTGGGGCTGGTAAATCGCTTAGCTAACCAACCCAGTTAGAGAGGGCTGAGCTACATGTATAGATAGTCTCCAAAGCAGAGATAGGGGTTTTTGGTTGGCTCACTATTTCGCTTATGTTGATTTTTTTTGGTGTTTAAAGTGACAGGCACAATAAAGCCTTGTTATAATTTCACCTTACAACACACTCCATTGTGTACCTCTTCACATGTCCTCCTACAGACTCACATTAGAGTACACTGGCGACACAGTTTATTGCACTGCGGCCAGATCCGCAAGCCGCCGCCGAGATTCCCGGCTTGCCCCATTTTCTCAGTGGCACGCCTCGGCACGTGCACGCCGCGCACGGACGCGCGGTCACGCGTCATCGGAGCGTGCCGACCACCTGCACGCGCGCGTCCAGGGCGCCGCGAGGGAGCCCTGTGTCTCCGCGATGTGGGGTGAATGGCGGCAGGCGGGTTCCGGGGGACCGGCGGAACCGGCAGGGCGGGGGGAGAGCGCCCAGATCGGAGGGCGCTCTTCCGCTGCTTCGGCGCGCGCCCGTCACCCTCCGGCGCGCGCCAGGCTACTGCTGCGGCTGAGAACGGGCAAATGCTCGAATAAACTCGGCCGCAGCAGTACACCCACTTTCAACACCTGTACCTCGTCGCCATGCATAAAAGGTAATAAACTTTGCATAGCCCACCACTCGATGATCTGTATCTGAACTTGCCCTTGTCCAGATACTGCATTGTGCCATCTGCTTCCATGGATCATCCCCGATTCTACGGACGCAGGAAGCCACTCGCCTCTGCTGTGCCTATCACACAGAAAAAGCAAAAGGCGGCAGCCATTTCCAAGCCAAGGCCAAAGCGACAGGCTGAGGCTAATAAAGAAAACCTTTTGCTGACCCCAAAGGCTAAGGGTTTTAATACACGTAAGCCTTATTATGTCAAGAAGAAGAAATTCGGTGATGTACACTCAAGACAAAACAAATGGGAGCAAGCAAGCCCATCTTCTCCACTACTCGTCCAGACGCTGCGCCGCTCTCCCGGAAACCCAAGCCCATTTCCCACTGCTCTCGATGACGCTGCCTGAGTGTCCTGTCCCATCAATCCGTAGGTGTCACTTTCTCAATTTGCTTAGACGACTCTGGCCGCTTCTCGCGCGGAAAAACCACAGGTGCGTTCAATCATTCCTTTCGACGACGCTGCTTTCCCATGGAACCCCATCTCATCCTCCGTAGCCACCTATCCACCCAGATGTCCACAGCACGCCATGCACAAGAACCAGCTCGTTTAGACCACTATATGAATGAGGGTTAAGTGGAGATTCTCGCGGAACTTCTATGCTGAGTAAAGATAATCTGCTTTTAGAGATAGTCACTAAATAGAATCAATGGATGGAGAAGATGGATCGACGAATGGAGAAGATAGAGACTGATATAGCGGGATAAATAATTTGCTCGGTGTTCATGCACCGTATCCCCGACGCCGGAGATGTAGGGGGTAGCATGGATGTGATGAATGGGACCTTCGACCACCTTTCAACACCAAGCGCCACCCCTGCACCAGAAGATTGTGTACATGTATGCCGTTGAGGAGGAGGATAACATGACAACCCCGTCAAGACCAGCCAGGAGACAACACGGCGACCAAGCGAAGGAGGAAAGCATCCTCCCACAAAACACCCTGCGCCGCCGCCACAAGCACACCCCCTCCCAGAAGCACACCGCTCCCAGAACCCAACCTATATACAGTACGCATGCATCGATACGGTGCCCGAATCATCTGCGCGAGCTGCCACGGCACTCAGGGAGAAGTTAGGGTGATGAGTTTGGTTACCCCAGAAGTATGGCGATGTTAATTTTTAAGCACCACGTGTCCTACTTGGTGTAATGCGGGTGGGCCAAAAATGTCAACTACGAAGGAAATCGCGAAAAAAAAGGGCGCTTCCTAAAATTTAAGAAGGACTATTGTGGAGAATTGTGGCACTATTTTTCAATTTCAGATCCTTTAATAAAACGTTCAAGACTCCATTAATGGCATTTTTGCGGCATACAAGGCATCGGCCCTGGAAGGACAATCTGGTTGGATCGAATTTGCGTGACTGTTCAAATGTTGTTTATTTTTTGTAAAGTGTTTGTAAATGTTTTTGTAATTGTTTTGACTTCTGTACTTTAATAAAGGAGAGTGTTGCGTGTTTTAACTTGTATTAATAAAGAAGTTTTTATTTACTGTACACAAGACCTGTAAAATTGCAGTCCCGAGGGCCGCAAACAGGCCGCGGTTTCAAGGGCTTAATCCTTAAAACCGGGCCTGTTTGCGGCCCTCGAGGACTGGAGATGTGCTGGCCTGACTGTTCTATACACCATCCTACTGTAAATGTTTTGACTTTCTGTACATAAATGTTTTCACTAGCAGTAAACCATACACCTGTTAATGTTTTGAATTGCTGTACACTTAAAATGTTTAAAATGTAAATTAATGTTTTTGTACTTACTCCACCAATGAAAGAAAATGTTGATTTGTTTTAAATTGTTCCATTGTCTCCTTTTATACTGTAACAAAATACAGTGTTTCTAGAACATACTGTACTGTAATGTCCAGGCATACTGTACTATATACTGTAGGCATGCTCAGTACTGTACATCACAAGAGTATTAAAACAACACATGCTGTACGGGTTTAGAATACACATATGTACTGGAATACATGTAGAATAAATGCATATTTTTATATTTTTCGGGTTTATTATACAGTATATATAAAAAAGTATTGTATACGGTCTGAGAACAACAGCATACTGTTTCAGGTTTTCTATGAAGCTCTCAGTTACAGTATTCTATCCTAATCAATAACAACAGCCACTAAACTGTAGACTCTGGTACGTGTTTTTTTAAATCAGATTCAGCAATGTGCAGGCATTGTAACATAACGCGATATTATCCATCAAAATTCCTACATTTGCCGTTTTCCGCATGAGATGACAAAGTTTTCTTTTCGGAGGAAAAACAAAAGTCAAAGTTTTACTGTAATGGTCAGTCAGTCCCCTAAAGAAGACCCACAGTCAGTCCCACCAATAATTTTCTCGGGGGGGCGTGTCCTGTTCACATGCGCATGCGCCTACTGGTGATGTAATGACATGCATATGCATTTCAAGAATGTTACAATGCGCATGCGCCTAGCTTTCCACCAATTGTGCAGTATCTAATGTAGAAGCTGCTCAGCCAATGATATTGCTTACAGGAGACTCGTTTGACTGTGCATTACTCACCATAGACTTTGCCAATCAGCTGGCGCCGGGCCACTGCCAGTCCTGTATTCTTGATCATACACGTAGTTGACAGGTGACAGCGGGACTACTACACCTGTAGTCAGCTGATGAGGCTGGAAATCGCTTAGGTACATCCAAGCTTGCTGGAATCTGTACGCGAAATCCGGCTCAGGCTGCAGGTATCCAGGCGGGGACAGACAGCAAGGGTTGTCTGTCACCAGGTTTTCACTGACGGTCAGACCGTTATTGGAAGCCGGTGCTGGTGCGGCGCATTGCTTGCCTGCGACTGATGTTTCATAGTTGGTTTTAACATGACCTTTCGCCTTTTGAAGTCTCCATGAACATAGATAAGGGAAAAACCCGGTAATACACACCAATACCCTCCAATAACATCGGGATCAATACGAAAAAAACATGGATCGATACATAACTTTTTCCTTATTGTACGCTTCCACATATGAGCATCTGACAAAAATTTGTAAAAGTCATAGTTTTCAATAAAATACTGATACATTTGAACAACTGTTGCCATCTTATCATCTGTTGCATTAATCGCGGCCCATATTAAATAAGCGTACGTTCTGTCCGGTTTTTGGAACATGGACTGCAGTTGTGCACTCATGGCGGGACTCTCAGGACAATAAAACAAGACCAAACACTGTGCTTGTATTTTTTAATATGAAAATGCCTAAATTGATACATTATTGTAACTTCTTCAGTCCCAAGGCCAATTTACAATGGACCACTGTGGTATTCTTTTAAACACCTGCAAATAGACACATTACTGAAGCGCATGCGCATTACAATTCATGAATATCTGCATCTGGCGGATACGCGAAGAATTGCAACAAATTTAATCCGAACCATTATCAATAAACACATCAACCGCGGGTGTGAATGCAACATGAATGCGGTCAGAATGTGGCATGAACGTGGTGACGTGCGGTGAAGTGCGTGGCATTCGTAAAAAAATCCAGAGATGTTGGAGAATAAAAGGGGACGCGGCTTTATGTGCATTTGAAAGTCCTTTTTGTCTGTGTAGAAGTGATGGGTGCGGTGTTTAAAAGGAGTTCTTCACCAATTCCCCAGACATGGAAAAGTAGTGTTCCAAAAGGAAAGCACACATCACAAAAACCCCTGTATAAGCCATTGTTGTTGCTAAGAAAGTGGTGCAGGAAGGAGGGTTTCGGGTTTGGTTTCGGGTTTTTAGAGCACTGGGACTCCTTTTCTGAGAGGTGCTATCTTTATTCTAGGGACAGATTGCACCTCAATGAAGAGGGATCTTCTGTGCTAGGCGGGAGAATGTTAAAATGGTTGGAGGAGACCCTAGACTAGGATGGAGGGGGGAGGGGAATGAAAAAGATAACAAACTAAATAGAATAGATGAGGAAACAAGGAGTTATGGAGCTACTGTAGAATGGGGGGAAGTGCGAGTTTGACAAGCAGCGAGACACCCATAGTAAATACAGATAATACTAGAAAACTTCTAAAGACTAAACCAAATTGGCGCAGAAAGGAAGGAGCAGATAAGATACTGTAATAGTAGAGGCTGAAAAAAAACTGAAATGCATGCTTGCTAATGCAAGAAGTCTGACAGATAAAATGGGGGGGCTTGAATTAATAGCTGCAAGGGAGCAGTATGATATCATAAGCATTACTGAGACATGGGGGGATGAAACTCATGACTGGGCAGTTAATTTAGAGGTTTTTTCCCTTTTTCGGAAGGATCGTGCAAATACTGTAGAAGAGGAGGTGGAGTATGCTTAATAATAAACCGGATCTACAACCTATTATAAGGAAAGATGTTTATGAAATGAATTATGAAAATGTAGAGACCTTGTGGATAGAAAATTGCAGTGGAGGTAAAAGTATAAAGAAAATGTTTGTGGGAATATGCTATAAACTACCAAATATCTGTGAGATCGAAGAAGCTAAAATACTTTTACAAATGGAGAAGGCATCAAAACTGGGTCATGTTTGCATAATGGGGGATTTTAATTATCCAGACATAGACTGGGGCAATGAGATTAGCATTACAGTAAAAGGAAACAGGTTTTTGGGGGTGCTTAAAGACAATTATATGACCCAAATTATTGAGGAACCAACCAGGAGAGGGGCAATACTGGATTTGGTAATATCAAACAATGTAAAAGTAATAACAAATATTTAAGTCCTGGAACATTTGGGTAACAGTGATCATAACATGGTCTCATTTGAAATAAATTATCAAAAAAAAACAGATTACTTGGGTTGAACAAAGACCTTAAACTTTAGAAAGGCAGATTTTAATAAACTGAGGGCTAATCTACAAGTAATAAACTGGGATGATGCTTTTGCAAGGAAAATGTTGAAGATAAATGTGCAGTCTTTAAAATATTTTTAGAAAAGCACACTTATCAGTGTATACCCTTGGGTAATAAGAATAAAAGAAATAAGTCAAAACCAATGTGGCTAAATAAACTGGTAGGGGAGGAAATGGACAAGAAGGGGAAGGCATTAAGATTCTTTAAGTCAGATGGGACGGAGGCATCGTATCAGAATTATAAGAAATGTAACAAAAATTGCAAAAGGGCAATCAAATTTGCAAAAATGGGTAATGAAAAAAGGATTGCAATAGAAAGTATGGTCAACCCTAAAAAGTTCTTTAAGCACCTTAATAACACAAGAGGTTGATTCACAAAATAAAGTAAATTGGACTCAGTAAAAATATATGGACCTTGATTGAAAACTGGTTGAAGGATAGACATCAGAGGGTTGTCCTAAATGGAACTTTTTCAGGTTGGGCTTAGGTCGTGAGTGGAGTATTGTATTGTATGTCTTTATTTATATAGCGCCAGAAGTGTACTCAGCGCTTCCCAAAGAATACAGTACAGGGAATTAAAATACATTAAGCGCAGCAAAATCAGCCAATTGGAAAAGGAATCCCTGCCCCAAAGAGCTTACAATTTAAGAGGTTTACGGGGAAACTTACAGAGACAGCAGGTGAGGGAATAAGTGCTATAGATGGCAGTGCTTGGCCATAATGGGTGGTAGGAGTGACTGTGGGACAGTTGCCGTGAGTGTAGGCTGTTGGGATGCTTAACTTTTTGGGTGAGTTTTAAGGTTAGTCAGTATTAAATCAGAAGGTTAACACCATTTACAGGGGAAGAGTTAGCAATGAGGCATCGGTGAGATCTGGTGTGTAAATCTTAGTTCTGGTTAGGGGAGATACCCGGCAGCAGGAAGGAGTAGATAGAGGGTGTGAATAGATAATTTGTGTGGGTGTTTTTTTATTGAGGGGTAAATAACTTGTTGGGAGAGAGGTGTATAAATAATGGTGCAGTGGTGAGTGGGGAAGTTGTAGAGAACAGAAACGCTCACAAAGGAGTGAGGAAACAGTAGACAGACAAAGCAATAGGGAGGGGGGGCATAGTGAGATGCAAGAGGAGAGACTTCCCAGGTATTGGAGGATAGGAAGAGTACAAAGAATCACAGCTTTTAGAAAGTCAAGTTCTCACAGCTGCAGAGTTGTTGTTGTTGTGCAGAGTCCAGATCTTCCTCTAATCTTCACCTCCAATTTCAACTCCAAAATTAACTCCAGACACTTTCAATGTTACACTTTAAAATGTTTCACAGCCAAGAGAGACTGCCTTGTATAGGTAAACACATTCACTTGACTAATAATTAAGGGAGGGATCTGTCTATTCAGCTCATACCAGTAAGATGTTAATTTGATTAAAGTTCTTTCAATTGATAGATGAAAATCAGATCACAGTCACACAGTACCTGTTTTCGTTTCAAGAAATTAATCAGAATATTAGTCCAGATATTCAGAATGCATCCATGATTAAAGATTAATCTCCAAAATTAACTCCAGAAACTTTCAATGTTACACTTTAAAATGTTTCACAGCCATATGGTTTACAGCCAAGCGAGAGTACCTCAGGGATCGGTACTGGGACCCCTGCTTTTTAACTTGTTTATTAATGATGTTGAGGTTGGCATCGAGAACAAAGTCTCCATCTTTGCTGATGATACTAAATTGTGTAAGGTAATAAAATCAGAGCAGGATGTAATTTCTCTCCAGAAGGATTTGGAGAGACTGGAAACTTGGGCAGGTAAATGGCAGACAAGGTTTAATACAGATAAATGTAAGGTTATGCATTTGGTAAGCAAGAATAAACAGACGACTTACAAATTAAATGGGAATAAATTGGGGGAATTTTAATACAGATAAATGTAATGTTATGCATTTGGTAAGCAAGAATAAACAGGCGATTTACAAATTAAATGGGAATAAATTGGGGGAATCCTTGATGGAGAAGGACTTAGGAGTGCTTGTAAACAGCAAGCTTAGCAATAGTGTCCAAAGTCATGCAGTAGCTGCAAAGGCAAACAAGATCATATCTTGCATTAAACGGGCAATGGATGGAAGGGAAGTAAATATAATTATGCCCCTTTCAAAGCATTAGTAAGACGACATGTTGAATATGGAGTATAATTTTACTCCTTAGAAAATACATTACGGAACTAGAGAGAGTGCAGAGAAGAGCCACCACATTAATAAAGTGGATGGACAATCTAACTTACGAGGAGCTGCTTGCTAAATTCAATTTATTTACATTAGAAAAGAGGCGTCTAAGAGGGGATATGATAACTATATACAAATATATTCGGGGACAGTACATGGAACTTTCAAAAGAACTATTCATCACAAGGGCAGTACAAAGGACTCGGGGCCATCCCTTTAGGTTGGAGGAACAGAGATTTCTAGCAACAAAGGAAAGGGTTCTTTACAGTAAGGGCTGTTAAAATGTGGAATTCATTACCCATGGAGACTGTGATGGCAGAAACAATGGATTTGTTTAAAAAAAGGTTGGACTTTTTTTTAGAAGGGAAAGGTATTCAGGGATATACCAAATAAGTAAACATGGGAAGAATGTTGATCCAGGGAGTAATCTGATTGCCAATTCTTGGAGTCAGAAAGGAATTAATTTATCCCCTTATGAAATATTATTGGATGATATACTGTAACACTGGTGTTTTTTTTGTTTGCCTTCCTCTGGATCAAATAGTTAGTATAGATATAGGATAAAGTATCTGTTGTCTTAATTTAGCATAGGTTGAACTTGATGGATGCGTGTCTTTTTTCAACCTCATCTACTATGTAACTATGTAACTATGTAGGGAATTCATATTCAATATACATATCATTTTACAATCAGCTTGTTTTAATGTTATATTTTTGGCTTTTTCCCATCAGTTTTTTGTTATTTTTGTCATAAAGGTATTTTCATGGCATTCCTGTTTCCATATAGATAGTCTAGCAATAACATAGAGACACGCAGTTCGCTGTATTTATTCCTTTATTTATAGCTGGCACACGAGGGGTTAATATCGTTTGTATAAGGCTGGGGCCATGGTGCCGCAGACTGTGCGGATGCTGAGCGATCATACTGCCTTAAGTCAGTGATCGTGTCCGGGCGCGTGCAGGCGGAAGAGGGAGGGGGGGGGGGGGGCGTGCGTTGCGCAAGAAATCTGTTGAAACTGATTTCTTGGCGCAACAGGCCGGTCACGTGAGCGGTTCGCCCAATTAGGATTAACCAGCTCCGTGATGCCCCCCAGGCATGCCCCCATGGCCCGTCCACCATGGCCAGGGAAAGCACACGCTTCACGCGGGTCACTTCCCAGCCTCCGCGCGGGCCAAGGCACTATGGCACCAGCCTAAGAATGCATTGAGGTTGGCATTATCCTGTCACTCTCTGATGAAGTGAGGCTTCATAAAATGTGTAGGAGTGAGACATTAGATTGATACTACTTTTTGAGATCGAGGACAGCCTGTGATGTCACAAGGGTTTGCAAAGGTTATCGGATGCTGGAAGTGGTGACAGAACGCTGCACTCGGTGGTAGCCACCAACGGGGGGTGACCATTGGGATCACATAAAGGACA
This sequence comes from Ascaphus truei, assembly GCA_036426205.1. Taxonomy (NCBI): domain Eukaryota; kingdom Metazoa; phylum Chordata; class Amphibia; order Anura; family Ascaphidae; genus Ascaphus; species Ascaphus truei. The sequence continues at coordinate 4,162,648 of CM071568.1, read as the reverse complement.
ATCTTATACTTGGATGATCTTTTATCCTGCAAGTTAATTGTATCCTTTCTTTCATCTAAACTGATTAAAGGTTCTGCACACAGCGGCATTTTATTTTGTGCGCTTTTATCTCTCCCAGCACATTTCTGCTAACGATGTTAGATGAGCTTTAAGTTACTCCAGATCTCAGTGTAGCTTAGTTTATTGTAACCTGCATTATGAATAGTGCAGTTTAGGGTAATCAACTGGTTACAAATGTGTTTATTATTGTATTTTCATATATTGTAACACATTATTGTGTGAACTTTACACATATTGTTAGGTGAATTTATTGATTCTGAGTCTGAATTAGTTCTCCGGTTTACAACAATTTTATTAAGACAATATTACTTTTCATAAAGTGTAGAAACCAAGTACATAATAGTTGCAAGAACAACTTTCCCAGAAAGTATTCCCATACTGTAAAACGGATTGAAAACAAAAGCTTCCAGTTGCTATTGTCTTTTTTGTGTAACAGGGTATGTATATTCTGCCTGTCTTTCCCCCTGTTATCCCTGTTATGTGAGTCCTGCTAGCTGCAAGCAGTAACATGTTTAATCTATGGGCTCTTAACCCCCCTCATGCTCCTCTTATGAGTGATAGGAGTAAGGTGGTGACTCGTGGCCTGTGTAAGCCTATCAGGAATAGGTATAGACCATGAGCCCGCCCCTTTTGATCCTCCTAGGAGGGTGTGACCAAGTTAGTTTTAGTCATGCTCTTGAAGAGAGAGGAAGTCCCGTTCCTGCTCTGGAATAGAGTGGAAGCATAGAGCTCAGTCTCTCCTATGGCAGGATGAGCGCACTCACCCTCAGCCTTTGGCTGGGGGAACATCAGATTCAGCCACAGAGGCCGTGTAAAACCAGGGGCCATCACCATCCAGATGTCTGGGACTTCTGAGACTGCATCATTGTAAGGAGATCTGCAGTGGATGCCTGCCATACAATAAAGACCCTTTTTATGACACTCCTTTCTAAGTATCAGTCCTTGGGCAAGACGGAGAAGTATGCAATAGTGGGGGCTGACTTCTGGACATCCTGGAACCCACTACGGCTGGAGGCGCTAACACCAGTGAGATGAAATAAAGAGAGAACTAAACCTGCCCTGATCTCCATACCATCGCAGATCCAACTCAGCTCTCCTGGTCCTAACAGGTATCATACCACACACTGGTAGCAGAGGCTGTGTATCTCCCACTGAGGGGTGGGGGGGAACAGTGCTACATTTGCTTGTTATGAGAAGACAAGTTCCTAAGTGCTAAGCCCTCTCTATCCAAAGGCATCATCCCCAATTAGCTCAGATACATTAGGAGGTTTAGCTCTGGAAACTACTATATAGGTTTTCAGTTCTCATGTAGTCAATGTTAGCCTAACAATTAAACAAAAATGTATTTTTGTTGATGCCAGTTCATGCATATAAACTAGCTAATCCACTGAATCAATATCATTTGCAGGAGTGAAACGTAGAAACTTTAATACAAATCCATCCAATTCTTTTTCAATTTCATATAATGATGCAAATAGGAGTTTAATTGAATTCTAGCTAAAATAATTATTGAAGACTGATGAAATTGGGTGTATTAGTATAATGTAAACTCCTGTAAATTAATGCAAACAGTTTTGTCATGGTAATACAATATGCAGTATTTAAACAATTAATTAAAATAACTATAGATGGAATGTTGGTCTAACTCTGAAAGTAAATAGTTATAAAATGCTGCGTGATTACCATACTGTAATTCTGCTGACTTCTTTTTTTCTGATTATAACAAATAAAGGCATTTGAAAAATGTCTCAAACATAAAAAAAATTGATGCATTTTCCAAATTCAATATTAATGTTAATATTTCAATCAAATTCATATTGGGGTGTTTTGTTGTTGTTAAAATAGTCCTTCTGTTGCATTTTTAGCATGGTCATGATTACTAAGGGCAAGGTTACAAACTGGCAGGTGAGCAAATGTCATGCATGGGAGAGAATGGAGACCATCGGACCAGAAAGTAGACAGCCTTGAGCATAGTATGATGCTAATGCCAATTATCGACTATGGAAGTATAGTATATGGCTCTGCACCCCAACCCCACCTTAGAAAACTTGACACCCTCTACAATTCAATATGCCATTTTGTTCTCCAATGTAACTACAACACACATCACTGCGAAATGCTCAAAGAACTAGATTAGTCATCACTTAAGTCGGTGCAAATTTCTGGGCAAGCTACCCATCTATCTGAACAAGCTCCTCACCCCTACCACATGCAGCACTTATCATCTGAGATCTGACTCCAAAGGACTATTCATGGTCCCAATGCTCAACAAAGTATCCGGCAACTCCTCCTTCTCTTACCATGCACCACAAAATTGGAACAACCTACTGGAGACTCTCACATCTACCAGCAGTTTAAGTTCTTTCAAATCTAAGGCTGTCTCACATTTTAATCTGGTCTGTAACTGTTTCATACGCCTATCATATATATTTTCTTTAACTGTGCATGCAATGTCTTGTATATAATGTATACCCTGTTCACTTATGTTAATGTATTTGTAACCATGTATTATTTGTCTTAACTCTATGCCCAGGACATACTTGAAAACGAGAGGTAACTCTCAATGTATTTGTCAGGGTATCCTAGACCTCCTGCCTAGCCATAGTTCTTCTTTGTCCACTGGGTGTGCTGCTGTCTTCTGTTTCCTCTGGGTTCCTCTGTCTGCCTGTCTGTCTTCTTGTTGCTCCTGTCTCTGTCCTTTATAGCTCTGCTTCCTGTCTGTTGCTTTTGCCTTTGCTTGAAGTCAGACTCCTACAGTATTGCACATGCCTCTGATCCTGATGTGTTGCGTACCTGTAGCCTGTAGTATGTAGTTTGTTCACAGTAAAAGCCTTGCTAGTAATTTCGGGCGTGTCCCTGCTCCCCGGTCTCAGTCCCTGCTCCCCGGTCTCAGTCCCTGCTCCCTGTTCTCAGTCCCTGCTCCCGGACCTGTCCTGCCCCGCCTGTCCTGTTCCAGTCTCCTCTTTGCTGACCTCTGCTTGTTACCTGACTTCGCTACCTGCCGCCTGCCTCGGACCCCTGCTTGTTACCTGACTTCGCTACCTGCCGCCTGCCTCGGACCCCTGCTTGTGACCCCTACTTCACTTCCTGCTGTTCCGGCCACCGAGATCCTACCCGCCACAGGAGTCTCCTGTGACAGAAAGCAAAGGCCACTTCTGGACCTCGCTGGAACAGATTCTTCTTCTGCCTGCACCCTTTCCTGCCTGCTGAAGCAGACCACATCCGCATGGTTGAAGATAAGTACTTTCGTTTCTTTTTTGGAAATCCCAGTTGGGAAGGTTTTTGCTGCTAAGTGTTCTGCAAGAATTATTGCGTTCATAATGAAAAAACATTTTTTGCTGAGACTAGAACTGTTGCTGCAGAGACTAGAGATTTTTCTTTTTTGCAGTGCCTGGTTAAACCTTGCAGTACCTGTTGCCACCTTTTTAGACTCTGACTTTTCATTCCCTGGACAAGGCTTGTCTCTGCATCCCTGGTTGGACCACTGCTGTTCACAGGGTTCCCATTTCAAAAGACAAGAGTGCTTCCATTATTTTGTTACTGCATGCTGTGATTTTTCTTGCAATCTGTAGTTCTTCCTATGATTGGTTCTAAGGTTTCAGGTTTACCTGCAAGTTCCCCTAAAGTGTGTTTCTATGTAACCTATGATATCCCTATGCCTGATATCAAAAGTTTCAGATTTAACTGCAAGGTTCTCTGTCTGATATTCCTATGTCCGATGTAAATAGTTTCAGATCTAACTGCAAGTTTTCTCTGTATTAGTTTTCTGCTGTCCATGATATTTCTATGCCTGATATCTAAAGTTTCAGATTTAACTGCAGATTTCTCTGTATGATATCCCTACGCCTGATATCTAAAGTTTCAGATTTAACTGCAAAGTTCCGTCTGATATTCCTATGTCTGATGTCAAAAGTTTCAGATCTAACTGCAAGTTTTCTCTGTAGTAGTTTCCTGCTGTCTATGATATTTCTATGCCTGATTTCTAAAGTTTCAGATTCAACTGCAGGTTTTCTTTGTCTATATGATATCCCTACGCCTGATGTCTAAAGATTCAGATATAACTACAGGTTTCTCTGTCTATGTTTTTTCCTTGCATTTATAAATCTCTGTGACTGATGCTAAAGTCTCAAAAGGTCAGCTCTCCTATCTTGTGTCTCTCTGTGTCTAATATTCCTGTTGTTCATTCTAATGCTTTTGCTTTAAAGACACATTTTCTGCATTATTGGTTTCTTGGGAAGTTTGTTTTCCCTACAGTATGTCTGAAGTTATGACTCCCACTCTGAAAACAGTCTTGAGCAGTAAATGTGAACATAGTACCACTGATTCTTCAGAACTTCTCAAAGCAAGGAAGAAGAAGAAAAAGAAGGGTTGGCATTACTGTGGAAGTTGCAGAAGAAAAAAAGAATGAAAATTTAACCTCAGAGTCTGCATTTGATGAAAGAGATATGCTGCAGCTTAAGGCAACTCACAGACGTATCCCAAGAATAGTGGAAGAAAAGAAAGATGCCCTAACTCAGACGCTTCAAGCTGCACAGAAAACGATTGATTGTCTTTATGGACGTTTAGATAAGGAGCAAGAAGCCAAGACTGCACTACAGAGCTGTCTATCCTCAGCAATTGCTAAGTGTGTTCTCCAGGAAAAAGAAAAGCACCAGTTGGAGAGTGACCTGGATGTCATGTCAGGTGAGCTGGAGAAGGCATATGCTGATGCTGCTGAAAATCGGCGCCTCGCTTCTAAAAGTAACGAATTCCTGGAAAGTTCTATGAAGGAAATTGACAGGCTAAATACAGAGCTTAAAGTTTCCCAGGAGGACATTTGCTACTTCAAAAAAGAGATGGAAGTCGATCGGGAGGAGAGATGCTACTTGAAAACAGAGATACGTTCGATGAGAGACGCCTCCGAAGAGTTAAATAGTAGGTTTGAAACTATAAACCAAATGAGTAAGAACTTCTCTGTCCAAGCCAGTGAAGGAGATAAAAGACTCCATGAATCAGAAGAGGAGAACAGACTATCGAAAGAAGAAAAGTCAAGGATGCAATTAGCGCTGGAAAAAGCAGAGGGTGACTGGGAAAAAGAAAAATATCAGTTGGAGAATGACAGGGTGATCTTGTCAAGTAAGCTGGAGAAGGCCTACGCTGATTCTGCCCAGTACCAGACTTTCATGGCTCAAGTTGACGCAGCACTGGAAGCATCTCAGAAAGAGGTTCACAGGCTTACTATAGAGCTGGAAGCCTCTAAGGAGAAGAGTTGCCACTTCAACACAGAACTATGTTCATTGAGAGAAATCTTCGAAGGGTTAAATATCAGGTTTGAAACTGTAACCCAAGAGTGCAAGGATCTCTATGTCCAAGTCAGTGAAGGAGATAAGAAACTCCATGAATTAGGAGAGGAGAAGAAACAGTTGGCCGAGGAAAAGTTAGACGTGCAGACAGCACTGCAGGATGCAGAGAGAGTGCTGCAAGAAGAACGTGTCTCCCTGGAGCGGCGCACACAAGCAGAAAATATGCTGCAGAGTCAGCTGCGAGAACTGAGTACACATCTGCAGGACACCAAGGAGAAATGGGTGAATGCTGAGGAAAAGCAGCGAGTTCTGCAGGAAGAAAGTTTCCAGACTGCCTACAAAATAAAGATGCTGCAAGGTTATTTGAGTAACCAGTGTGTCCCCAAAGAACAGCATGAGGAGCTGAAGGCCACACTGAGCATAACCAGAGCCTCGCTGGAGGAAGAGCTAAAGCTAGCAGCTGAACACACATCTCAGCAGCTCACAGCGCTGCAGGCGCAGAACGCTGAGCTCAAGACACAGCTTGCCAAAAAGGAGGAGAGAGAGAAGGTGTCCGTCTGTCAAGTGGCTGGCCTGACACAGCGCTATGAGGTCAAAATGGCTGATGCCTGCAAATTCTTGGACCACACTGCCCGTGATAAGGTCCAGCTGCAGCTGGAGCTGGACTATGCCCGGGAGGAGTACCGGCAGCTGCAGATCAGAAATGAAGAAGATGAAACATATTTAAGCTTTACTCTGAGTCAACTGGGAGATATGGAGTCGCGACTCAACTCCAAAGAAGCCGAACTGACAACTGCATTGAGTGGGAAAAGAAGTGCCGAAGGATAGCTTCAAGAGCTGAAAAATCAAGTAGCTGGTCTTAATGAGAATTTAGGTAATACCACGAAACGGCAGTCACAAGAGGAGACCATGGAGCGTGAATTCTATGTTCCCACTTACCCATGTGAAAAGTCTGCACCCGTCCTTGATGCCCACATTCCTGATGTCCATGCCTCTGCAATGGAGTTGAACGTATCCATTGGGAAGTTCCAGATTCCAAAACTAAAAGAGATATATTGGTCACAAAAAGAGAGAAACGGAAAGTGAATATGTCCCCTCTGCCGCATGTGAAGAGCCTGATGTATCTGTTCCCGATGCCCCTGCTATGACGTTAGACGGATCCCGGGTGAAGTTCCTTGCTATGCCTAATGTTCTTGATGCTGATGCCAACGCTCTTGTGATGAGGATAAATGGACCTCTCACAGATTTCCCATCAGCACTTGACGTACACATTAAGTTGGCCTTCCATCAAGGTTTCCCTGAAGAGCCTGGAGGATCGTCCGGAGAACGCTCTTGAGAGGGGGGAGTAATGTCAGGGTCTCCTAGACCTCCTGCCTAGCCATAGTTCTTCTTTGTCCACTGGGTGTGCTGCTGTCTTATGTTTCCTCTGGGTTCCTCTGTCTGCCTGTCTGTCTTCTTGTTGCTCCTGTCTCTGTCCTTTATAGCTCTGCTTCCTGTCTGTTGCTTTTGCCTTTGCATGAAGTCAGACTCCTACAGTATTGCACATGCCTCTGATCCTGATCTGTTTTCTGTACCTGTACCTGTATTATAGAAGTCTGTTCACAGTAAAAGCCCTTGCTAGTAATCTGGCTTGTCCCTGTTTGTTCCTTGCTCCCCGGTCTCAGTCCCTGCTCCCCGGTCTCAGTCCCTGCTCCCCGGTCTCAGTTCCTGCTCCCCGTTCTCAGTCCCTGCTCCCGGACCTGTCCTGTCCCGCCTGTCCTGTTCCAGTCTCCTCGTTGCCGACCTCTGCTTGTTACCTGACTTCGCTACCTGCCGCCTGCCTCGGACCCCTGCTTGTTACTTGACTTCGCTACCTGCCGCCTGCCTCGGACCCCTGCTTGTGACCCCTACTTCGCTTCCTGCTGTTCCGGCCACCGAGATCCTACCCGCCACAGGAGTCTCCCGTGACAGTGTTACTTCCTGGTAAAACATTTTATAAATAAATAGTATAAGAGGCAGAAATAGTTTCTTGTGCAGCTTCTACCATTAACTTCTGTAGCAAAAAAAAGGGGTCAAGATTGTTATGCTGGATGGAGAACAATGAATTTAGCACCAGAGAAAAAATTAATTATTGGAAGTAGTTACAGAGAAACAAGAGATCCTTCTTACTTACAGTGGCTAAATGTCAAACAGGACAAATCACAAAAGAATAGCACACTTATGATACTAATTATGTATCCATTGTCACACAGATGAGACCCAAAAGGTCGAATGAGCAGTCTGTGAGTAGGGTTACTGGCTATGCATTTCTGTAACCCGGGCTGTGCTGAAAATCTGTGTAATGCAGCAGGTACTACAATGTAAGCTTTATGTTAAAATGGTATTGAAGCCACATGCTCATTTGCATGTGTAACACCCCTATCCCCCCCGGCTGCAGAAGATAGGGTGTACACAAATCAGTCTCTCTTTGCACTGCTGACAGGAGATCTACCTGCGTCAGTGTAGCTTAGCTCAGTCAGATTTAATGTTTAGTCTCAGGGCTTCTCTGGTGGATCCAGGTCAGGCTTGTAGTGAGGAGTAGAATAAGTAGAAAAGGTGCCAGGAACTTTTAACAGGATGCTTGCTTTATTGAGCATTAGGCAATAGCACAAACAGGATTGGTTTTCAGTATCTCTCTCAAGCAGCAGTTCCCTCTTTGCATACAGATCTTCCCAGGACCCAATTTAACCCAGGATAGGATTGGAGTAGGCTCTGCCCCAGAACCCTACTTAAACCTGGGCTATATCCCTGCTCCCTGCAGCATGGGAACCTCTGTGCCTACACCAGGCACCTATGACTCACTCCACCAGCCCAGAGCAGACCAGAAACTGCTCTCTAGGGTGGGTCCCCATCTTTTATACACAGGGGATGTGAACCTTTCTCCCTCCCAGTCTCTGGGCAAAACATACTGTTGCAATTCTGTCACCCCACTGGTCACAGGGCATACTAGAACTCTCCGGGCCCTGCCAGACAAACATGTGCCTCGATATTGCAACAATATAACTTGTCTCTGGGACTGCTCACATGCAGGACGATGTGCAAGGGATTTAATCCCAACACTGCAGCAGCTGCCGTAGCCTTCATGCTGAAAGGGGCCTAACTTTAGCAAGGGGCTTCACATGTAATTTACCATAATCCCTTGCCTGCAGAGGAACCATTGCATGCTAGAAGACAATAGTGAAAAGCAGGCTTGCAGACCTGCCTGAGACATGTCAATGTGCTCACAAGTGATATTTGTGTTTGCTCTATGCAGTACGGTGGAGGGTTTTTGACACTTTTTTAATCTACCATAACTTATTTAATGTGTGATTGATACCAATTATGAAATATGTATGTTTTTGTTTAACTTAACAATCTTCAGATTCAGATCTACAAGCCAATCGGGTGGTGTGTTTTAGCGCAAGCCAGAAATTGTTGTTAAAATCCTCATTGCATATTGCATCCTGTGCAACAAGGCACTAAGGGATAAGCTACCACAAGCAGATCCCCAGGATAATGCAGCGGGTGGTACAGTCTGAGATCACATCCCCAGGATAATGCAGCGGGTGGTATACAGTCTGAGATCACATCCCCAGGATAATGCATCGAGTGGTATACAGTCTGAGATCACATTCCCAGGATAATGCAGCGGGTGGTATACAGTCTGAGATCACATCCCCAGTATAATGCAATGAGTGGCATACAGTCTGATATCACATTCCCAGGATAATGCAGCAGTGGTATACAGTCTGAGATCATATCCCCAGGATAATGCAGTGACCGGTATACAGTCTGAGATCAGATTCCCAGGATAATGCAGTGAGTGGTATACAAGTCTGAGATCAGACCCCAGGATAATGCAGTGAGTGGTATACAGACAGAGATAAGATTCCCAGGATAATGCAGTGAGTGGTATACAGTCTGAGATCACATCCCCAGTATAATGCAATGGGTGGTATATGAGTCTGAGATCACATCCCCAGGATAATGCCTTGATTCCACCTGTTAGGGGAGTAGGGAATTTGTACTGTACTACGGAGAAGGAAAAAGAGAACAACATAGGGCAGTATCGCAGGAACAGTATCCGTATGATGTATCTCCAAATTTTATACTCACAAACCAGTAGTTATTAAAGCGTGTCCAAATCTGTGGCAGATGTAGGTGAAGGTATAAATGCTCGTTCCGGTGACCCCAAAGAATTTAAAGAAAGATAATAGTGCAGATGGTACTGGAGAATATGAATATTTATTTAAATCAGAGAATTCATAATAGTGGGTATACACTTTATACTAAACCATAATTACTTCTGGTTCGATGGAAGATTTTTTTTTTATTTCCAGAAATGCGGTACCACCATGGTTCCAAGTTTGCGCCAAGCTATGCAAACCTGTTTATGGGCCTCTTGGAGGAGAACTACATTTGGTGCTACCCGGGACTCGGCATAGTCATTGTGTAGATATCTGGAAACATATCCGACTTCAGGGTCTGTGTGGAGGAGTATTTATTACTGTGTTATTTGAACACTGCATCACTTGTCCCTTGCACTATAATATTATCACTAGTATATATCACATTATTTGTTTTTTGCACTACCCTATCATTAATAGACATTGTACATAACTTTGTGCACTAGAGTATTTTATTTTAATACTCTAATAATATGTACAGTATATTGTTATTTCACTTGCGTTGAGCACCACCTTTTATATTCTTTTGCACCCCAGTATAATGCAGCGGGTGGTATACAGTCTGAGATCACATCCCCAGTATAATGCAGCGGGTGGTATACAGTCTGAGATCACATCCCCAGTATAATGCAGCGGGTGGTATACAATCAGAGATCAGATCCCCAGTATAATGCAGTGGGTGGTATATAAGTCTGAGATCATATCCCCAGTATAATGCACCGGGTGGTATGCAGTCTGAGATCAGATCCCCAGGATAATGCAGCGGGTAGTATACAGTCAGAGATCAGATCCCCAGTATAATGCAGTGGGTGGTAAAAAAGTCTGAGATCATATCCCCAGTATAATGAACCGGGTGGTATATGAGTCTGATATCAGATCCCCAGGATAATGCAGCATGTGTTTACAATCTGAGATCAGATCACCAGTATAATGCAGTGGGTGGTATACAGTCTGAGATCAGATCCCCAGGATAATGCAGCAGGTGGTATACAGTCTGAGGTCAGATCATTAAAATATACTTGGTAAAAGAAATGGTAATATTAAATTAAGGTCTATACAGACATATATATTATAATGACCTAGGCGCACAAGAAAAAAGAAAAAAAAGGGGTGAGGCGGAGAAAACATAGAGTAGTATGTCTATATATAATAATGGTGAGTGCTCATAGATGCACTTACAATAAATTGAGGATATTAGAACTTTTTTCCAATCACTGTAAGGACTTGACTTGATTCTGACAGAATCTTATCTTGTTTGGATCTTTTAAATCCCTTGGATTGCCCCTGGATCTTTTAGCTGCTTGCACTGTGGATGTCTTCATGCCAGTATAGTATCCAATGGATAAAGAATACAACGTTTTATAAGCCCACCGTCCCTTTAAGTCAAAACAAAATCATAAAATAAACTCCTACTCCTCTTTGGAGACTAACTACACACTCAGCTTCAACCCTTACTATACTACCTGGATGGACAGCTAAGCTGGTTACCACCCCAAACAGGTACTCTTATAGCTGAACATATATAGTCTCTGAACACAGCAATAAAGAGTTTTGCATATTAGTTATTCCAGGGTGTGGAGCAGACATCCCCACTTCAGCATAGCCTCGCATCCTTCCTTCCTAGGAGAGCTTGGGTTAAAAAACTAGATTTTCCTAGGTAAGATAGAACTGAAAACAAAGTCTTTAGGTTTAACGGGACTTGGCCCGAAATGTCCTGGAACTCAAATCGGCATGAAGTTCCTGACGTCACCGCTCTTTCATCCAGTGATGACAAAATCCCTTGACCGGGAGATAGTACCAGACATCCTGGAACTGTTTTCAGCTTGGCATCGCAGCCGTGACCGCTACGTTCTATTCTCAGAACTTGGCCCCGAAAAATGGGACTAAGAAAATATTTTGCCTTGAAATTTCTGAAGCCGGCTCCCTGCTATTTCTCCGAGAGAATCTTTTGGTCCCCCCCACCTCCCCTGAAACTCCTAACCCAGCAATCTCTGCTTGCTGGCACACCTGGAAAGGTAAAACAGAACATTCTTTATTGTCGCACAATTTTCACACGAGGCATTTATAACAATGGGCTCAAGAGCTGACACTCCCGAACCCCAATACATGGATCAGGGGTAACCAAGTGGGCTTAACATTTATTGTGTCTGGTTACCCCCTCACCGTCACCCTCCAATAGGTCAAATGTGTCAATGTGACTTGTCCGCCCGGCTCTATGGCAGGAGTGTTATTCCAACAGATCAGGGGAGCGTCAGACGGCACCATCAAAAAAGTAATAAACTCAGTCGTGACACATTAGATTTTAGGTCTTCTTGTATCTTGTAGAGTGACTGCTCACATTTCAAAAGGTTAAATCCGGCATATCACAAGTTCAACAATCTTCCTTAATATACGTCTAGATAGTTGTGGAGAATCTCAGAGGAGATAGGACAGACACAATAGTGTAGATAGTACAGGTATACAATATTTTTTTTTATATATCTCAATAAAACCTTTAAGATTTTGCACTTACAAGAAGTATATTCTTTGATGCATTAGTAATAACAATTAACAGGATAGGAGTCGAATCTGCTGAATCAAGGATGGGCATATTCACAGGGTCAATATCCCCCCAAAATTTAGGACAAAACAATATCCAAAACACGAAAACGTTTTGGAACCGAAACCAATACCAAAATGAAAAAAAACACCAGTGAAAGTTGCCACACTTAAACAATAGTTTCCAAAGTGGGAATGGTTTGACGTTCGACTTGAAAATCCCTCAGTTCAAATACTGGAAAAAAATCAAATTGCATAGATTGCTATTTCAAAAAAGCATCACACACACATAACAGATGTGTTGAGATGTTGTCTTATACACCTGGTATTCTTTATATTTCTAATTGGACATTAACTTTTTTTAACGGACTTAGAATGAAAGACACTTGTGCTTTCGTAACTGGCAGAAGCTCTGCAGCTGGCCGACAATTTCCCATGAAAATAGTATTAAACTTTCTACTTGTTTTGCTGCTGTAATTAGCAGTGTAACAGAATGTAGCACAGGCCTGGCTTAGAGACCTTCTATTCTCCAACCAATACCTTTACTGGCATGTATGAAAAATCAGAGCAATTACATTTCCTAACAGGGAGCTCTTGTAATAATTTTTATTTAATTGAATTCTTTAGCATGATAATCATTCCTTTGTTGGTGCACATACAGTACAAGTGCAGTGATTCTCAGTATTAAACTTAACAGTAAACATACATTATTCCTTTCAATACTGCAGAGGCCGCAAAGGTGAGTTGGAAATCAGCATGTTTGCATAATTTACCAAAATTAAAGCCTGAACAAAAAAACAAACAATACGGTATTAATTTGACCCTTTCCATTGGCCCTAATTGGGCATTGTATAGGTTCAACACCATGCAAAAAGTAGCTTTGCTTAGAACATAAGTTACAATGTCATGGTACTCTCAATATTCAAAGTAAAGTGTTTATTTGACGTGGGACAGAATGTGTCATTGAGCTCATGTTTCAATTGTGTACTGAATGTTCTAAAACAACTGTACTTGCATGTCGTCAGCGTCTTCTTAGCTTCTTCTTCTTCTGGCAAATCTACTCATGTTCATGTTTCGGCATTTCCTCTAAATGTTTTAATAAATTTGGGAAACCACATAAAGTTATGTATAAATTCACAAGCCAGAATAATGCGTACTTTGGCTCCCAAGTTTTTTTTTTTTTAAACTTAATCCCCCCCCAAAATTCCCTTCTTCTAACTTCTTGTGCCTGATACCCCAACGCAATAAAAACAAAAATAAACACACAAATATTTCCCTTACTGGCAGTTGGCCGAATATAATGAACGTAGGTTACTGGGGGTACCCTGTTAGATCTCAAAGGAACCGCTGCAGTCAGTAATGATTCTTATACCGTACTTCATTCACAAACGACCTGAAACAAAAAGGCTAACTTTGGAGTTTGCAGTATTGCAAAATCAGAACTATGTCATACTGTATAAGGCTATTGTCTAGTTCTAATTCTGCAATTTCCATCAAAATGAAGGATAACCGAGCCAGACAGTCTGGGATAAGAGCTAAAAAAACAAGGACAGGACTAATATCATGATAACCTGGCTACATTAGGAAAAACAGAGAGAGGTAGCGCTAAATCTATGAAATATAAGTGTTAATCACTAAAGTGAGTGCTATGTGAATAGCCTAATATTCTTGGTGTACAAGAATATAGACGCTGCCTGTGATATAACTCTGACCCCCAGATCAGAGGAACAATAGGGTGAAAAAAAGTGTTTATATCTCTGGCGCCCAACACATATAATTATATGCAAATATAAAGGATATATACAACCACGACTGGCAGGTAATGCTAATCCAATGATGGGCTTCTTTCGGTTTCTTCACCGACTGAGTCCAAGGGAAAGTGTGTGGTGAATAAGGCAGATAGAAATAAAACTACAATATTCTTCCCTGTCTGTCCCCTGTACCAAGGGACTCATAAGTGTATTAAAATATGCTTTAATATAATGTGCTTTTTACATTCGGAACCGCTGTCCAAACAGGCTGCCTGAGCTAACCCATAGGCGCCGGTAAGTCTGCTGGACATCGGAGTTAATAGCAGCCAGAGGATGACCAGAGGTGTGAATAACATTTGGTCAGCGGGGAAAGGCGGAGTACCAAGTCCAGAGATCAATGGCAGTCTTCCAGGATGCAACTTGCCCTGCCAGACCTGGTGGATCCTGCCCAGCAGGTGGCATTGAGATAGCCAGGGAGAGAGGTAGCAGGCTTGCGCATGTCTCTTGGCTATTTTGAATTTCTTGTTGACCTAGCTTTTCTAGCCAGCTTTGTTCTGATTGGTTGCTTGGGAAAGTTCCCATGCGACGATTTGCTGCTCAATTTTGTGAATCAATCTCAGAATACTATAAGCATCGATGATTCAATCAGATTGGTAGTCTCCGGTAGTAAGAGCGCGGGCAGGCTTTTCAAAGTTGCTTCTGTACGAATAGCAGAGCAACCGGCTTTGATTTCAAGCCAGAAAAGCCGGCCTGTCAGAGTATAAGTCCTGACTTTTGCACCCAAGTTCTCAGAAATTATTGTGGCGGACGCGACTGGGATTTTATGCTGATTTGAGTTCCAGGAGATTTAGAGTAACTCGCATTCAGGAGGGAACAAGTTCTCAGAAGAGAACGTACCGGTGGCGTGTGTAATTTCATGCCGATTTGAGTTCCAGGAGATTCCGGGCTAAGTTCTGGTCAGGATAAACTCTTCTGTAGAGTTCCCTGCACCTAGGAAAGTCTAGTTTTCGACCCCAGTCCCAAAGTAATTGTGTCTTTTTTTCTGTATTTTATGTATCATTGTGTGTAAGCGAATTTATGCAGAATAAATGACAATTTAATTCATTATCTGGTTTTGCTCAATGAAATATCCCGGTAAAAAGGTGTAAATAACCTGGTCTCCTGTGACACATGCGTTCCATAAATGTTTCATTCAACAAAACCTGTAGCACAGATTACAATGAAGACAATTTCTTCATGACGGCACAAGAGATGTTGGGCCGGGTTTACTAAAAGTGGCTATTCCATCACACCGGGTCTTCTGGCCATGGTGGAAGGTGTTATGAGGCTGTGGAAGTGTGGAAATGGGGCTGTGAGAATTGGATTATGGTATGAGGTCTCTGAGACACATTATGGTATGCTAAGACTGATCTGGCGATGATCAGTTTTGAATAGTTTGCAAGGAATGTCTGAGAAGGATGGGGGAAGTGAGATTGACTGAATGTTCACCAACAGAGAGAAGAGTTACTGTCAGCAAATTCAGGGTCATATGCCAGTAACAAGATAAGACAGGTGTTTTCATAGAAATAGTGGGTGAAAAGCAGAAATAGTTTTGCTTGGCATACAGTAATATTTTATCATATTCCTTATAAGGGCATTACATTAGCTTAGCAATTGTGTAATATATCTGGTGGCTAACATATGCAAGCTGTTTTAGTGTTTTGATGGTCAGACCATTGAGACTTACTCATTTGGTTTCCTTGCAATTGCTTGTAATAAAATAAATCATTGTTTATTCTACTCTTGTTTGGACAATCAATTTTTGGTTCTTACAACGACAGGTATAATATTGCTTAGTAAGTATGGGGTGCTATACTTATGTTATCAATTCAGTACACAGGAGCTGGCTCATACTAAACCCACTGATGTAACAAGAAAACTCAACATGTTCAATACAGCCACACTGCTCCCTCCTGGGCCTTTGTTACTTCTTTCAGAAATCGACTTTCAAATCAGCATTCAGCGGCTGCTAGTAACAATATTGAGATATACCTAGCAAGAGCAGAATCCACTGCCTTGTTGGTTTTCTAGATAGTCAAAAAAGAACAGCAAGAGGATAAAGAAAACACATACATTTCAATGTTACTTCATTCTCAAGTCAGCGGGCTTTACACATTGTGACACATTTCACATGAAAATAGCCTATCATGTCTGACATACAGTATAATGAAGCACAGTATTGATGCAGCCGCACCACTGCGAATAGCAACAGCTTTAGGAGATGTAATATTGATCTTTTTTACCCATTAAACAAGATTTCAATAATTTAAATGTTTTCTAACTTTCCTACTAGGATTATACACCTGGTTTGCTGGCAAGTTACATTTAAAATCTGGTACAATAGAAGAGAACACTGTAGTCTGAAAATATAAGCTTAGTGTGGCTTCAGTAAAACACCTATTTATATATTTTGTTGTTGGTATAGTAAAAGGAATGAAAATATGCAATGAATTCCCTTTCGCACATGTATGTTACGTGTTCAGTACAGTGATATAAAAACAAATCCACATATGGTAAGGACCAGATACTTGTTTTCTTGTTATTTTTATGTATCGTTTATATAATAAACTTGAAAGAACTAGAAAAACAAATAGCTAAATAAATATTGCAGTCAGGACACTGGAGTACAAATGTGTGAATCTGTCACAAATAATAATAATAATTATAATCGCCAGGGGCTCTGGCGGGCCTCTCCGAAGGGCACCGCCATCTTGGAGGTGCGCGCGCAGCCGCAGTATGCTCGTGCATGCGCCGATGCGGCGATCCACAGTGCAGGGCCTTCTTGAGCTCGCGCGTGCGCAGATGCATCAGCGGTGGCCATTACCCTTAGAGCCTGAGCAGTTGAGGGTCAGGAGAGTAGCGGCGGCCATTACAGGGTTGCGTAAGCGCAGTAGAGTAAGCACACGCGGCGCAAATAGTAAAGGGCTCCGCATGGGACTACAACACCCAGCAGCCACTGGGGTTGCTAACCACTTGATGCCAGGGAGCCAATCGAGTGGCGAGATTCTCCTGCTGAACGTAGATACATAGACTCGCTGAGGGCATGACGGCAGTTGGAGCTGGGTCAAGGTTAGGGGAGGTTGTGTGTGCAGGGGTCCGGGACCCTCTGCACTATGCCAGGTAATCCCCTAGGCCCCAGCTAGGCCCGACTCATCAGTAAAGCTTGTGGCTGCTACAGGGACAGGCCCTTAGGTAGGGACCCTGCCCCTTTAGCCGTTTGATAGTTCAGGGACACAGCTGCAATGCTGTGCAGCCTTGAGAATCGTGGTCTGGGATCTGACTCCATATCAAGATAAGAGACTGTCTTCACGGTGGGACCATCTGGCGGGATACCACCCCACGCGGAGGCGGACTCGTCGCAGGATCAGCGGATCCACTCTGTGGTCCTTTTGGAGCGTCCGGGTGTGGACACACCCGGCAGGTATCATACACCAAGTGCACCAACCAGTACACCTCATCTAGTGGACAGCGCTGTCTCACACATTGGGGTTGGGTGTGGGACTCTTGGGACACGGTGTTGGGTTGCACAGTGGTGGGGTACTGCTGTGCAAGGCGTGTGGGTAGTTGTATTCTTAGTGATCATTATAGAGTGTTAAGAGTTATCTATGTTACAGTAAAGGCCTTTCTATTTTTACGAAGTGTATGTGATCATTGTGTTAGGGTCCTGTGAGGGGCTCCTCCCACTATGTTGGGATCCCACTCAGGTTGAGGCGCTGCACCAAGATTGTAAGTACATCACCCCAGGCACTCCGTGTAACTGATAGTCCCTGCCAGAATGCATGCTAAGTGGAGGGTCAGGTGGGTCTTCACCCGCTGACCCCATCAACCGTCACCATGCCCCCTTCAGCCTGCTGTTATTGCGAGAGTTACGTCCCAGTGACTCCGCCCCCTCACCTCTACCCCCGGGCTTTATCAGACCTGAGCCCCTCCTGGTAAGACAAGTACTTAGCCCCAACTGCCTGAACTTAGTACTGCCGGACAAGTACTCAGCCCCAATAGAGAGAGGCAAACTGGTCAAACTGACCCCTCCCTTAGGGACTTCAGTCCCTTGTTTGTAAAAAGTATTCTCAGGTTCACCCTGAAAATAAAAAGGTAAAGGTTAACAGTACTCACAAGCCCTATTGTACAATAGTCCACCATAACAGTTTCTTTGACTCGTTGACAAACTAATCATTTGCTAACATCAGTAATCATTCTGAACCTGACCAAGACTGTGACAAGTCGAAATGCGTTGTTCGCCATTGGTACCCGAAGCAGCCACCGTAGAGAGACCAAACAGCTGACATCACAGTCCAGCACAGCCCGGACGCGGGGGCAGTGGATTTCACCTGAAGCAGACGCTGGAACGGACCTCGCTGCTGCTGCTGCTGCTAGGGTCCTTGTTGCTGTAAGTGAAGACTTTTGCATTGTGTATTTTGCAATAAAGCAGTTTCCATTTTATACACCTGCCCCAATATCATTTTTGAGTGGATTTCACCCACCACCCTGGGAATGCTGAGGGCAGTCAACATCCTGAATGAGATCTTGCATCATCGCAGACTGAAAAGGATATCTCTGAGTACCAGCACTCACACAGGGCCGTGTGAGTGAAATTTATATATTTATTTACCCTATCACATCTTCAGGTGCAGGTGGTGGCACACAAATCGGGTCAGTTAACCCCTTTCAGTGCCGGCACAGAGCCCCTATTTATATTACACCATACTGATACTGGCTGTCTCTTTGTGCATTTACACTGAGGGGGAGTCCAAGCAGAAACGGAGTGTGCAGTATCCAGACGTAACCAGCAGGATACCTCTGAGTACCAGCACTCACAAAGGGGCGTGTGAGTGGAATTTTATTTATAAGTAGTGCATTTCCACCATCAAATTTCGTCAAGGGGAAGTGCAGGTTTGGGCAACTAAGTCACATGATCCCTCTTCCCTGCACACCCCACATCTCCCACATGGACTGATTTTTCGCTGTGTATGTGTATGTCTATACGAGGAGGAGACCACCTACCAGACATAAGAACACAGAAGCGGAAGACGACCGTGTGGGCTCTACCTCAGAAGAAAGAAGAGGGCTGCTCAAAGCTCAAAAACGGAGAGTAGAAAAAAAAAATATAATAATGTCATTGTATGATAGGACAACGGTAGCTGGAAGTGAGGGAAAATCTAAACGTTGAGTCCGTAGTAAACAGATGGGAGAGGTGACCAGGAACAGGATAGGAAGTGCCGGAGTTCCAATGGATAAATGCTATCTGGGTTAAACATATAACAGAGGAAATATATGTTACCTCTGTGATCCCGTTATAGCCCTCCGTCTTCACTGTATCTCCTCGTGGTGCCGGGCGTGGGTATCTCAACCTCCAAATGTAACGCCGTCTTCCTCTCTCCAACACCGCGGAGCTCCCGAGTGCCGGTGATGTGTGTTGCAATCTCCAGTCCGTCCGGGAGCGCTCCACTTGGTCTGCAGGTTCCACATGCGTCTCCTACGTAGAAATGGATCCCATGTAGCGTGCCCTCACAGCTACCGTGCGTCTACCCAATCGTCAGATAGCATAAACAAAAAATGGATTGGCACGAAACAGCAGAGTCCCAGAAATAAGCACCATCAGCTCACCAGTAGATTGGAAGGTTAAAAAAGTTTCATGAACTACATAAAAAACAAAAAACAAACAAAGTACAACAGAAAAAAACCTTCTACGCGTTTCAGGCTCTAAAAGCCCTTTCTCGGGGTTAAACTAAATTACCCTTTTTACAAGAGAATATATAGGTATTTCACTGTGTATTTGTGCCATTGGATGTAGCACTGGGCTCTGTTTGTGTTTGTTTATGGTCTGTGCTGAAGCAAGGAACCATCGCATGAACCCCTATGCAGGTTCTGGGTGACCGGGGCATTAACTGGGCATCTTCCTTAACCTAGGGACCCCTCATAGTTGCTGTGACACTTTGCATCCGTATGCCCCATTTACCTTTCTGGGCTATGCTGAAGCAGGGAACCCTAGAGGTGAGTCGCACCAGCATTTTCAAGGGAAGATATTGCCGCGACAATGTTCCTATATGTATCCGGGAATCAAGCATATTTCTCTGGCACATTTTTGGGGTTTCCAGCAACTCTGGACCCCGACTACCTAGACACATTCTGACACCACTTTCTCCGCAATCCCCCCCCCCCCACTTTGAAACTCATAGCCTAGCAATCCCTGCTCACTGACATCCCTGGAAAGGCAAAAACACATAAAATCTTTATTGTCACACAATTACAGTTTATGCATTTGACAACCCTGGGCTCAAAAGCTGACTCTTCTTGATCCCTTATTACAGGCTTGAACCTTTTATTTGAGAGCCTGGTTACCCCCCTGCCATCACAATGCCGTCTTTATTAACAGTTCTGGCAAGGTCTACTGCAGAAGTACAGTAGGCTTATGCAACCAACCTTAAAGCATTAAATAAATCACACTGACAGAAGATATTTGATACGCTGAAGAACATGCACGAAATAAATCTGATTCAGTCATAATGACTTCAGAGAAGGCTGATCAGTGATTCATAAAAAACTTTAATGAAACAAAGTGCAAACGGATCCTTTTGACGCGTTTCGGCCCGTCAGGCCTTTGTCAAAAGAGTGATCCGTTTGTAACAGCATGATATATATATAGCCAGTGCAATTTAACACAGCCCTGGTGTTGTAACTTGCACTGGCTATATATATATCATGCTGTTACAAACGGATCACTCTTTTGACAAAGGCCTGACGGGCCGAAACGCGTCAAGAGGAACCGTTTGCACTTTGTTTCATTAAAGTTTTTTATGAATCACTGATCAGCCTTCTCTGAAGTTCTTACTCCATGGCTGTGCGGCATCTACACCTCCCCTGGGAGGATTTCCAGTACTCCAGTGCCTGCTGCCTGCACGCCGGGCTGCGTCTGGTGCACCTGCGTCCCCCTGCTACACCCGGATACACTGGCACTGCCGTCAGTCAGGTGACCACCCACCGCGATCGAGCGGATGTAGGGTTGGCGGCAGAAGAAAGTGCTGGCGGGCTGAGAGGATCAAGTCGTCAAGACACATTGCTAGCAGAGGGACATGCAGCATTTCCATACCGGAGGATAGACCAGCCACTTCTCTACATCCCCCAGTTGTAAGTTATCTATTTCTATGTTTTCTCTAACTTTATTGTGCTTATGGTTAGCCAGTTGCAGAGATTTACATTTGTGAAGATTACACTGGGGGACTGTGGCGTTCGTTACCAACATTAACTGTTATTCAAGCACCAGTTCACAGCTGCAGCCATGCTTTCTGAGCGCCTGGTGGGTTAACTTGCTGTTTACCCGTTACACATGCTTCAGTCATAAGATATAGTCAGAATATAAATAATATAGGAATTTGATATCACCTCTCCACAGACATTGAAGTGGTTAATACAGTAAGGGAATGCAGACACGCTTGGGAAAGACATACAGTAAGGCTGACCCAAGTATGAAGGAATGCCAAGGTTCAAATATGGTCAATGGTTTTACAGCAGACAGGAACATGGACAGGCAGGATGGGCCCAGTGATTCTTATCTGCCGTCAAATTCTATGTGTCTATGATATGTATTGATAACATAATTCCTACGTCCACTAAATCCTACTCAATTCAAGAAGGAGTTACTCATGTTATGCTACTATAACAGCGCTCGTCTCCGATAGGAAGCAAACCCGTAGGGCTGAGGTAGGGGTATATGATCACCGACCAGAGCCCGGGGACAGAGTCCTGTTAGAGTAGTCGTAGTGGTGATCCAGGAAGGGGTCAAGGCAGGCATCACAGGAGCGGTGGTTGGGGTCACAGGTTGGGGTCGGCACCAGGGAATCCAAAGGAACATGTAAGGCTCAGGAACACATGGAATAGCATACCATGCTTGGGCAGGGGCTGGGAGTCATT
The DNA here is from genome assembly GCA_036426205.1 of Ascaphus truei. Lineage (NCBI taxonomy): Eukaryota > Metazoa > Chordata > Amphibia > Anura > Ascaphidae > Ascaphus > Ascaphus truei. The sequence continues at coordinate 4,140,886 of CM071568.1, read as the reverse complement.
AACTGCTATTTAAGACCTGGAACAGATGCAGCCTATTATGAAGTCCAGGAAGAGATTTGCCAGGAACAAAGATGGCCACAACAGCCACGTAAGGGCAAGTTCCAGCAAAACCCTGGACTGGAACCCTTACAGCTACAATATGAACAAGACATAATATTTTTGGAAGCGTTCTCCTTAATTTCCCGCAATTATTCTTGGACCCCTAGTCCGCACACCCGCCAAAAGCATCAAGTGAAACAAAATAACCTGGTCATTTATTTCACTAAGCAGGTGGCATCAACCTCATGCACATTCCTTCATTATATCAGAAACACAGATTAGAAGACTTTAATGTCTTTCAACTTTCAGTGCATATTAAACGAAAAGTTCTAGCATTTCTAAGTGCTTTTCTTCCATCACTTAGTATCAAATGATTTGAGAATACAATATATATTAAAGTGGCAACAGCCAAAAGAAGGACAAAAAGAAAAAAAAATCAATATTCCTGAATGAGCGACTTCAATTGATTCTGACAAAGAATGAATTACTTGTTGGAGGCTTTCAACAGAACAATAATTTTTGTTGTTATAAGGCACCTAATGTGAAATGACAAGCAGTCAGAAAGTGTGTCGTTCATTTCCTGGGGAATTACCATATTAACATTCTCACTATCTGAAAAATTACATTTGTTTTTAATGTTCGTTAAATTTGTTAGTTTCTGCAGAAATTGTTTACTCTCCTTTAGTTGCTAGGAGTAGAAAGCAGAATAATCACAGTGCAGCCCTTAAGTGATTGGGCTCATGATGAACAAACCTCTGCCCTGCAAATATTTAAAGAACCAATTCTTTTTTATCCTTTGTAAGAAACGCAAAGTATGCCCTTCATAAAGGTCCAAATTAGTTTGCACCTGAAAAACCTTTACATAAATTGCCACGCTTAAGGGGTAATCATACTGGAGCTTCACTTAATGAATCAGGCTTAAGCCATCTCATAAATTCCCATGACTCATTCCAAGGGTAAATAAGCACCTTCAATCGTATCATAGTTTCAAAAATTAGGATGCCTGCTATCATTGTTCTTCATTGAAGCAGACAAGTTGGAAGGTGGTGCAAGGAATTTGAAATGCAAAATGATTTCCCATTGCATGATGTCTTTGTTTTTACTGGTATGATTCTATGGCCTTTATTGTGTATTGTGCTCTGATATCTTGACTTTCCATGCGATTACCACTGGGTTGATTGTATCAGAGCTTAGAGAATAAAAACTGTAGCTTAATTTTTTTAGAGACTCAACGGTACAACTCAGCCAAATATCATAGCCCAAGCAACGCCACACCTCCCCCAAGCAACCGGTCTCCACTGATAACTAGGCCTCGGCAAATGAAAAAAGAAAACCTCTTTAAACTTCCCACCATAAATACCAAGGCAGAGTACAATTGGCAGTCTGAACCACAGTGAGAAACGAGCCTATAAACTTTGCTGGATTTATAAAAAGTCTTTCATCGAAGCTCAACTCTATTTAGATAAAAAGGAAACTCACTCAGGGGAGAAGCTGTATGCAATGTTTGAATTTTAGAAAAGTTTACTTGTGTACAAAATATTGACAACGAAGGAACAAACAGGAGAGCAGACATTTTGGCATTGGATGTGAGAAAAAACATGGATATAATAAGATAAAACGTAACTTTAATTTACATATTTATTACAACATTTATTTAATGCCCAGGGTCTGAAGCTGGCTCTCCTGATTCAAAATCAGTGTTATTGTTCACAGAGTCAGTATTGTTAATTACTGAGCCACTCCTTCCCCCTATTTTCATAAAAAAATATACTATAAAACAGTTTATTTTTTTAAATATTACAAATAAGACCTTAAGGAAAATTAGTTAAATAATGCATGTCTCACTGACTCCTCGATAGTACAGTATTGTATTAGGTCTTCTGTGAAGGACAATTCTTGATGGAGAAGGAGTTAGCAGTGCTTGTAGACAGGCTTAGCTATAGTGCCCAATGTCAGGCAGTAGCTTCAAAGGCAAATAAGATCCTATATTGCATTAAACAGGGTGTGGATGGAAGGTAAGAAAGCATAATTATGCCACAGTAAAGCATAAGCATTAGTAAGACCACACCTTGAATATAGAGTTTTGGGCACCACTCCATAAAAGACCCATAAGAACCACTTGGCCAATAGAAAATACATTATGGAACTAAAAACATAGATTGAAAGCTCCACAGGGCAGGGACTGTGTCTGAAAAATATCACTGTAAAGCGCTACATAAAACTAGTAGCGCTATACAAGAACAAACAATTATTATTATTATTATTATTAACTAGAAAAAGTGCAAAGAAGAGCCATCAAAATTTGACTTATGTAGAGAGGCTATCTAAATTAGATTTGTTTACATTAAAAAAAGAGGCGTCTAAGAGGGGATATGATATCTGTATACAAATATATTTGCTGTCAATACAAGGAGCTTTCAAAATAACAATTTGGCAGGGGTGTCCCTGTTGCTCCCAGCCTGGATTTCTCCCAGTCTGCCACCAGGATTGCGGTTATCTGTGACCGTTACTGGTAGAGTGCTCTCTGATTAATGTTCAGCACCTGTCCCTCATATCCAGCCAACTCTATGTAGCCAGGGCCCCTTGGTTCCCTCTCACATCGCTGAAAGGGGGAGGCTGCGGCCGGTTGCGGAGGCACTCCGGTGCGCTGCTGGAGGTTGTAGAGCCGTCAGGTGCCGCCGGAGCTCCGGGGCAGTCTGGGGATACAGGCGGCGGTCATCATGCTTTTTGCGCATGCGCGATAAGAGGCTCACGCTTGTGCAGTGGCCCAATAGTTGCGGTGGCCATGTTGGTACTCCTCGCGCATGCGCAGTTGTGCCTCACGCATACGCATAGAAGCCTATCAGTGCGGTGTCCATTACATGAAAGCCCAGCAGCCTCAGGGGCTGCAGATCACCTGGCGCGAACGGCTAATAGGGCCCATAGGATTCCGGCGTGAGCAGAAAGGATATATTTGGTCCGCTGCTAGCCACGCCAGTCGGAAGGGGAGCAGAGACAAAGCAGGTAGTGTCCAGGGAGTTTTGCTTCCCTGGACGAGGCCTAGTTTTTCCCCCAGGTAGGCTGTGAGTCCCCACCAGCTTGTGGGTGCTGGAGAGAAAGGCCCCCTTGATAGGGAACATTTCCACTTTAGATCTATAGTGTCAAGGACACAGTGAAGACGCTGCACAGTACTGGCGGCCTGTAGTCTGGGACCAGACTACAATAGTAAGAGACTATTAAAGGTGGGATAATAATCCAGTGGCTGTCCATCCCACACAGAGGAGGATGACTTCGCTGACGATGATGACGTTGGATCAGATGGGTCCTTTAATCAGTTGGCGGTACTCGGGTGCTGGAGCACCCGTCAGGTATCCATATCTACAAGTGCACCAATGGCCACACACATACTCTGTGGGTAGTAATACTGCACACTTTGGGGTGGGATCAGCTCTGTGGACACCGGGAGGTTAGGTGCCATGGGCATCTCAGTAATTTGGGGGAACATCACCCACGTATGTTTAAGGTGGTGGTTGGACATTGTGGGCACTGTGTGGATAAAACCGTGTGTGGCCTGTACAGTACTGTGTGGTATAGTTGTATATACAGTAAGTTGCTGGTTCAGTAAATACTCATTTACCATACTTGTGTGTATTATTATTGTCTTGGGAGGGGCCATACGGAGGTGCCATCCTTTTTGTATTGGGATCTTTCACAGGTGGGGGCACTGTCAGCAGATAGAATCAGGTACACCCCAGGCTCCCTGCAGTGGAGGATCAGGCCTCCTGTGAGCTAATCAGGTAACGCACCACATGTAGTCGCCCTAGTCACGGGGGGAAAGGGGGCTACACCTATATAAGACCTTCACTTCCTCTGCCTGTTAATTGTGGTTATTCCCAGTACTCAAGCTTGCTGCCTCTTTACTGCTATTGTTTGCTTTACTGTGTTCCAGACCCTGCTCTGACCTTGCTACGCTTGAAATGTATGGCTAGCGGATAAAGAGTTTTCCATTTTATAATTAGGAGCACAGTAAACCCCTTTAATATCTACTTATTTTGCTCTTCAGTCTCCCCTCCCTCTTCTCCTTCTCTCCGGGGCTATATTTCCCTTCTTGGTGGTGTACTATATAGTGCAACATCCACATATGTCCCAATCTCTGAAATCGCCTGCCCTTTAAAAAAAAAAAGTATTTGGTATCCAAAAAGCATAATGGATTCTAACTGCTATGAATGTGATATGGTTTTAATGTATCCAATGTGTACAGTATATACAGAAATGAATTATTGTTATTTTCTTTCCTCATCACCAACTTTAGAGCTTGGTGTTACTAGTTCAGTTATCTTCCCATCTCAATGAAGAAGCACTATGATTTTATTTAAGAACATGTACAGCTACCAGATTTTCATCTTTTTAGCAAATTCTTCTTTGCCAATTTCTTAGGTGTCACAGAGATCGCAAAGATGTTGATCATTAATCAAACAGGTAAATCTCAGATTTCCTTTTCTTAATGTTACTTTAATGTCTGAAATTCTTATATAATATATATTTATTATTACTGCTGTGTACATGGCTCTATATAAATAAATAAATACATACATACTACGTCTTTTGTTTTTATTATGCATATAGCCGAGTACTTACCTGCAGCCTCCACAAAAAAGTATTCACTCAACTTCCTTGCCAGACAAATACAGAGGCTCTGAATTTTCTCCCAATTGCAGGTGTCCATTTGGTCAAACTCCTTCACCAAGCTAGTCCTTTAAGTTAGAACAACTGACAAGCTCCTTCAAACTTGTGGCTTCCAAACAAGGCTGTTTCAAAAAGTGCCCCAAGTTAAAAAAGTTCATTGACTCCAGCAGCAACACCAAATTACCAAAAACAGCAGGGTACACTAATACGTGAATGTTCTGTCATTGCTCCATGCCTGGACACTTCCTCCCAAAGTCCATAAGTACAGTATGTCCTCCACATACTTGAAGTGGCCTAAGCCTTCACTGTCACCCCGAGATGCCTGTCATAGACTTAATCTGGGCAGCTACAACTCCATCCATGGTGCAAGAGACCTAACAAATGTAGGAATAGGATGTTCCCTGTGCTGTTTACCATATTCCCTCAGTTAGACATACTGTACAAGCAATGTAAGCTTCCAATATGTGCTAACTCTAATGCAGGCTCTCTAACTCAGAGCCGCAGCTTCATTAACCCTGTGCAGATATACATAAAGACGTTTTCAATATGCTTTGATGTGGCTTCCCTTTGCTAGAAAAGATTTGTCTTATTCATTTGAATGGAGCTGGATTGTTCTCCGGCATTAGGAAGCAGCTTCACAGCATACTGTATGGAATAAGGGCCACAATCTTGAGTAATAGGACTTTTTATGTGGGGAACTGAATTGCAGATTTTTTTTACTTCTGTCAAATATTTCAGGGATAAAGAAACTCTATGTTGTCAGGGCCACAGACCGGTTTCTCGAGGCCCAGGACTACAGTTTCAACTGACCCCCACCCCCCATAAAAAAGACCCACCCATCCACAATGTCAGCGGCCTTGCGAGACCCCCTCCTCTCTCTCTCACTCCCCCATTTCTCCCCTCCCTCTCATCCTCTCCCTTTTCCCTCCTCTGTCCCAGACCCCCACATCTATCTTCCATGCCCCAACCTCTCTCCCAGATCTCTTTCTCACACCCCCACCTCTCCCTAATTTCCCCAACTCTCCTTCCCATGCCCCCACCACTCTCCCTCTTTCACTGCCAGCGGGCCCTGCAATTTATTGCACAGCAATGTTTTGCTAATGAAAGGGCATCATTAAGTTTGTATATACTGTATATATATATACTAGCAAGGTTTGACTTAAAAAACAGTGCGTATAAGAATGTTATCTATGACTGAAACCTAACATCCCCCCCCCCTCCCCCTGTGTAGTATGCGATTTCTGACTCGAGGTGTTAAATAGTCCCTGAATGTTAGTGATGTAAGAATGTGTGTGTGTGTATATGTAAATATAAATTTGAGCCCACAGCGCTTTACAAAAGGTGTGTGTGGAGTGGGAGTGTATATTAATGGTGTGCGGAGGTGTGGAAATGTAAGAGTGTGTTGCATAACTAAAAGTATGTGTAAGAGACAGCTGTGTGTGCATATATATCTATATAGCACAGTATGTATGGACATGGCCTTTAGCACTCATGGGAAGAGAGTTCTATCATGTTAGCCACAGAACGGTATTGTCTATTAATTTCTGATGATTAAAGCTCGGCTAACACGGTACCGATACCTATATATATATATAATCACTAAAATTACCAGGCTTTTGTGACCCTTGTTACAGGCTCCAAATTCTTACTATTAGTGCAATTATTATCAGCACATTTAATATCAAACAGGCCTGCATATTCCTGACTGCAACATGTTACATTCCAATAAATAGCAGGTCCCCTCAGAAGAAAAGGGATTTAGACTGATGATATAACGGAGGAAAGAGTTTAGAATTGATGAGCAAGAAAAGGAGACTTCAATCAAGAAACACATTTAAAGACGGTGTTGCGAAGTTTAATGAATATTTAATTAAAATTGTAATATTCATATTGCTGATAAAATACATGCAAATGAAAGTTGTATTATGGAAATTAAATTAAAAATTGTTCTTCCTCACTCTAGTTCACATTTCTTGAAAATAATAGACAAGAAGCTTCCTGGTACTGTTTTCCCTGCTGTAACAAAGCATTGGTTTGATTAAAAGTACCAAAGCATGACAGTTTAAGAGCAGCTACGCTGGCAATAAAAATGTCCCTCACCTTGCTCAGTCACGTTCCCGACCTTGACACAAGAGTAAGCATGCTGCATGTTGATGGAGGCACCTCATATTTTCTGCTGAGTATCGTATGTCATATAATACAATTGTATCCACTGTGTAGCCCAGTTGAGGAGCACTAGCCAGGCGGAAGAGCCCAGCTGGAACATACAGCAAAGGTACTCAACTCCGGTCCTCAAGCCCCCAAACAGATCAAGTTTTCAGGATATCCCTGCTTCAGCAAAGGTGGCCTAATATGTCCCTGCTTCAGCATAGGTTGCTCACTCAGTCCCTACTTCAGAACAGCTGGCTCAGATTGAGCCACCTGTGCTGAAGCTGGGCTATCCTGAAAACCTGACTTGACTGTTGGGGGGCTTTAGGACGGGAGATGATCCACCCCTGATATATAGAATGGAAAGTGGCACCAAATAAAATGAATATACAGTTGAGTTCCATGATCATCACTCATCTGCAACACTTTTCTGCTCAACATTGACAACTGGAATTTTCACACCCAGTTAACAGATATAATTGTCTTTTATAACATTTTTCTTTGTAATGCCCTGGATCATTGTAATTTATAACAAACGTAAACAGGAAGGGTAACACCCACTCAGCTCGGAGCTGTGTGTGTGTGTGTACACTAGGGGTTGGTGATTGGAAACGCAAAACAAGGGTAACGAGATTGAGAGGGTCAGTCCTAGGAGGGAGAGTAGGCTGTGGTAGAGAAGCCCCCGATAACATGCACTCGCTAGTTGGTGATAGAATAAGGGCTATGAGCCAAGGACTGAATATCATTTGTGTGTGTCCCTGTTCCATGACCAGCATCTTCTTCAGGCTGGCTTTTGGACACTTTCAATTATAAAATGAGAATGTTATATACAGCTCAACCCCCTTATAACGCTGTGCTTGGGGTCCAAAGAATCACATCGCGTTATAAGTGGATCGCATTAGAAATAATGTACAAGTGTATGCATTGTACTATGTACAAGTTTTTAAGATACCAATAATCGTGTTGTAAAGTATTCATAAATATGAAGATTGGGAACCCTGCTTGCATCACGTTATAAGCGGATTCACGTTGTAACGGATCGCGTTATAACGGGTTTGAGCTGTATTAATAATCGAGAAGAAATTGAGGCATGAATTACATTGTGTGGTATGCGTACTTCCTAGAAACTTGTATGAGCATACGTGTTTCTAGGGAATATTAGACAAAGGCGTGAGAAGGGGCTCCTAAATGTGACTGTGGATTAAAAATCCAAAGAAATAATAATAATAATGATCACAGAAATAGCTGTGATAAGAGATAAAAATCTGAATCACGTGAATAAGTCAAACAGAAATACAGCTCTAAACAGCTCTAAACCATTACGAAAATGTATTAACATTTTCCAAAACGATATAGCAACACAAGTAGGGGAGCGCAGGCTCCGTGAACCAAGTGAAGAAACACAGATTTAGGTGAGAAATGTGTATTGACCCCAAATAACGGGATGATCAGACAAAACAAGACACACTAATGTTGCCCCACATTAGAAGCTCGTGTGTGTTTGAGCAGGAAACCAGTTGTTTTTCCTTATTGGTGTCTTCTTCAGTCTTTCTTCTAAATCAGCTGGGTATGAGTGCTTTCAATCTCAAATGAAAGATAACAAGATATTTCGCACTTGGATTTCAACACTTTATGGAACACTAAAAACTCATTGGGACGTTTTAACAAGGCAGTCAAGCGGTTAAGTGACGGTGAGACTATACAACTCTGTATAGAGTATAAACCTCACACAAATGCTGTTTTTATTGTATGTGCAAATCTGGATGTGTCTTTCCTGTTCCATAACGTTTTTGAAATCCATCTGCATCACATATTGTTATCTTTCATTTGAGATTGATGAAAGCACTCATACGCAGCTGATTTAGAAGACAGCATCAAAAAAATCAGGGGAGCATGGAACGTATTACCAATGGAAAAAGAGAGAAAAAAATAACATAGAGCAGTATTGCAGAACACAGTAAGCCTTCAGTCAATCAATAACCTCCAAAGGTTATACTCATGAATGTCAGGAAAATCAGGGGCATATCCCAAACTGTGGCAAGTGTGGGTGGTGATAAGCTTGGTACAGCAGAATTCTAGGAGTCTAGACTCCTAAAGAAGCGACACTCAGCTAAACACGTAGAGTCCGGCATTTTGAAGCAGGACTTTCCAGAGTAGAGCAGAGGACCAGTGCTGGGAGGAGTGCGAGTGACATCATCCGCATCATCGGGATTCCGAAACCCGGAAGTGACGATTGCAGAAGCAGCGGAGGCCTGGAGTGGGTAACAACGCGACTTACCCGGCTCCTGGGAGTCACGGCGGCACCTCTAATTTCATACATTGAACTTATTTATTGCACTTATGTAAGCATGCATTCATAAGGGGGTTTGTTTTTTTATAAATATTTCTATAGTATCATCTGCACAATTTTTGGTCTCCCTTCTTTTTATCTTGAGTTCTGCTGCACCGAGCTTATCACCATCCCCACTTGTCACAGTTTGGGATATGCCCATAATTTCCCTGCCATTTGTGAGTATAACCATTGGAGGTTATTGATTGACTGAAGGCTTACTGTTTTCAGCAATACTGCTCTGATGGTTTTTTTCTCTTTCTCCATTGGTGATACGTCCCGCTCCCCTGATTTTTTTGGATGCTGAATGTAGAGGATATTTTAAATGTATCCTGTTCCTGGGTTATGAGTGGAGGAGTATATTTATCATAATATTTTTCTGAACCTACCTATTACTGACACTAGGGTTAATACAGATGCAGCGACCATTATTTTAATAAATCTCAAAATGGAATTTCGAGATATGCCTGAGACGGAGTCTTAGGAGCTGCTAACGGTCATGCCTTGAAGTTGGCTAGCAGGCTTAAAACGCTTTGGCCAAAGGGATGAACTAAATGTCCCTTTTTCAAGAGAATATATAGGTATTGTAAGGTGTATTTTTGTCACATTGGAAGTAGCTTTGGGCTTTGTTTGTTTTTTGTTGTGCACAATTTATAATCACAGACACAGATTTTTTTTTATGTCACACAATACTAGTTACTGTATTACAAATAACACCATGGTTAAAATTGCAGATTCCGCTGAACAAATAAAATTGAAAAAACTCCTACAAAATGTTAACTAGATGGCAAAAGAATGGCACCATTATACCAAAACCTTTTTCTGACCAGCATAGATTTGAGAGATTTCACACAAACGTAAACCTTTATATACTGTATCTCTTGTAATTTGCTTTGTGTTTCCATCTGAATGAAGAAAAGAATGGATAATCAAACAATTCCATGAGGATTTCCATATTTTCCAGTTGATTAAACTGATAATTAAGTACTCTGCTATCCTGATCAACCTTCTAATCAGTATTGAACAAATGTTTTTTTTTTACATTTTCAGATTAAATACAATGTAGCACGCTTTAATTTACCTACTGATAATGCAGAATAGAACTCTTTACATACAATACAACCATAACACACCAGCTGGAGCAGCCTTGCTACTATAATTCTGCACATGTACTGTACTTCATTTAATATACTAACTATTAGGTTTTTAGTAATTGTTAAAGTAACTTGTTGTGAGGGGAATCAAAGCCTAGACCAGGAGCTATGCGAAACAAGAATCTTCGCTTTTGCTCAGCAACATAAAAAGCCTTACATCAAACAAAATAGCTTCCATCAACTTAAATAAACCTGTCCAACATACAGTAAATAGCAATACCTGAGCAGGTAGAACGGGCTAGGAGGCTACACAGTGAGTTGGCTATACACAGAGGTAGCACTGTCTCTTTGAAAGCCCTTTAAATTCTTCAATCCGAGCTACATTTATGGGGGCCCTCTTTTTAGTAGGCTGTTTCAGGGAGCTGTCAGTTTACAAAAATGGAAAAATAAACCAATGCTGTAAGCCAGCTAGACCAAGAAATGCCTGACCTGTATTTTGGTGGTACTTTTCTTCTGGACGTCCACTTTACTGGATACTGTTTCACCTGCCCACTCTCCAAAAGTAGCCCAAAACATTTAGGGCCGTATTCAGTAAAATTTGATAAAAATTATCGCCAGGGCATTGAAATGGTAGTTTTTTGGTCGTTGTTATCACGGTATTCAGAAAGCCTCAATTACCTGTGATAGCAAAATTCCCAAAACGGGCGAGTTGCTGCCAGTGAGAGCATCGAGCCTCTGAAAAGGCCTAGCCCGGCGATTCATTTCTGTTGCAGATAGAGCAGCTCTGAGAAAGCTGCCACTCACAGCGGAAATGTCGCCCGAAAATTATTTATTTTAATATAAATTTATTTCATAGTGTAGATGTGCAATGGGTTCTCCGGAGCTGAACCGCGTTGGTTTATTAATCTGTACCACTTTAGGGAACAGATTAATACATTATTATGACAATATTTGTGGGGCATTTCTGGCTTGATATTGCTGCTGTTTTTTTTAATTACTGTTTCTTATGTGGATGTCATTGTTTGTTTTTTTCTTGCTTGATGGTAATGAAATGTTTGCGATTGTTGTTCGTTTTTAGTTAATATTGAATTATGTTAGCTAATGCGTTTCATGGTTATTTCAGATATTGTTTGAATTTATTTCTTTGTATTTTAATGTATAAAGTAATTCCTTAATGTTGTAGAAATTAATTGGTTGGATTGGTTACTGTTTAAAATAATTTGGAGTTGTTTTAGGAATTAATTGTTTTGATTGGTTAATGGTTTAATTAATTCATTGTTGATGTTGTTATTGCTTGTTTTCATTGGATTAGGTGGCTACTGTTTTTATTTAGTGAACTGTGTTTTTTTGGAGTTTAGTTATGTTTTATTATTGTGTGTCTGGTGCATTAATGTATTGTGATTAGGGTGCCCATTGAGTGCTTATCATGCCCATATTATTATTATATGAGTATGATGTACCACTATACTACTCGGTGGGTATAGTCAGTCAGGGGTGGGTGCTTAGGCCTCACAGATGGGTGAAGGGTGTATTAGCCCTAATGATGGGTGTTTAGACCTTGCAGGTGGGTAGCGGTTGGGTTAACCCCTTTATTACCTTAGCGGTATTAACCGCTAAGGTAATGAAGGGGTTAAGTCCACCCGCCACCCCCCGTGCAACACCTAAACAGCCACTAAGGGCCAAATTCCCCCTTCACCCACCCTCACTAGCCACAGTAAGCCTGGAATGGGTGTTTAACCCCTTCATTGCCTTAGCGGTTAGCCGCTAAGGTAATGAAGTTGCTGTAAATGCATTTTTCCGGCCTCGGATGCATACCGGGGGGCTCCGGTGCTGGTAATGGCTATCAGCTCCGGAGACACCCGGCATCAATCTGAGGCAGGAAAAGGGCCTGATTTTTTCTAAGTCCCGACATATCGCAGCTCATCGAGGCATCTCCCCACCAATTTACCTAAATTTTGAGGTGAATTGGATTTGGGGAGAAGATCGCCTTTTAGGGCTGCGATAGGTGGCGACAGCCGACTCGCGGATACTAGAATCGCGCGAGTTTATGATCCTTCTGAAAATGGTCGATAAGCAGCTGATCGCCGCTCAATTGGCGATATTCTTTGGGTCATATTGATGATTTCGCGGCGATACAGGCCGTTATCGGCCACTTATTGAGGCTTACTGAATACGAGTAGCCATTTTGGCCAATAAGTGCTCGATAAGGGCCTTATCGACGCATACAGAATGAGGCCATTAGTCTCCCTTTCAACTAGGACACACTTTTTTTTTGCATCGGCTATCAAACCACTATCTCCCCACAACTGAAAGATAGCTTTTAACAAATTTAGAGGACATTGTCAGGTCATAATGTATATGACAATGCCATCTAAATACAGTAAGCTGTGGCATAGTCCTTGTCTGTTTACAATACATGGTCCATTAACTGCTTCAAGGAAGCTGGAAGCCCAAGGTAGCCCAAAGTGCATGCTAATAAATTGATATAGCCAAAACGGTGTGGCAAACCATTTCACAAGGTTGGATCCTTTTGGTGTATCATTTAGACTGGAACCACTGAAACATAGAAACATTCACGTCTTAAAAAACAAAGCATGGTTTTTTATTTTTATAGGAAAATCATTTTCCTAAACTGAACTTAAACCCAGTTGGTCAAGTATGGAGGACTTCATCCCTAGGTATTTATGGGCCTGCTCCAAGCTGAATGCATTGTTGGCAATCTGGGCCTCACCAATAGGATGGGAGTTAACAGTGTATCCCACTGGTCCACTCAAGGAGTGCCTTAAGATCATCGGTTGGATGCATTTTTACAAGCACAGCGTTTGAGGGAATTGCATTCGCTGGATGAACCTGAGGGCTTTTAATTGTTGCTGCTGTAACTGGAACTGCGCTGTGAGTCAAGGAAGGTTTGCAGTTGCTGTAAAAAGTATTTACAGAATCACTCCATAGTGTCACAATCAAGGGGCCAACAACTTTCAGGGGCCCCATCTGTATCACACATCTAACACCACTTTGTTGGTGGGTAAATCTGAGTCTAGACGAGGAGCTTAGATGCAAAAACATCTTCAATTACATTTAGCAACATAATGGGCTTTACACCAATCAAAACTAGCTTCCCTTAGTCTAAATAAAAGAAGATCAACGGCAATTCCTGAGCAGGCACAGTATAGAGGGTCCTTGGTGTGTGGTGTAATATCCACAATTGTGTCTCCCAGATGCTGCCTTTTAACGTCTGCTCATTAGTGAGGCTAGAAGCTCTTGCTCACTGATAAGCCAGACCTGAACGTTCCCTGTAATATTCATCTGCTACATATATCAATTAAAAAATATAGTTTAGTTAATACCATACAGTATATGAATAAACGTTGATTAAAACACAGACGTTAGAGCTCCAGTAAAGACCTTTGGTTGGGAATCCAAGAGGTGGTATCAAATTATTCCGGCAACAGTAACCGGGTGGCAAATTCAAGTTGTTGGGGAGGTGTGTGGAACAATGGACAGTCAATGATAAACGCACAATCAAATTATCCAGAAAAGCCCTAAAGGTGCCAAAATATATTGCTTATTATAAAAATACTGAAGTTTAAATCCTTTACTTTTTTACAGTACATGTTATTTAGAGGTGGGGGGTTTCCTTTAAAATGCACAAGCCTCCAAAACGTTTACGGAATGGAAGAGAACCTGCATAAATCTTGGAAGAAAAATTGCAGTTCTGTTTGCTTTTTCCACATATTGTACATGAAATACGTTATCAGTGATGTTTCCATCCTCATCCCAGATCCTTTGGCTGACTCACCAGGGTTTCCTCACAATGTTATATACGGCGCAGAGCTTTTTAGTAATTCTTTGTGTGGAAATGAGAGGAGAGTGAAGTTCCACACTGGTCAGGTAAAATTGTCAGGTACTGTTTAACTGAGATTGCAGACTGAGCTGGCAACTTGTGATTACATTTAAAGAAACAAGAACAAAATGCTCCAGTGGCATTTGGAAGTTTATAAATACCTAAGTGAAAACCATGCCAGAGGCTCATTTGTATAACAATTACTGCCCTTCCGGGTTTGTACAAATTACCATACACGGCAAAACTAATGAGGTCATCCATTATATAGAGTCTGAATTACGGTCCAAAATGCTTGTTCACTCTATTATGTATCAAACTAGCGATGTAATAACAAGTCAGCAAAATTGTCCTCAAACAATTCCATTGTGCCTTATCGTACAGTGGTGTGAAAAAGAAAGTACACCCTCTTTGAATTCTATGGTTTTACATATCAGGACATAATAACAATCATCTGTTCCTTAGCAGGTCTTAAAATTAGGTAAATACAACCTTAGATGAACAACAACACATGACATATTACACAGTGTCATGATTTATTTAACAAAAATAAAGCCAAAATGGAGAAGCCATGTGTGAAAAACTAAGTACACCTTATGATTCAATAGATTGTAGAACCACCTTTAGCAGCAATAACTTGAAGTAATCGTTTTCTGTATGACTTTATCAGTCTGTCACATCGTTGTTCAGGAATTTTGGTCCACTTTTCTTTACAACGTTGCTTCAGTTCATTGAGGTTTGTGGGCATTTCTTTATGCACAGCTCTCTTAAGGTCCTGCCACAGCATTTCCATTGGGTTGAGGTCTGGACTTTGACTGGGCCATTGCAACACCTTGATTCTTTTCTTTTTCAGCCATTCTGTTGTAGATTTGCTGGTGTGCTTTGGATCATTGTCCTGTTGCATGACCCAATTTCAGCCAAGCTTTAGCTGTCGGAAAGATGGCCTCACATTTGACTCTAGAATACTTTGGTATACAGAGGAGTTCATAGTCGACTCAATGACTGCAAGGTTCCCAGGTCCTGTGGCTGCTAAACAAGCCCAAATCATCACCCCTCCACCACGGTGCTTGACAGTTGTTTGAGGTGTTTGTGCTGATATGATGTTTTTGGTTTTCGCCAAACGTGGCGCTGTGCATTATGGCCAAACATCTCCACTTTGGTCTCGTCTGTACAAAATACATTTTTCCAGAAGTCTTGTGGTCTGTTCAGATGCAACTTGCAAACCAAAGCCGTGCTGCCATGTTCTTTTTAGAAAGAAGAGGCTTTCTCCTGGCAACCCTTCCAAACAAACCATACTTGTTCAGTCTTTTTCTAATTGTACTGTCATAAACTTTAACATTTAATATGCTAACTGAGGCCTGTAGAGTCTGAGATGTAACTCTTGGGTTTTTGCAATTTCTGTGAGCATTACAGTACACAGTCTGACCTTGGGGTGAATTTGCTGGGACGTCCAGTCCTGGGAAGATTAGCAACTGTCTTGAATGTTTTCCACTTTTGAATAATCTTTCTCACTGTAGAATGATGGACTTTAAATTGTTTGGAAATGACCTTATAACCCTACTAGATTGATGGTCAGCAACAATTGCTTCTCTAAGATCATTGCTGATGTCTTTCCTCCTTGGCATTGTGTTAACACACACCTGAATGCTCCAGAAAGCAAACTGCTAAAACTTCGACTTTTATAGATGTGGTCACACTTGCTGATGATCAATTAATCAAGGGCATTTGATTAGCAGCACGTGTCTGCTACTTAGCATCTTAATTCATATGGGCTCCATTTTGGCTTTATTTGTGTTAAATAAATCATGACACGGTGTAATATGTCATGTGTTGTTGTTCATCTGAGGTTGTATTTACCTATTTTTAAGACCTGCTAAGGAACAGATGATTGTTATTATGTCCTGATATGTAAAACCATAGAATTCAAAGAGGGTGTACTTTCTTTTTCACACAACTGTATGTATAGCTCTCGTTATATTTTATATGTAGGGAGAAATTTCCATTCAAGTAAATTCTGATACATATACAGTATATATATATATAAACAGCCATGCTGTAAGCCAAAAAATGCCACGAAAATTGAATTTTTTTTGTCAGAAACTGCTATTCATTAGACTCCGATATGCATATAGTACTATAAAAACTTGCAATCTTTTGTCGCCAGCTAAAGGAATAAATAGAGGGAGGGGAGCATAACCTTCCTGATTGGCTTGCTTCCCTCCCTTTAATATTATGTCCCATCCTTACAAAAAAAAAAAAAGACCAAGTCACATGGTACTATAGCCAATTGGATTGGAGGTGTACCATTTGACACTCAAATGTGACGTCACAGGCCTTATATAAGGCTTGTCCCATCCCATTGAGGCCAAGAAGATGTCAGATCAACATTTCCTGGACCATTTTGGATTAAAAAGAAAGAAGAAAAGAATGAAGAAAAAAAGGAAGAACGCACTGAAGAGACACCTTTTCAATCAACATATAATCATGGACCTCTTCACATCGGCTGTTGAGGAGCATTGCGTCGAGGGTCATGAGATGATGCTCGCGTAGGATGGGCACGAAGACATCAAAGGTAAGAAACACATTGATTGTATTTTATTTAATTGTGGATTTTTTTGGGATACTCTTTGACTGCCAATGTGTTTATCTATGCCGGTTTGGGGTATAGATAAACAGAGTGACAAGCAATGCATTTTTAGGCAAATGGTTTTTTTTATTTCATTGTACTGTAATGTATTGTACTTTTTGTTACTTGTTGTATTTTTGGTGTTTGTTTTTTCGGTTGCCCATTGACTGCCATAAGGGCAAGCCATGCTTATATTATGGGCATGGTTTAGCACTGTGCTAATCAATTGGTTTATTGGCATTTTTTTTAAATTGAAATGTAATGTATTTTTTTTGTATGATGATAGGGGTAACCAGGCTATATAATAAAGGTTAAGACCTCTGGTTACCCCTGAAACCGTGGGATCCCTGGTAGCTACATAAGCACCATAAGCCAGAGACCAGGGATAATGCATGCTGAAAATTAAGTGACCCCTGCTTTTTTCTGTTTTCATGTCCCCTTGGCCCTAGAATTGTGAGATTTCTTGGGTGTCAGTTTTAGGGGGGATATTTGGGTAGAAATACAATTATTTTGTTTGCAGGAGTTCTGGGGCTGAAGTTACCGGTAGTCTTTTAATTCTCCCGGCGAACAGGCATGATTTTCCAGTACCAGGGGTGAATTACACTGGATGTGTCCCCCAGAATCCCGGATTTCTAGCCCAAATACCCCTACTCCATTTCCCTTATAAGTATAAGGTTCCCCAATGTGTATACTTTATTAAAGTGCACTTTATAATGTTTTAGACATTTACAGTCAGCCAGGCCATCAGCATAGACACCGGCATGTCTGTATAGAGTCCGTAGTTCAAAGAGGAGAGGATGTCAAGAGGTGAGAAGACTGTTTGGTGGGTGAGGAAGGGCAAATTGCCAAGTCTGGAGAACAAAGGGCACCCTGTGGGGGAACCTTTTGTATCTGCCAGACTTGGTGGAGCCTGCCCAGTGGGTGGCAATGAGTTAGCTGGGGGAGATACAGCTCGTAGGTGCTTCTCCCATTGGCTAAATCATATTTCCTGCTCACCCGGATTTTATAGCTGGCTTGGCACGCCTCCTCCTCTGACGTCAGCCCAGAGACGAGCCCCTTTTTCTGCTGATTGGTAGGGATGAATTCCCATGCTCTGATTGGTCACTCCTCCTTCCTCCATGCTGAACATATCAGCAGAGGGTATGTAAGGAGAAGCCCCAGTCAGAGAACCAGACGATTCTGTGGCTTCGGTCGATGAAGCTAGGGCGGGATTTTCAAAGTTGTTCTGTTCCAAATAGCAGAGCAACCAGATCCGTTTTGAAGCTATGAAATTCTGCCCTGCAGAAACTAAGTCATACACGAGGACCAAGTTCTCATTTTAGAAAGTAGCGGTTGTGGTCAGGAGTTCCTGCTGAAAACAGCTCCAAGACTATCGGGACTAGGTCACGCTCAGGATTTTCTGCTGAATCTCTGTCCAGGACGTCCGGAACAAGGTTCCGATCAGGGTGAGCCCTTGCACACAGGCGCCTTGCACCTAGGAAAGGTAAGATCTCAGACCCAGACCCCAGTAAGTGTGTAAATTTCTGTATTTTGTGTTTTGTTGTATTTCAGAGGTTTTTTCCAAATAAACCCATTAAATTTCACTGCCTTGTTTTGCCTATTGACTGATCCCAAAAAATATAAATGTGTTAAAAGGTCTACTGTGACAATTTGGTGCTTGATTTTTTATTTGTGGCTTGTCCATTCATTACAAAAAGTGAATCCCTTTGGAATAGCAATCAATGGGGAATTTATATATATATACAGTGGTCGACAAATCACCCAAAAATCTACTCGCCGAACAAAAAAATCTACTCGCCACCTAGTACCACACGTGTGCTGCTTGGGCCCATAGGAGCTCGCCATGATGTTAAATCCACTCGCCCAGGGCGTGCAAATGTATAGGTTTGTCGAACACTGTATATATATATATATATGGTGTAAATACCTATAAGAAAAAAGGAGACTTTTGGTATAATCCTTTGATCAAATAATGCCAAGCCTGCTAACCACGTCAATGTAAGTCTCAATAGCACATCCCTACGCTAAATGCATACTAGTGTTATGTGAAATAAGCCCAGAAGGGGTTAAAAATATCAAAGCATATGCTAATGTAGCCCCAGTCTCTTTTAAGCCTCAGAGACCCCCTTGCCTGCGCGCCGAGTGGTAGCGGGTACCGCCGGAGGCAGCGACGGACCCGCCGGCACGCCAAGAAGGTGGGGGCCGCCATTGTGTCTGCTCGCGGTTGTGCAGTGTAGTCGCGCACGCGCTGTACAGTGCCAGGAGTGCCAGCGGCAATGTTAAGGTTGGCATGAGGTCACACATGTGTAGAACCACCGCGGTAGCCATTACAGGATCGCGCAGGCGCAGTAAGGGTAGCGCACACGTTCCCAATGCTAAAGAGGTCCTGAGTGGACTACAATTCCCAGCAGCCTCTGGGGACTGCCTTTTCACCCACATCATGTGCTGCCAGCCAGCAAATAGGGTTTTGCAGCTTCTCCTGTGGAGGAAGGCTACAATGTTGCGGGTACCACGTTTGGCAGTTGAATCTGGGAGCAGGAAGGGGGAGGCAGGGTGTAGGGAGCAAGTGGCTCCTACACCAGGTAAGGTAGATCCCCAAGTCCCAGGCCGGCCCCAATCCCTGTTAGGGTAGTGGGTAGGTACTGAGGGACGGCCCCTAGGTTAGGGACCCTGCCCTTAGGTAGTGTGTGGGCAGTCTTGTCAGTGTCACGGCTGTCAGTGCTGTGAGCGCTGACAAGAAGGACACAGGGCTGAGTGCAGTGCAGCTGCAGGCAGAGTGTGAGTGCAGTGCGGTTGCTGCAGGTACAGTTAGTGCAGTGGGTTGCTGCAGGTACAGTTAGTGCAGTGGGTTATTGCAGGTATTAGGGATAAGTTTGTGAGAGGGTATCCGGGATATGAAGGGAGAGGTAGTGTCGGTGCAGGGGTCAGTGACCCGCCTGCATAGGACAGTTCTACCCCGCAGGCCCTAGGAGTATTCCCTGAAGTCACCATAGGTTGCTGTGCGGCAGGAACGGCCTATAGTGGTAGCGAGCATCACCCTTACTGAGTACCAGTTAGGGACCAAGCACAGAGTTGCGGCGGTTGCAGTCATCTGGGACCAGACGGCTGGACACAGTGATATCTGGAGGCTACGTGTTGGAGGCATCTGACCCTTGTGAAGTTTTTGCCAGTCACCGCCGTGACCGGAAGGTATTATTACATCAAGTGCACCAACACCGGTCAACAGGCGCTGATCCCGCCTTAGGCGTAACACTTTGGGGACACTGAGCGAGTGGCTAAAGAACTGAGCATATACCAATAGTACTATACATGGACACGGTGTGTGGGGCACGCTGTGAGGGGACAGAGACGTTACTCCTGATGAGCGTGGCCGAGCCACTAAGGTTATACGAGCGTTAGAGTATAAGTGTATATGTTATGTGTTATTGCTACATTGCATTATAGAGTGATAAGGTTACCGTGCATTATTACAGTAAAACTGCTTGCATTCATATGTGTGTTATTGTATTTCTTGCCCAGGGCAATCTCACATCACGGGGATCCTGGGTAAGTGGAGGTGCAGTGCTATAAGTGTTACCCCAGGCTCCCAGCTAGCGGAGGCTCAGATCTCCTGGAGCCACAGGTTGTGTACAGTGACCAGTAGTGTCTTTGGGGAGCGTCAGAAAAAGGGTACACTTATATAACCCCTTCTGGGCTTATTTCACATAACACTAGTATGCATTTAGCGTAGGGACCTGCTATAGAGACTTACCTTGACGTGGTTAGCAGTCGGCATTATTTGATCAAAGGATGTATACCAAAAGTCTCCTTTTTTTCTTATAGCTAGCAGAGGCTCAGATCTCCTGGAGCCACAGGTTGTGTACAGTGACCAGTAGTCTCTTTGGGGAGCGTCAAAAAAAAGGCTACATTTGGAGGAGCTACTGAGATATCAGACCTGGGGTGCCCTGTAATTTTTTGCTCAATTGTGCTATTTTTGTTTTACAATGTGGGTGCCCTCAAAGCAGGAGGTCTACGCATGGGCCTTGAAGGTTAACGTGACTCCTAACTGCGTGGTTGCCGTGGGGGCAGTCCCATATGGATGCAGCAGGTGTTACAATGTATTTACAGTAGAATGGCAGTTTTTCCTGCTGTAACGGGCCATTGGGAGCAATAACGGGTGCTACTGTAGATCTGTATTTTTATAAAAGATGGGTAGCCAAAAAAAAAACATATCTCACATTTATTGTTACCATTTAAAAACAGGGTTGGCCTGACTGGTTTGGGCAATTCCGTGCCATTTTCAAGAGAAATTAACCGCTTTTTATGGCACTTTTTACACATTATACATTTTTGCAAGAGTTAAAGTGCTCACATTCCTTTTTTTTTACTTTGATCATTATAGGGGGGGGGGTATTAGCAATGCCGTTAAGTTGTTTAGATCACCCAATTCCATGGCAATCTAAGTAACATGTAGTTACTGTATGTAGTCCGATTTTACTGTGAGTGCGAGAAGAAAAGCAAAACGCAGCGGCTTCAGGAACAGTAAAATCAAAACGCAGCGGCTCTGGGGACAGTAAAATCAAAACGCAGCGGCTCTGGGGACAGTAAAATCAAAACGCAGCGGCTCTGGGGACATTAAAATCAAAACGCAGCGGCTCTGGGGACAGTAAAATCAAAACGCAGCGGCTCCGGGAACAGTAAAATCAAAACGCAGGGGCTCTGGGGACAGTAAAATCAAAACGCAGCGGCTCCGGGAACAGTAAAATCAAAACGCAGCGGCTCTGGGGACATTAAAAGCTGCGGCTGCCAAAGGGGGTCTGTTCTCCAGAATGGGACTCACTAAGGAGAGATTTCCTGCTTCTGGGAGTCATGGCCATGGTCATGATTTTGAATATTATGATTTTTAACATTGTCATCTTGAGTCTGTTATACATACTGCACAGTATAGCATGTCTCACCACACCAGTATACTGTTTCCAGGATCCCTCAGATTTCCACTACAATTGTAGCAATGCTTAAAAGTAATGTTTTTGTAGTCACGGCTGGAAGCTCTTTATGTTCAAAAGTTTTTTTTTTTTACAATTAATATATGTTTGCTTATATTATTGTCAGTGATTATGACTAAAACTCAAATGATTGATTTGTTGCAACTTGAAATAGGCGTCTTGTTGTAGATAGGTAGTGTTTGAGGAAATAAATAAGTAACTGGATTCTTGACAATCTGAATCTAGAAAACTGTTATGAAACTTCCATAGTGTCTTTTCATGATGCAATTACATATATTTTTGTGACGGGAAACTCAGTGACACTGCACTAATTACCATTCTATTTACTTCATCATTTAATTTAGTATTAATATTTGTGTTGAAGTTCTCAATGGAGTATAGTTATTCTGTCCTGGTCTTCCTATTGTTCAGTAAGCGTTGACAGGCAATTAAACTCATCTCCTTCTTCATGCAAAATAGAATTATCCTTGAATTTCTGCTCAACTTTATTCACAAGCACAACCAAAAATGAATATAAAACTTTTGGGGATGCAGATATTATGAGAAGGTGAAACAAAACAATGCTATGACAAAAAAGAGCAGTTGAGGGAGACCACTCAGCTGTGGCTGCAAGCTTGAAAAGGATGCACTGCATACTGGCCAAGCAGGAAACAGATCTGGACTTTACCAAGGGCTAGGGAGGGAGGAACATACCAAAACCCCGGGGGTCTGGGAAGGGTAGTTGTTAAGGTAACAGACTGAAAGCCAGTTATAGTAAAATGTTGTAATGCTTGCACTCACCATAAACAAGGTTGGGCCCCGGTACCGTCGCCCTCCCTCCGCCCCCCCCCATCGGTCCCCCCCGTGTCCCCCACACACACACATACATACATACATACATACAGTCACTTATACCACCCATTGTGGCCAAGCACACCCATCTACAGTACAGCACTTATTCCCTCACCTGCTGTCTCTGTAAGTTTCCCCTCAAACCTCTTAGATTGTAATCTCTTCGGGGCAGGGTTTTCCTTTCCTATTCTCTGATTTTGGTGCACTTATTGTATTATTATAATTCCCGGTACTGTATTCTTTGGGAAGGGCTGAGTACACTTTTGGCGCTATATAAATAAAGACATACAAAATACAATTCAAACTAGAGTAAAGGTAACTGAGAAAAAACAGGAGAAAATACACAGAACTGAAGACAAAACAATAGTCACTAGAGTTTGATAGCTACGACTGGCAATGTTGAATCCATTGCATCTCTACTCCCCTTTAGCCCCTGAAATAACACAAACCACCAAACAAAGGCCACAGCATTTCTTATACTTTTGGTAAGATAAAAAATACCACTATGGTCCCTTCCAACTTTAAACAATAAAACATTACATCACCATGCCAGTTACCAGCATGCCCTCCACCATCTTGTGAGCTTGTTCTTTTTTAACCTTAATAGTTAACCCCTCTCCCATGGAGTATCACCCCTTTACAAACCCAAACCAAACACTCCCACCTAGGGAGTTTTCTTCCTCCACCCCCCATTGGCAAGGACCCCCTGTGACAAACCCACTATGACAAAGTCCATTGTTTATTTTTCACATTATTCTCTCTTTCTTTTTGGTTTTGTTTTTAGACATATCATCCACAACCTCTAAAACCTGAAGAGCAATAGGGAGCTTGTTGGATGGGATGTTTCTTCACGTTGCTCCCGTCCAACGACCAAGACCTTTGGGCAAATTTGAAGAAGTGACCTTGCGTCACGAAATGCGTTGGATTTGTTTTGTGAGGTGTCCTAACATTATATTAGGCTCTATTAGCTTATTTAAGCTATTTTCTGGACTTTCTTGGACGTATAATCCATCATAAGGTGCCCCTAATAGCTGCAGGTTTGCTGATTTGATTTCTGATTGTGTACTGCTGGAGCGTATGACTCGCTGTGCGTCACTCAATTGTTTGAGCCAATCAAAGTGAGCGAACTCCTCCCTCCCCTGCTTGCGACGGAGGAGTACTCAGAGGAACATAATTCAACTGGAACACCTGAGGATCGGATGAGGACACAGATGGTGTGGCGTCCGACGGTGTGAGCTATACTAAAGAGTCCTTGTTCCTGATTTCCTTTCTTCCATGGATATGCGGATGAGGATGTGAAGTGATCCGGGGTGAAAGAGCTACTACTTACCTGAGTAATTTGGTGGAGGTTAATCACCTTGAAAAATCGGAGCAGCTGAGTGGCCAGCCTTTGCAGAATCCATGCAGCAGCCGTGGGAGCACCTGGTCCATAATGGCTAATATACCGACATGCCAATTTTTATTATTCTTTCTGTATGTGCATACATTACCTTTTTATAAAAAAAAATATTCTTTAATTACTACACTATGAGGGTTTGCACTTTCTATTTTGTATCCTCGTGAACATTGGAATGTTTCAATTATTCGAAAACTTGGAAAAAAAATGAATTCATAAAACATAAAATAATCAATATTTTCAATTTCAGAAAAATGGAAAGAATATTAAAATATATTCGGAAAGAAAAATCATAAAAATATTCAAGCATTTTCTATTTTTTTCTGAGAATTCAGAAGAAAAAAAAACTGTGAATCGAATTTTGACATGACCTGTATACCCACCTCTAATAGGAGTTTAGTGTCACTGTAACTATTAACTTTGTTAGCAGTTAGCATGGGATTGATATTGATTCTCTTTATCAGCGCTTGGTGAATCTCCCTTATAGTTCTCGAGGGATCAATACTCTGACCCACTGTCTTTTTATGTCTTTTATTTTTAAGTTTTGTACATTGCTTTTTCATTTGTGTTTTGGATTTGGCATCCTCTCTTTGAATATAAATCTTACATCTTTGCCTTTCCATTATGGCTTCATGTTTTGCAGAGTGTGCAGGCTGATGCACGTGACAGTTTTGAATGTATGTAAGAAAAAAGCAAGGAGACATAAATGCTTCATTTTTCTTATGTAATATTGAGTCACATCCTAGAATATGAAATAGAATGGCTTTACTCTTGTCAAACCCACTGACGCTAGGAACCAGCACACAATTTTTGGCAGGTCATTGACTTGTCATACATATACACTTCATTATTCCCTCAAATGTTTATTTATCTGCCTCAAAGTGGTGGGAAGGTGGAAACCAATGTTCAAGAAAATTTATAGTGGCACTTGTGCTGCTAGGTTTAACCGTAATATGAAAACTTATACGATATACCTGGCTAAAGTGGGAAAGGTACATGCAAAAGAGACCAGCATGGTAAATAGGACCTCAACCGCCAAACATTGAATACACCAAAAGCAATTGCCCTCATTCTCCAGAGGTCATAATGTCCATGGGCATTCAGGATTCAGGAAGAAGGCATGAAGGCAGAGGGTGCAAAGAATCCCCAGAGGTTAAACAAAAGCTGGAATTAAAACCTAAATTTGACAACCTGTCAGGCTCTCTACGGGGAAGCCAGTGTTAATGAATACTTTACAACACGATTATTGGTGTCTTAAATACTTTATTGTACAATGCATACAATTGTACATTATTTCAAACGCAATTCGCTTATAACGCGATGTCATTCTTTGGACCCCAAGCACACCGTTAGAGTTGTAAGGGTGTTGAGCTGTTTATATATATATATATAGGGTTGCATATACACTGTATATATAGCAACTGTAAATATTACTTTATGTTCATTTGCATGTCTTAGACAGGTCTGCAACCCTGTCTTTCCCCATTATCGCCCAGCACACAGCATTTCCACTGCAGCAAGGGATTCTGGGAAATGACATGCAAATGAGCACACAGTGCCACCTTTTGTCTCAAGCTCGTATTACACAAGGAAATCTATCTATCTATCTATCTATATATATATATATATATATAATAAAAAAATAAATAGATGATACCGTTCTGTGGCTAACGAAATGCTTTTATTTGTACGAGCTTTCGAGATACACTGATCTCTTCTTCCGGCGATGTTACAATGAATGAAGCAAGCAAAGGGTATACTTAAAAACAGTGTCTCTTGGAATGTTATCTGTACTTGTCCCTCCCCCGTGTGTGGATGTGATTTATGGCTAGAGGTGTTAAATGGTTCCTGAAAGTTAGTGATGTAAGTGTGTGTGTGTGTATCTATGTGAATATAAATAAATGGAGAGCCCACAGTGTATACAGTGCTTTACAAAAGGTGTGTGTGGAGTGGGAGTTAATATAAATGGTGTGGGTAGGTGGGGAAATGTGAGAGATTTTAGCATAACTAAAAGTGTGTGTAGATACTACATGTATGTGGTCCCTATTGGTGTATAGGGATGGAAAAACAAGGAGTATTAGTATGTGTAAGAGACAGTTGTGTGTGCATACATATAGCACAGTATGTACAGACATGGCCTTTAGCGCTCATGGGCAGAGAGTTCACTTGTGTCAGTAATGACTCATAAAATTCCAATCTCTGTTTAGCCACCGCTAAGTGTCCTGAACAGTTGCATAAATTTGTATTCATGCAACTGTCTCTCTTTCGGTGTTTTAAGATTACCTTTGAGTATGGCAACCCTCAGATCGTTCAGAGTCAGAGAAATGTTCGCCGACAGGACCGTCTCTTGTTCCGCGTGTGATGTGGGGTGATGCAGGTTCATTCTCTTGTTTAGCCCCTGCCCCGTCTCACCTATGTAGTAGCAGCCCCCTAGGCATTTCATGTAGATGATGAGGTACACGACATTGCTGGAGGAACAGGTGAACCTTCCTCTGATTTTGTATTCCCGATTCCTGTGTGGTATTTGTATTGTGTCCGCTGTGTAAAGCATTGCGCAGGTTTTGCATCTTGCGTCCTGGCATGGTTTTGTCCAGCATTCAGTTGTACTGCTGAATACTTTACTCCTCACCATAATATTCTTGAGATTATGAGGTTGTCTGTATAATAATAAGGGTGCTTCAGGGAAGATCTGTTGCAGTCTTGTATCTTCCTGGAGGATGGGTTGTAGTTCCCTGGCAATCTTGCGTAGGGCTCCTAGGTGTGGGTTATATGTGACCACCAAAGGTACCCTGTCGCTTGTCTCCTTCTGTTTGTATTCAAGAAGATCACTTCTTGGTATTCTGGTGGCTTTGTGAATTTGCTGGTCTACAATTCTGTGGTTATATCCACGGTTTATAAAATCTGATCTCAAGGCTTTAATCCGCTGGTCTCTGTCTGCTGTGTCGGAGCATATCCGGTTGTATAGTATGGCTTGACTGTAGATGGTTGCATGTTTGGTGTGTGTCGGGTGGAAGCTGTTGTCCCTCAAATAGCTGGCTCTATCTGTAGGTTTGCGGTATACAGAAGTCTGTAGTTGGTTGTTCTTTATAGTAATGGTGGTGTCTATGAAATGTACTTCGTCCGGGGAATGGGTGAGTTTGAGGTTGATGGTCGGGTGGAACGTATTGAAGATCTAATGGAACTGTATGAGGTCCTGTTCACCACCAGAGGTCCAAATCAGGAGGATGTCATTGATGTAGCGAAGGTATGTAAGGGGGTTTCAAGTGACAGGTGGAAAGAAAGTCACTTTTCAGTTTTGTGCAGAACAGATTGGCATACTGTGGCGCCATCCGAGTACCCATAGCAGTCCCGGTTTTCTGAAGGTACACTGGCGACACACTTTATTCGAGCTCGGCTAGTCCCACGAATTCGGGTATACCCGGGTGTATTGAGGTTTGTGACTGTTTTCTGCCCGAGTGCATTGGGTTATTTTCCAGGCAGGGATTAAAGCATTTTATTCCCGCTGGCTGCAATACTGCACAGTATATATATATATACACTGCATTACAATTCATGAATTTATGCCATCTGGTAGACACACGAAGCATTGCAGCCTATTAAATCCTAATCATTATAATTTAACAGATCAGCCGCCCGTCAGCCAGGCATGAACCCAGGCTGGGAAGGCAAATGCAACGGGGCTTGTCAGAGGTGAGGAGCGGCGCATTCCAGGTATCTGCCAGGTACATACTGGGTATTTGCTCGAATAAAGTGTGTCGGTGCAGTATGTGTCATTTCCAAATGTGAAGTAGTTATGGGTCAGAAAAAATTCGATGCATTTAGTCACTGTCTCTGAGTGGCTCCGCGGTCCCATAAAGTATCTGCAGGCTGAAATCTCATCCTCGTGGGGGATGTTTGTATAAATTGACTCTACATCTATGGTTGCTAGTAGTGTTCCTGTTGGGAGGGGGCCAATGGCATTCAGTTTGTTTAGCAGGTCGGTGGTGTCCTGATATAGCTGGGTGTGTTCCTGACAAGTGGTTTTAGAATGCCCTCCACCCAGCCAGAAATATTCTCGGTAATTTGTGCCAGATCCAGAGATAATAGGGCGCCCAGGGTTACCCTCTTTGTGAATTTTAGGGAGAATGTAGAATGTGCCAGGTTTTGGGTTAGCAGGTATCAGGCCCAGAATTTGTTCTCTTGTGCGGATCGGGAGTGTTTTAATGATCCTGTAGAGTTCTCTCATGTATTTTTTAGTTGAATCCTCCTGCAGTTGGGTGTAATACTTTGAATCAGAGAATTGCCTGTGCGCTTCCCGCAGGTAGTCTGTGGTGTTCATTATGACCACTGCTCCTCCCTTGTCCGCAGGTTTGATTGTTATGTTGTGGTTGGTCTTTAGCGATTCTATGGCTCTCCTCTCAATCAGTGTCAGATTATATGTTTATTTCCTTACTTTGTCAAGGATGGTGGTTTTGGCGCTATCCTCCCATCTCTATCCAAGATAATGACCAAAAGTAAGATGGGAGGATTACATCAGAAAATTTGTTGGAGCAATATGGGGAAGAGAGACTTGCAGCTGCAGTACCTGGAAAATCATTGGGGAGGCCTTCATCCAGCAGTGGATCTATAACGGCTGGAGATTATGGTAACTTTTGTGTATTATTCCTCTGTTTAGAAAAAAGTTAGTTCAATTATTTATCTATAGTTAGTCTTAATTATTACATTGGGTTTTGATTGACCATTTGAGAATCAATAATTCATTTTGTATTTGTTGATCTATGCAGCTTTACTTTTGCTGAAAAGTCTGGGGTTTACAGACTGCACTTGCAGCTCAGACATCTAGCCATCAGAATCTGAAACCCTGTCTTTTGGGATCCTGTATGGGAAGGGGATAATGCATTTAGCAACTATTAGCAGTATATTCATGCAATAAAATAGGCCATCTTTCACTTGTGTCATTTTTTATCTTAGATCACTCAGATGATTGGCATATTTATTGTGCACCATGAAATGTTACCTTTACAGATACATAAATCAAACACTGCCACAGTTTAAATGAATTTATTTAAGGGCATACTTGTGGCACCAGTTTATACTGTATATTGTTTTATTAAATATTGTGCATTGTTTTAATGTAAGTGCAGTTTTACGATGTTATGCAACATTTTATTTTGTTTGTTATGCACAATGTGATGTGCACTTTGTGCAGTGCTTAGATGCTATTGCAGTAACTAATAATGAATGTTCATCTTTTAAAATTAGCATTGTGTAAAATTAACAATAGCTGAGATAAATTATAGCGTACTAAAAGCTGAATACTAAAGAAGAACATTTTAAGAGACTTAAAAAGTTGACTATGTTTAGGTAAATACAAAGTAAGATTTGTATGTATGGGTTAAATGTGAATAAAATTGATATACTGTTGTTACGTTGATCTCAATTAAATTAGTTTAAATAAATGTGGTTGCCCCAGATATTATTTATATAATACTTTGAACCGAGACAATAGTATAGATACATTTTTCTACCCTTTATTCATGCCAACCCCTGACTTAACTAATTTCTCTCCTCTGACTCACCTATCCTTTTAATGGGGACCTCTACTGTCATATTGATGATCCCTCAGTCTCCTGGGCAACTCTCCTTCTCTCTTTAACCTTCTACTTTGGCCTCCACCAATGGATCAATTCCATCTCCATTAAGGATGGTCTCTACTTAGATCACTACTTTACTAAAAACTGTTCCCTTTATGATTTCTGTATCTCCCTCCTCCTGCTCTCTAACCATCACCTCCTATCTTTTGCCACCACTCAATCCCCTCACCCCCTCCTACCTGTTCTAATTGATACTCTCGAGACATTCCCTCAATTTACCTTTCTGCTTTGACATCTGCCCTAAACGCTAACTTCTCTTCTACCTCTCCTTCCTCTGAAACTAACGGTCTTGTAAACCCTTACAACTCTATCCTCACCTCTTCTTTTTATCTATATGCCCATTCTTGGCTCCGGCACACCCATCCCTCTTACTGATGGCCTTGGCTAAATTCACAAATTCATTCCCTTCGCACTTACTGTACGTGAAAACAGAAAAAACTTGCGCTCAATGTGGTCTGTGCTGAAAAATAGTGACTTATAAATAAATTGATAATACAACCTGATGGGTGAAGTTTTATGCTGCTGATCAGTGGGAATGGTTCAAACACCAAGCTAGATAGAAACAGAAAAAGAACAGCGCAAAAAAACCATTGTGTAGTATATTTAAATAATTTTATAAAAGGTGAAGGTGAGTTTTGCACGTACATCAAAAAAAAGGGTTAATAGCAAGACATGTTAGGGACATGTTACCACTCGGCAGGCACAACGGGATGCAGGCACCAGGAATTGGACGTCCTCCCTCAAGATGCTGGTATCTAGATGCAGGGTATACAGCTCAGCGTTGGGGAACCTTCCCGCGCCTTCACGGAGCTCACAGCAGTTGTTTTCAGGGGTAGATCGCCGCGTCTCTTCCTGGTTAGTCCACGTTGGCGTGTGACGTCATCCGGCAGCGTCTCTCGGCCGGTCGCGTCTTTAGTCGCGTCTTTAGTGCGTCACTCCTTAGCGATATGTAATCGGGCGGTATACAGAGTCCCAGACAAGTCCCGCAATGAAACAAATGTCCCAATACAATGCCGCAATGGGGGTATATGTAAAGAATAAAGGAACGCGCCCTCTCCTACGCGTTTCGTACTTTCGTACTTACTGTACACCTGCTCATCTGAACGCCTATGGAGGAAATCTAAAAACGTTGGGTGATTTTCTGAACTATGAATTTCTCCTCCCCTGTTTTAGCTCTGATCCCTATAAGGCCAAACAACAGTACTTTTCTTCACTCATCAACATTCACAAATCCAATCCATGCCATCTTTTCTGTGTATTTTACTCCCTCTTCTGATCTTCTCCTCCCATTTCCCATCTTTCCTTCACTTTGTAACGGTAAAGGGGTTAACCAGGCTCACTAATAAAGGTTCAGCCCACTTGGTTACCTCTGATCCATGTGTTGGGGTCCTTGAGTGTCAGCTCCTGGATTTCAGATGTCCTAAATGGATTGCTGTGACTGTGTGCAAATTCTGCGACATTAACGATTTCTTTGTGTTTTGCCTTTCCTGGGATGCTGGGACCGGGAGATTTCTAGGCTGTAAGTTTCAGAGTGGGGTTGTCGGAGAAAGTCTTTACAGAATTTGTCTATGAATCGGGGTTCTGGGATACCCCAGGAGTTGGATCCGGGAATCGTGTGAGACTCTTGGATCCAGCCATGCGACTCACCGCCATGATTACTGCTACAGCATTTTCAGACAAGGTAAACGAACATGAAGGGGTTAATGTATACCTGCGATCACCCACGGGGTCCCTAGTAGACAGAAGGGTCCCTAGTATAAAGAACGGTACCCAGATACATGCCCAGATACCTTGCACTGAGAGTGGTTCGTGTGTGTAAAAGTTTTAAAAGTTATTTTTCTAAAGTTTGCCAAGTATGAGGCTAGTGAGGGTAGGCAATATATACACTCACTCCATCCCTGACACCAGAACAGGGACTTATATATTTTACCACACATAAAACAGGACACATTATATTTTCTTAAAGGATTATATTTAATAGGTATGTAACGGGTATTCCACCCCACCCAATCTCATATGTAGTGTGGGTGAGTAGAACATGTATTGTTACCGGTGTGGTGCGTATACCTGTCAGGCTCACAGGAGGTCTGAGCCTCCGCTAATGAGAGCCTGGGGTGAATCCTCTGGAACGAATCTTCTTTTACAGCGCCTCCACCTATGTAGGATTCTATGGACGTGTAGAATGACCCTACATAGGAACCCAATTAGAAACCACACACACAGTCAGTGATTATATAATAACTAAGGAATTTACTTTGAACATAGAACATATCATCGCATTTACATAACCTGTGTCCCTCTCACGAGGAGACACTACCCGTGACGTCTCGCAGGACGTTTCCCCAACACTAGGTGATCCCACCCAGTGTCCAGTGAAACCCCCACACCCAATGTCCCGTACTCCTACGGAGATAGTCAATGGGTGACTGCGCAGTCACTATGTGAATAGGCCTGTTGGTGCACTTAATAATGAAGTACCTTCCGAGCACTCCGATGCTCGGGACCGCAACACACTTCTCAAAGGGTCAGACGTCCGTCTGATCCTATTCAGGTACTTCCGCCGTGGACCCCAACGAGGGTCCCACCGCTTCCCGGGAACTCAGCAGTCTCTCGGTAACACCACCGTCGCACGGGCACAGCAACCGCCGCTATCCGCTTTCTTTCTCAACTACTTCTAGCGTGACAGCAACCCTAACCTAGGGCCTGTCCCTGAGGAACCGCAACCTGGGATGGCTTGGGGAAAACTCCTAGGGCCTGTGGAACATTAACCTGCCCCCCTTCCCCTAGCTACCCAGTCTCAACTGTAACTGCTAATCCTAACAGCCTAACGCACCTGCAGCCAACACTCAGCTCACACTGTCAGCCTGCAGGGATCCACACACACTTCACACACACTGCACGCACTGCGCCCAGCACATGCAGCGACACACACACAGACAGCTGCAATCACACACAGCCACCTGGATCCCGTAGCAATCCACTACTAGCACACTGTGCCTATTTGCCAGTGCCCACAGCCCTCTCCGCTGTGGCACTGCCAAACCTGCACCTTACACACACTAAGGGCGACCTCCCTATCTAGGGCCGTCCCTTATCAGTTACCCACTAACCTGGTGGGGAGTTGGGGCCTACCTGGAGGGTGTGGGTACCTATCAGGATGCAGGAGCTGCACTCACTCCCTGCATCCTTCCTTCCCCTTCAGCTCCGCTGCTCCAACTGACGTGACCAAAGCCCGGGAAATGTATCTATTCTCCCTCCAGGGCAGTCCTACAGCCCTATTGGCTCCTATCAAGCACCTGGTGCCTGCCTCGCTATGCCTCATGGGAATTGTAGTCCCGAGGCCTCTACAATAACATTGGGGCCGCGTGCGTTCCTCCCCTCTGCCTACACTAACTCCTAATGGCCGCCTCAAGCTCTCCCTATGCTTCCCTACTCTCGCGCGACCTCCTAAGAGCTGCCTTAGCTCCCTACCCCTATCTGCGCATGCGCGACCTATCTGGGGCTCTCCTGCCCTCCCTGCGCATGCGCAAGCTAACTGGGCCGCCGGGGGCTCACTGCGCATGCGCGAGTTGAAGCGCAATGGCGGCGCCCTATTCGCCCGGCTCCGGGAGCGCCGGGAGCCCTGAGATGCGCGTGCGGCCTTAGCAACCGGCCGCACGCGTCCCCGGCAACCCCCGAGCCGGGACCTGACCGCCCTCTCCCCTGCCACTGCCGAACGGAGCCGCCATTGGACGCGGCGGCCCCCGCGATCGGCAGTCAGGTGAGGGGGGTGCGGTAGCGCTGGGGAGACCTGGCTACACTCTCCCCCTGGTGAAACACCCAACGCCCTCGCTTGGGGAACGACATAGTATGGTACAATTTCACATACTGAATATTTTCGTGGCATACCCCGTACACATAACATATCAATTTTGCACATCAGGTTACATGATACATCACCCCCAGTAACCGAGACCAGCTGAGACCATTGATGGGATGCCCCGAACTGATCATGTGGGGGTACCTCACTTTTGCGTCCGTGAGCCTCCCCCAGAAAATTTTTCTGAAGAGCACACTCTAAAGCGACAGTTTCTGGCTCTTCGCTACTTCCTCCCCCTGGTGGAAGGAGTAGCCCAGTGTCTCTGAAGCAGACCTTTACCCGGTCATCCGCGACAGGGATGCGGTAGACCAGGAGGCCAGGACCTTTCCCGCGGTCCACCACTTGGCGAATGGCACGCTCCTTTTTGGGCGTAAAGGAGGCCAGTCTCCCTGGATCTTCCTTTACACAGCCCTTGTCCCTACGGACTTGTGAGGCTTCCACTGAGAAGCGAGCACTGGGAAATGTCTCGGTTTCACATGGCAGGGGGGAAAAAGTAGACACCTTACCCCTGCGGTGATTCATGGTAGCCAACAGGTCCTCGGGGACGCTGTCAGTTCCCACCTTGGTGGTATCGGGACCTGCCCCTGGCACTTCTGGGGCAGTCCACTTACGCGATGAAAACTCGGGAGCGTTGGATCCCAGTCCTGGGACCACTTGTGTCGGAGCACACGGGCTCACACTCCGCTCAGGAACCATAGCTTTGGCCTTCTTCACGGCCACCTCCATCGGAGTCTGTGAGGAACAAGGGGGTTCCTTACCACTCGGCTGGCTGACGATGGGCTTCCCTTCTTCCGGAAGGATCGGCGGTAGACACTGGTCCACTCTCTCCTCTGGACAGCTACCTTCTAGTGAGGACACCTCCGCCAGGACGCGATGAAGAGGGGAGCCCTTCACCCGGGCGACCAGACTTAAGGAGCCATCGTGCTCCGCGGTCACCTGGAGGCTCACCCCCGACACCCCTGGGGCAGTCGACTCACCCTTGTCGGCGTTAGGTACTGGTCCCCATTCTAGGACCGAGGGCACCTCTGTAGTAGGTCGGACTGACCATTGTAGGGCACACGGGCCCACAGCAGGGTCCGCAACATTGGAAGACACCTCTTCCAGGGTACACGGACCCACAGCAGACTCTATATCCTCTGCATTACCGCTGGGGTGGTTCGCCGGTAGGCGCATCGCCACCGATGGGACTTCCACCTTTTCCCCGGAAGATCTCATGACAGTATCCTCCGCAAGGTAGTCACCAGATTCTCCTGAAATGCAGCCAGTGGTTGTGGGTACAAAGCTGGCGTGCTCCGGTACCTCCACTGCAGCCGCACTCTTCTCTGCCAAGGGTTCACTTAGCTCCTTAGCTGGCTCTGTAGGCTGGGGTACAATAGGCATCAAGAAAATTGCACCGCAGCAATCACATTTAGGTTCCCACGCCAGTGCTCCCCTAGAACAGTCACAGGTGGGGCTAAAGCACTGTGTACACGGCTCCCCATCTACCTCGGTGATCCTGAAGTCTAGTGGCACTTGGGACATGACGGCTCCCTCCTCATAGGCTTCTTGCAAGCAGGGGCACAGGAGCATAAGGAGATCTATTCCTGGCGCTCGCCAGGGCACATACACATTAGGGTGTATCCCCTGACAGTCTATCTCATCCTCATCATAGAACAGAGAGTCTATCTCATCCTCATCCTTAGAGATCAGAGTGTCTATCACAGCGTCCACGTATGGTTGAAGATAACCGTGCTTGCTCCCCCTGGTGGAATCTAAAGGAAGGGCACTTTTTACTGGGGAGTGGTTTTCGCTCTGCCCTGAGTCACTCACATCACAGGGGAGGGGTTCTGACTTTCGCGCCAAACCCGGACAGAATGTTGCAACATCTTTTTGTGCAGGCTTGCAGTCAGCAGCACGTGCGCTCTCCTGATTTGGCGGGAGACGCCATTTTGCTGGGTCGGCATAGACTAGGGGGTACCCTTCTGAGGGGCCCCCGGGCATGAACAGTGCGGACGGTGCCTCTGCCAGGCATATATCCTCAGTGTGAGTTACAACAAACAGTATGGTTTTCCATGTGGACGTGGGATCTTGTTCCTCCTCTAAGACACATGCCCACGGCCACCCAGGAATTTTACACATACCCTCCCGGACCTTCATTGCGGGTATACTAGCGGGTATGCCTCCTACCGCCACTACCTGGCCAGGCTCCATATACTGCCTCAACGCCCAGGCAAGGACCTCGTCTCCGGACTTCGCAAACATAGCGACAAAAATAGGAACGGGACAATTTAGAAAAAATGGACAGGGCACCCCAGGTGTATCTCAGCAGCACCTCCAAATGTAACGGGTATTCCACCCCACCCAATCTCATATGTAGTGTGGGTGGCAGTCAGGTGAGGGGGGTGCGGTAGCGCTGGGGAGACCTGGCTACAGGTATATTTACTGGTAACCTGTAAATGAACTGTGGGATTACCAAGTCATGGATTCCGAGGGACCAGATGGCTTCCAAACTTGGTGCCTATGGGTCTGTGAGAAGTCAGAACTTGAAAGCCTCAGGGATGCCAAAGTCTTAGAAGAGGAGGGGTACTGCAGTTCTGTTTGAGTACCCACATCCTGGGCTAACACAGGGCTATCCGGACACCATTTTCCAGAACCCAGACTCTAGGAGCCTGGACAGCGGGTGGGCTCTGTATGCAAAGATTGTAAAACAAATATATAATCACCGCGCTATTCCATGTAAGGAGCATGCAGCTGGTGAAGGAATTGGCCATACAAATGTGCAAAACAGACAGTGAATCCCTGCGCTTCTCCCTTTGGGATAGCAATCAATGGGGAATATATATATATTGCTTATATAACCTTATATATGCTTATATAACCTAGTAAAAAGGAATAGGTGCAAAACAGCGCTAGGAATACTAATGAATAAATGTTCAGGCAGCCAGGTGAAAGACTGGTGGTACAACCAGTCAGGGAAACAGATGAAAAAAAAGGGGTTAACCGGCGCCAAAGAGGGTAAATACCAGTCCTGTTGTGACAGTCCAAATACAGTCCTTGGGATGATGAATGGTGATGATTCTCACCTCAGCAGTGCATATGTGAAAAAAGAGAAAGAGAAAGAAAAATAATAGTGCAGTAAATCAACACAGGGGGGGGGGTGTCACAGATACTGAAAGGTACAGGCAGATCTGCTGTATGCAGCTGGGCTCTCAAGATGGTGACCGGAGCACTTGTGCTGGCGTCCACACGTGACTAGGCAAGCCCGTCAGATGACTCAGATGACGAGGCCTCTGGGCGGACGTGACGTCACCCCCTGTTGTGTATTCTCCACCGGCTCACAGACTCCATCCTCCATTCCTCATCAACAGCCGCAATATCCGCAGTACCTCGGTTCAAAACACTTGTTGGAGACTGCAGAGTTTCTCCTTTGGAACTGCAGACTTCACCACACAAAACACTCTAAAAACTTGAAACTTCCCGACGCGTTTCGTACCATGCGCGTACTTCTTCAAGGGATTTCAAGTTTTTAGAGTGTTTCAGTGTGGTGAAGTCTGCAGTTCCAAAGGAGAAACTCTGCGTCTCAACAAGTGTTTTGAACCGAGGTACGGCGATATTGCGGCTCGTTGATGAGACTGGAGGACTGGAGTCCTGTGAGCCGGTGGAGAACATACAACGGGGGTGACGTCACGTCCGCCCAGAGGCCTCGTCATCTGAGTCTCTGCCTGGCTTCCTAGTCACGTGTGGACGCCAGCACAAGTTGCTCCGGTCGCCATCTTGAGACCCAGCTGCATACAGCAGATCTGCCTGTACCTTTCCAGCATTTTGTGAGTAGGGTTGCAATTTTACCCCTCCGGATGCGGTTTATGCCATTTCCACATCAATAAATATGCTTTTTATTAATATTTAGGCCGTGCTAGTGTTATATGTTTGTATGTCTTGTTGTTTTTTTGTCAGTATCTGTGACACCCCCCCCCCTGTGTTGATTTACTGCACTATTATATAACCTAGTGCAGTTAAAAACTGGTATATACCAGTACAGATACTCACATGTCTGCAAGTGAAGTGAAATATAAGGACCTTGCTGGGAGATTATATACCTAGAAGAGGAGGGGCTGGCCTCCCACAAACTGCTCAATAAGCAGTTGCTGGTGATTGGCTAAATATATTAATTACACCATAGTAGTGTTGCCCTCATGGAGCTTGCTGCTAAGGATTAAAATCGACCCAAAAGAGAGCCGAAAAGAGGACCAGGAGAACCGGGTGTATATATCCCTGTCAGGGTAAGCTTAGCCAAGCCGGCGCCCTGCACCTGGGAAAGCCTAGATTTTTCCACCAGACCCCCAGTAAGTGTATTTTTCTTGTGTAATTCTTCTTGTTGTACGTGGGTTTATAAAAAAAAACACAATTTGTTTTGCTACCTTGTTTTGCCTAATGTATGTTCTCGGTTATGTATAAAGGTGTTGAAAGTTCCTGGTGTCCCATGACAGTTATAAGATAGATTATGGGCTAAAGCAGTCAAATTCCAGGCATTATTGAAATTCCTGCCCTCTGATTGGTTAAAATTCCAGGCATTATCCAATCAGTAATGCCCGGAATTTTAACTGCTTGCAAAGTGTTGATTTCAATGTGATTATTCAGAACAGCTGAGACAGGGCAGGGGATTGGTTTAATAGTAGGAACAGCTCTGAGACAGGGCAGGGGATTGGTTAAGAAGTATCAGCCATGGGTTGACTCCTCCTCCTTGCTCCGTGAACTGAGCAGATTCAGTTGAATTGGTGGGGTGGGGGAGAGAGTCTGCAAAGCAAGTTAGTGTCTGTCTGCAGTTTTTTTCTGGCTGTAGTTTGTGTGTGTGTGTGTGTGTGGTGTGTATGTGTGTGTCAGCAGCAGCAGCAGT
Organism: Ascaphus truei; assembly: GCA_036426205.1. Lineage (NCBI taxonomy): Eukaryota > Metazoa > Chordata > Amphibia > Anura > Ascaphidae > Ascaphus > Ascaphus truei. Next base: position 4,102,570 of record CM071568.1, on the reverse strand, counting down.
GTTTGAGTGTAGCAGCAGGTGTGTGTGTGTGTGTGTGTGTGTGTGTGTGTGTGTGTGTTTTGTGTCGTGTTGTGTGTGTGTGTGTGTGTGTGTGTGTGGTGTGGTGTGTGTGTGTTTGTGTGTAGTTGTCTTTGTGTGTGTCACCAGGTCATTTGTGTGTTTAGAGTTGTCTGTGTTGTGTATAGAGGTGCTGTGTTGTGTATAGAGGTGCTGTGTTGTGTATAGAGGTGCTGTGTTGTGTATAGAGGTGCTGTGTTGTGTATAGAGGTGCTGTGTTGTGTATAGAGGTGCTCTGTTGGGTGTAGAGGTGCTCTGTTGGGTGTAGAGGTGCTGTGTTTTGTGTGTAGAGGTGCTGTGTTGTGTGTGTAGAGGTGCTGTGTTGTGTGTGTAGAGGTGCTGTGTAGTTAGTGTAGAGGTGCTGTGTTGTGTGTGTAGAGCTCCAGTGTGTGTGGTGTGCTTGTGTGAGTAGAGGTGCTGTGTTGTGTGTGTGTGTATGTGTGTGTGTGTAGCAGCAGTTTGTGTGTGTGTAGATCTGCTATGTTGTGTGTTGAGCTGCTGTGTTGTGTGTGTGTGTGTGTGTGTGTACACAGAGAGGGCGGCAGTGTGTGGATATAGATATATGCAGTGTAAGAGTATATAGAGGTGGATTCATGTATTTACCATTTTATTTTTAATAAAAAAATCTATATAACTATACAAAAGTGTCTATTATTTATGAAATAAGCCTACATTTAGCCTATAATAGTAATAATCCCCTCAGAACAGGGCATTACTGGCCAATAATGTGTAATGCCTGTATGCCCGCAGACCTGGCAGTCCCCAGTACTGAGGTGGGTAAGGGTATAACACGCACCCACAGCAGTGAGGGCATGCCCGGAGTGTGGTAAGTAGCGTTGCCGGGCCTGGTGAGAAAAGGGTTAACGATATACTTGCAGAGTCCGGGGTGCTAGAGGTTGATGGATAAATGTCCAAAAGCCAAGGGGCAGGGGCAGGAGAAAGCAGCGTACAAAGAGATCCAAAGCAGAGTCCAGGGGCAGAGAGGTACACGTAGTCAAGCCAAGCCGAAATCAATCCAGGGAAATCCAAACAGAGGCAGGAACCAGGAGCTGGAACAGAGAGCTAAGCACAAGTTACTGCACACAGGAGCCACAGAGAAGCTATGCTGAGCGACGACGGAGAGGGCAGACTGGGTTAATAAAGGGCGGAGAACCAATGGTAGCAAGGGGTGGAGCGGAGGCTTGGCTGAGTGGCTGCAGTGATAGGTCCAGGTAAGCAGGAAGGGAGACAGGGGAGTGATACCTGGTAATAGCCTGCAGCCGATGAGGGGAGGAGCCAGGTAAGAGGATCGGGTGCGCGCGCCTTCTGTAAGGCTGCCATGCACGCACCCCGATCGCGTGCATGCAGATGCGGTGTGCGCTGCGGAGGAACGGCCTGACGTGGATGAGGTAAGGTGTTGAGGGAGTGGGGCAACGGGGCAGGGAGCCCCCGTGGGACTGGAGGTGACGGGGACCCGCTGAGAGGCTCGTATCCCCCGATCCGTTACATAATGCCTAAGCTGGGTTAAAGTCCCTCGGCTTCACCTCGGGCCTTCAACTCTTCCAGCCAGGGCATTATTGTCCAGTAATGCCCTGTTCTTCGGGGATTATTACTTAAATATACTTATGTAAGCGATCTGCGTGATACCTGTATATCTGTGAGAGCGAATGCACATTTAACACAACAGGTGCTATACTACTTGACTTCTTTCAAATTAAGTGAGGACAAAATGATGTGTCCACGCAGTAAAGCACTGAAAAAAATGACACTTTTACATTGCACTGGGTGAACGCAAACAGAGCTGGATGCCAGAATCCCCAGAGAAATAAATTGTCAGAAGCATGTACACTATTTGGCTCTCCGTCAATAATGTGGGAGCTTTCAGCACTGTTTGCTGGCTGATAAAGACTGAATGGATTTATAATGAGCAGCAACATTGTCTGAACAAATGACAGAATTACCATGACTGCCAGCCGCAAACCTCATTAAAAGGTGACTTTCTAATTGAAATTGCTTCACAGACCCAAGCATAGCAATGATTACTGGCATAGGTGCCTCTGGGGCACAGGCATTAATTGCTCTGCATTCCTCTTAAAATATGTTGTCAACTGTTTCTTTTAGCAGGCTAGCAGCGGACTGAAAGACAACTAATACAATCTTTTATTATTTTATATTATAGCTAAGAATTTCTGCAGTAAAAATGGAAGTATTTCTCTATATTGAATGGAAGCGAAAGGAACAGCATAATATGGACACAATGGGGCTTATTCACTAAACCTCGATATGTGACTTAAAATGACCTTATAGTGCGATATATCCTGTGTAGCTATTCACAAAGCTCAGTTAACAGTGAATATTGCACTAAAACGGCTTTTTATAGTACTATAACATTCTGGCTAAAACTAGCAGTACGATAAGCTAAATAATGCCCAGAACAGCATTTTTTTGCAAGAAACTTCTATTCACTAAACTGTGATAAGCAAATAGTACTATAAAAACTTGCAATATTTTGGTGCCAGCTAAGGCTGGTGCTACCGGAATTGCATGATGCATACAATTAGTTTCTTTTAGTTTTACTACAATGGCATGATACCGGAGGTCAGTGAGTGGGGACCCCTCGAGGGTCCCGTTTGGTCCCTGGGGGTCCCTGGGTGTTCCCACGGGTTCCCACATCTCTAGGGGGTCCCTGCATCTCTGTGGGTCCCCGAGGGGTTCTCCAGTGGTCCCCATAGGTCTCTGTTGGGGTCTGCAGGGGTTCCCGGGGGTCCTAGCCAACCTCTGGTATCAATCCTGTGCAATAAAAACTGCTAAGGTAATGAAGGGGTTAAATAGCAGGCACTGCTTTGTTGGTACAGGTGGTGAGTGAAGCTTGTAGTTGCCTCAGGGTGGGTGTTTAGGCCTTGTAGTAGGGAACATACCGGAGACGTCTCTTCAATCAACATATGACCATGGACTTCTTCGCATCGGCTGTTTGAGGAGCATTGCTTCATGGGTCAAGAGTTCCTGTGGAGTAGGCTCTGCCCTTTCTCTAGCAGTGAACCAATTGAATCTAGTGCCTGTCTGGTCACATGATCTTCCACACAGAACCTTGCATCTTGAGTCCTCTTCTGCAGCACTAACAGTGATTTATTGAATCCCCAAGCCGTATCTTCGCCGATCGATCACAGGAGGACAGATCCCATATCTCTCTCCCTCTCTCTCTCATGGGATCCCATGAGGGTGGTATGCACTGGCTTCTCTTGTGACATCACTCAGACTTGAGTCCCGTCGTCATTACATAGAGTTCAGCTATAATACTTACATTATTGCGATCACTCTGCTGCTGGTGTGAGGCAGTGGGGATACACGGTAATTTTTACAGTTTAAAAGGCCATGCTGCATTCATTTGCACACACAACTACATGCAGATCTACTGTATCCATTTAAACATTCGGTAGAGGCTTTACTTTTCGCAAAATAGAGTATAGTCACTGCATACCTACTGTGGGTTATGATATTACAGTACTCAGTACTATTTATGTGTCGCTGTGAGTGTACTCACCACTTAAAGTATCAGTAGGTATGGTATGGCTATATTGGCACGGTATAGCATTTATCCTGGTCTTACAGGAACCCTCAGAGCTTTACAATCAAGATGCCTAAGGGGAGGGGGGCTCCCTTTGGAGTAGTTGACACCAGGTGCATCAGTGCTTCTCACAGACATGGGTGATTCATTTCTCCCCTCTGTCTGGTGGGAGATAGGCAAGATACACAGCCGTTTATACTGGCAACATGGCTGTTGTCTCCTCCCACCTTATCACAATACTATGTGAGTTTGGTGTACACTGTATGCATCAGTAACTCTAACATTACATCATACTGGGTCTAATATCAGCCTACCACAGAGCAAGAATTATAGTGGAGATAGGTGTTCATGTCTATGTCATTGGGTGGCTAGTCACGTACTGTATAAGCTGTGCATAGCTTGAGGCTGCACACTAACCATTTACTATAACAACTATAGCATCCATGTCACTAGTTCTTTACCCAGTAAAGTATCTACACAGCCTGTGATAATTTATGGGAGTTACTTGCTGATACATATCATCTTTCGGTGCAATTTCATTTGCTTCACAGCCTCTACTTGAGACATATAGCCTTCTGGCGACATTCATGCGCTCTAATTTGGTTTTTAATTGTAAATATATATTTTTGGTGTTAAAGCTCAGATTTCAATAAAACTTTATTATTTTGATTGTTAGAGTAGTGTGCATCCTTTAGGGTTCTTTCCTCTTCTCGTGTTTTCCGTATGCTTTAGCCCGGATAGCACCTCTCTAGAAAGTAAATTTACATCACATATTTTGGTTGAGCAGGGACCTCCCACATTCTGTCTCAAATGTACCAAACCATAATGTGGCAACATGTTCCACAGGGAACATATCTTGAATGCTACTACTGATAACACTACCACCTCCACTAGTACCAACATCATGCCCTTCCCCAATGCCTGGCTTGATGTTGAGGTACCAGTTGAAGTAGAGGTGAGATACCTGCATCTGCTACTATTATCAGTGCCGAGTGAGGGTTGTGTGTACATTGAGCAGTACTCTATATACTTGAGCAAGCGGTGTACTTCAACACTGGTTGCCCCATGCCTGTGATTTTGATGAGTCTGCTGACTATAGCCATTTATTTTCCTCCTCTGCCTTTCCTCCACCCAGCACTCTTCTACTGTCTGCTTTTCCATAGGCACAACATTCTTTAATTTGCTCCTTGATGTGAAATCATTTCTCAGGCATTTCAGCATGGCATCTAGCAATTGCAAGAATTCAGCATTATCATGATTCAAACTCACATGTTGCATGCATTCAAGGGGAGAATGCACATAAAAACAACAAAAAAGGTAGCGCTAACCAAAAGGATATGACGTGATGTATAATACCCTATGTTAAAATAGTCAATCATACATAGGGGGCTGCCTAGGATACAAAAAACTGACCCCCTGGTCAGAGCTAGAGCTCTAAAAGCACATCGTGAGGAGCTACGTTCCATCAGCCAACAGGCTTGGTTTTCATATATCCTTTTTGTAGCAATTGTTATTCTAGGCGCCTCCAGATACATTCCTTTTTCCATGCATTCAAGGGCCCTATCTAGTAGAAATGACAGTAGGAATAACTGTCACTGCTGACCACTAGCGGTTGCCTTCTCAAATGATTGCTGGCAACATAGGGCATAACAAGCTGCATAGGAGCAACTAAAGTGTGCCCAGATTTTTGCGATTATGATATTATGTCCTGCACTTCCCCTCATGACTCAAAGTGGTTAACTATCAAGTGGACAACATAAACAAAGCAGGGAATGTGAATAAGGTTGCCCTGATGTAATGCTATCGTACTAGAAGGTTGTTCCCATTATTACTAGCCCAGCCTCCAAAACTCTCAGAGAAAGTCAATTCTCAATAACTCCCTCTAGTTTTAAAAATAATAACAGCCTTCTGTTCAAAACCCTGCATTAATAGGGTAGCTCTGTAAGGAGCCACACGCAAGCACTGCGCTATTCTATACAGGCCCTCAGTAGACAGCTATACTTACTACACCACTTGACTTCCTATGGCCTGTAAAAAAAAAACCTATCCTGTTCTCCTCTGTTTCACAAAAAGCATGCTACCCTGAAGGCAAGTTCCCGGTTTCCCTGCTGCTTGGACGCTGCCAGACTTGCTGCTGGCTCTTGCGAAACCCTGGTATCGATTCCATCTTGTTCTATTACTCTGCTGCTTGCTCCCTGTGGTGACCTTTGACTTGATCGACTACTAATTTTCAGTACAGCAGACACTCCCACCATGTCCAACATACCATCCCCGTCACTCTCAGGCACTAATGTGTCATCTTCTACTATCAGTTTTCTAACTTTTCTGCAAGTCTGAGATGGCGTTACTGTTGTTTTGATAGTGGTGGCCACTGGTGTTGTTTTTGGTGGTACTGTAGGTACTATTACAGGTGGAATGGTGGCTCTCATCAAATGAACTCAGTCAGGCTATTACTCTCAGTCCCTGACATATGGTCTTCCAGTATCAGTTCTCTAACCTGCATAATACAAGCAATCTTTGTGTGTATGTCAGTTATTTTGGAAAATGTTGGCAAGTCTTAGAAAGAGCAAAGAACTGTAATAACATCGATGATCTGTCTGTAGCTGGCAGTAATCTATGAGTACTGACTTATTTGGACCCAAAAATAGTAACAAAAAAATTGATTGATTATGACAATATGATGTGGCACTGACTGGTATCGTTAAAAATGAACAGTTGCCTAACAGCTAAAATTCTCAGGCTCAAACCCTTTGGGGACTATGCACTAAGCTCAAGGCTTTTGCGTCCGGTTGAAAAAAAAAGCACGTCCGTTAAAAAGTGAGGCCGGAGACGCGATTCACTAAGGCCTTGAGCCCATTTTCTAACGTATGGACTCAAAACAGCCACAGCGTACAGAGGCGGCCGCCTTTATCCTAATGCGGCTGTAGCGGTGCAACTCTGATAACCGCGGGCAGATGCAGTATATATATTTTTTTTCGGAATATGTTCCGTTTTTTTAGCGCTCGTAATATTAGCATATTCTTAGCGCTGTCTGCAATACTGCAATACTGTCTAAAAACTCATGTGGGCATTTGCGAGCTGTTGTCTTCAAAGTCTAATACTGTAGCAGTTCAACCTACGTCAGTACACAGTCTGCGTGTGGGTGCGCGAGCAGTAATTGTAAATTTGCATATTAATACATGCATGTATTCTCATTTGCAAATTGTTGAAACGCATAGGCGTGTACTGTACAGTATCACATTTCGGCGTATATAGCGCTCTTCCCTCGCTCGCCCCCGCACACACACATAGGATAATGTACTGCACTGCAGTATTTAAACTTATTATCTACAGTACACCTCTCCCATGCCATTCCTTTGAACGGATGGCTTTCTGGTTTCAATCACATTCCTGTCATCACATTCCTGCGTGTATAACGTTCAGTTTTGATTTACTGTATTCTTCTGTGTTGATTATTAATGCTCATTGGGTAAAAAGTTCGAGTGATCAAAAAAAAAAATATTTTAATGTTCCTATTGTTGGCTTTGAGTCACCTCTCTGCGCCTGCATGTAATCCTCTTTGGGAAGGGAGCTGTAGTTGATTACTGCGCATGCGTGAATTACTTGCGAAGTTCAAGAGTGACCAAAAAAATATATATATATATTTTTTTTTCATCATTTTTTTTTCATCATTTTTTATTATTATTTTCTCAACATGAATGAACATGTTCCTGCCTCAACCATCTTGACATTACGATATTCAATCTGTGCTGTTGCTTTTGACTGCGACACTGTGCGTTTGACTGCACATGATTGATTTGTGTGATTTTTATGTCTTTGGGGGTGTGATGATCAAATTATTATGATGACCTGCCTGTTGAAAATATGTCATGTCTTTGAACTACAGTACAGCTAATCGTTCATGCAGCTATACCTGTACCCCCCTCCCCCCACGCACACACACACAAGGCTCGCTCAAGGATTTGAACCTCTTATCGACACCTCTACAAAACCATTCATTAATTTTCCTATTGTTGGCTTTGAGTCACCTCTCTGCGCCTGCGTGTAATCCTCTTTGGGAAGGGAGCTAGCTGATGATTACTGCTCATGACTCACCCATCCACCCCCCCAACACTTTGAGGCTTTGTTTACGTTATCCGCTTCTGATAATCCCTTCTCGAATTTGATATGTAAATCTGATTTGCACAGCACTGTGAAATTAAGAGTTAAAAAAACCATGATCTAATTCATGTTTTTGATTCAGTAAGTTACCAATTTTTGTCATTCTTTCTTTTTCTTTGGTATAGGGGGGGGGTGTCAATGATTATGAATATCATGAATGTAAAGAAATATTTATTTTATTTTATCAGGAACAAAAAATACAAATATACAAATAATCATGAATAATACAAAATGCAGTCTTTATTCAGTTCTTCTGTCAGTTGAAAATGGAGAGCCGGTGGATAATCATGAATAATGCACATTGATAATAATATTAATTAATAATGTATAATATATAATAATATATATAATAATATAACATTTTCCGTCTTTATCTTCTTCCTCATTCTGTGTAGTTTATTGAGAGAGGTTAGGTTTTGAGTAAATCATGACTGCACTTTAGATACACTTTACTGTACACACAGTTCACACAATGTACACATGATATCCCCCCTCCCCCTTTCCATCATTTTTTTCTCTGAAAAGACAAGAAAAGAAAAAAAATGTGCAGTTAGGTGCATATTATGGCATTGTGTACTGTATAGCTACTCCATATTGGACTACAGTATGCAGTTAGTACTGTCAAACTAGTCTATACTGGAACTATTGTATACTGTAACTACTGTTAAATACTTTGTAAAAAGATGGCTAGTGCTGCTCTCTCAGGAAAGATAAAATCTGTCCGGGTAGAAACGGTGACCATCTGGGAACTCACGTGTGATGTATTCCACAATCTCAGGCACAATTTGCTCTTGGAAAAAAGCTTTATTCATGGTTCCTATAACAAGAAAAGAAAAGTGCTCAAAAAACTGCACACTAGTACAGTACAGTGCATAAGGCAAAAGCGTGTGACTTATTTTACCTTCAAAGATGACAATGCATCCTGGTCCACGCTTCCTAGAGATGGCACCCCACACATGCATCTTCACTGGGTGTTTTGGATGCGGCTTCATATATGTGCGACCTTTTTTGTGGAATGCAAAGGTGGCAAATCTCTCCAGCGATACAGTAGACTCATCAGTGAAGATGCAATCCTGGAAAGTTTCTCCACTATCGATCCATGCCTAGGCCTGGACCACTCTCTTGATCTTGTTAACGTCCCTTATAATAGGGTACGCTCTGTAATGACAAGGAATAATTTTATAGGTACAGTACAGTTTCTTAAACAACAATTTAACCTCCTGTACTGTCCAGTACTAACCTCACACGTCCATATTTCCATCCAATTCTGCGTCTCATCTTCTTTATGCTGGTCTCGGATACAGTGAGATCGTGATTTTGCAGCAGAGTGTATCTGACACTTAAGGCACTCTTCTCATCATTCTCTTCACTTATTTTGTCGACCAGAAGAGTTGTCTCCCTACAGTGTACAGAAAAACAACAATCCGGTAAGTTACAGTGCAGTAGGCCTCAAGTACAGCACATCATTTACAGTAAACAATAACAGATGCAGCAATATAAACAATAATAGATAGATTTACTATATTACATAGTAATATAAATAAACAGAAATAACCATAATGTTATATAGATCTATACTATGTAGTTATAATTATATGCAGCAATATAAACAATAATAGATAGATATACTATATTACATAGTAATATAAATAAACAGAAGTAACCATAATGTTAGATAGATATATACTATATATTTATATTTATATGCAGCAATATAAACAATAATATATAGATATACTATATTACATAGTAATATAAATAAACAGAAATAACTATAATATTAGATAGATCTATACTATATAGTTATATTTATATGCAGCAATATAAACAATAATAGATAGATATACTATATTACATAGTAATATAAATAAACAGAAATAACCATAATGCTAGATAGTTCTATACTATATAGTTATATTTATATGCAGCAATATAAACAATAATAGATAGATATACTACATTACATAGTAATATAAATAAACAGAAATAACCATAATGTTAGATAGATCTACACAATATATAGTTATATTTATATGCAGCAATATAAACAATAATAGATAGATATACTATATTATATAGTAATATAAATATACTTACGCGTTAGTTACCGTTGGTGTCCTCGTGCGTTGTTTGGTCTTTCCGTGTGCATGATAGCACACGGTGGTTGATGGCAAAACAAGGCCAGAAGCAGCTAACCAGCATTGGATATCTGCAATTCGTTGTCCGCTCGTGTACATCTCCTTAATTCTCATGCTGAGATCCTTTGAAATCTTTTTAACAGGCATTGCTGCGAGTAGAAAGAAATACAAGCACAAGAATGTATTTTCGATGTTTAGTCGATGTGTATTCAATGTGCAGTGAATCCACAAAATGGATTGTGTATTTATACGTTAATGACTCACATTAGAGTACTCCCACTTTTAACACCTGTACCTCGTCGCCATGCATAAAAGGTTACACAATTTGCATATCCCACCACTCGATGATCTGTATCTGAACTTTACCTTGTCCAGACACTGCATTGTGCCATCTGCTTCCATGGATCGACCCCGATTCTACGGACACAGGAACCCACTCACCTCTGCCGTGCCTGTCACGCAGAAAAAGCGAAAGGCAGGAGCCATTTCCAAGTCAAATCCAAAGCGAAAGGCTAAGGCTAATAAAGAAAACCTTCTGCTGACCCCAAAGGCTAAGGGTTTTAATACACGTAAGCCTTATTATGTCAAGAAGAAATTCAGTGATGTACACTCAAGGCAAAACAAATAGCAGCCAACCCATCGAACCCGCAGGCCACTTCCTCGATTACGCTTCGACGACTCTGCCGCTGCTCTCCCGGAAATCCACAGCCCATCTTCTCCACTACTCGTCCATTACGCTGACGCTGCTCTCCCGGAAATCCACAGGTCACTTTATCCATTACGCTTAGACGACTCTGCCGCTTCTCTCCCGGAAATCCACAGGTCACTTTCTCCATCCCTCTTCGACGACGCTGCTGCTTCTCCTCTCCCGGAAATCCACAGGTCACCTCCTCCATCCTTCTTCTACGATGCTGCCGCTTCTCTCCAGGGAACCCCCATCTCATCCTCCATAGCACCCATCCACCCAGATGTCCACAGCACCCCATGCACAAGATCCAGCTCATTAGACCGCATGGTGAATGGATTAAGTGTCGATATACCCGGGAACTGTACTATGCGGGTAAAGATAGATCTTCTTTTAGAGACCATGCTAAATATGGCTCAACGGATGGAGAAGACGGATCAATGGATGGAGAAGATGGATCAACGGATGGAGAAGATGGATCAACAGATGGAGAAGATGGATCAACGGATGGAGAAGATAGAGACTGACATAGCGGGGATACATAATTTGCTCGGAGTTCATGCCCATGTATCACTGATGCCGGAGCAGGAGGGTGGCATGGATGGGATGAATGGGACCTTCAACCGCCTTCCATCACCAAGTGCACCCCCTCCACCAGAAGAATATGTGTACATGTATGCCGTTGATGACATGACAACCCCGTCAAGACCACGCCAGGAGACAACACGGTGACCAAGACAGGAGGAAAGCATCCTCCCAGACAACCTACCCTCGCCCGCCGCCACAAGCACACCCGCTCCAAGAAGAACACCCGCTCCCAGAATCCAACCCACATACGCTTGCATCGATACGGTGCCCGACATCATCCTGCGCGAGCTGCCCAAACCACTCAGGGAGAAGTATAGTGTGATGAGTGCTGGTTTACCCCTGAAGTATGCCACGTTAATTTTCAAGCACCACGTGTCCTTCTTGGTGTACTGCATGTGGGCCAACAATGTAAACTACGAAGGAAATCGAACAAAAAGGGCGCTTCCTGAAAATTTAAGAAGGACTATTGTGGAGGAATTGTGGCGCTATTTTTCAATTTCAGATCCTGTAATGAAAATCGTGGGAGACGCCATTAATGGCATTTTGCGCGTCATACAAGGCATCGGCCCTGGAAGGACAATCTGGTGGGGATCGAATTTGCGTGACTGTTCAACTGTTGTTTATTTTTTGACTTGTTGCTTGTTTTAACTTGTATTAATAAAGAAATGTTTTTACTTTCTGTACTTTAATAAAGGAGATGTTGCATGTTTTAACTTGTATTAATAAATAAATGTTTTTACTTACACAAGACCTGCACAACTCCGTACTCGAGGCCGCAAAAGGCCCGGTTTTCAGGATATCCGAAAACCGAGCTGTTTGCGGCCCTCGTGGACTGGAGTTGTGCAGGCCTGACTTACTGTACTATACACCATCCTATTATAAATATTTTGACTTTCTATACTTTAATAAAGGAGATGTTGTGTGTTTTAAATTTTATTAATAAAGAAAAAATTTTACTAACACCATACTGTTGTTGCTGTACACTTTTTGTACTTACTCCACCAATAAAAAAAAAAATGTTGCTTTTTTTAAAATTGTTCCATTGTCTCCTTTTATACTGTAACAAAAAACAGTGTTTCTAGAACATACAGTACAGTACTGTCCAGGCGTACTCTACTGTATACTGTAGGCATGCTCAGTACTGTACATCACAAGAGTATTAAAACAATACATGCTGTACGGGTAGTAGAATACACATATTTACTGGAATACATGTAGAATAAATGCATACTTTTTATTTTTCGGGTTTATTATACATTATATGTATTAAAAAAGTATTGTATGCGGTCTGAAAACAACAGCATACTGTTTCAGGTTTTCTATGAAGCTCTCAGTTACAGTATTCTATCCTAATCAATAGCAATGGCCACTAAATTGTTGACTCTCGTACGTGGTTTTTTAAATTCGATTCAGCAATGTGCCGGCATTGTTACACAAAGCGATATTATCCATCGAAATCCCTCCATGTGCCGTTTTCCGCGTGAGATGACAAAGTTTTCTTTTCTGAGGAAAAACAAAAGTAAAAGTTTACTGTAATGGTCAGGCCCCTAAAGAACTTCCCAGAGTCAGTCCCACCAATAATTTTTTCGGGGGGGGCATCTCCTGTTCACATGCGCATGCGCCTACTGTCGATGTGATGACACGCATATGCGTTTCAAGAAGGTTCCAATGCGCATGCGCCTAGCGTTCCACCAATTTTTCAGTATCTACTGTAGAAGCTGCTCAGCCAATGATATTGCTTACATGAGAATCGCTTGACTGTGCATTGATATTGATATAAAAACCGGCAACATTACTCACCATAGACTTTGCCATTCAGCTGGTGCCGAGCCACTGCCAGTCCCGTATTCTCGATCATAAACGTAGTTGACAGGTGACAGCGGGACTACTACACCTGTAGGTGACAGCTGATGAGGCTGGAAATCGCTTTGGTACATGCAAGCTTGCTGGAATCTGTACGCGAAATCCGGCTCAGGCTGCAGGTATCCGGGCAGGGACAGACAGCAAGGGTTGCCGGTCACCAGGTTTTCACTGACGGTTGGACCGTTATTGGAAGCTGGCGCTGTCGCTGGCGCATTGCTTGCCAGCGACTGACGTTTCTTAGTTGGATTTAACATGACTTTCGCCTTTTGAAGTCTCCATGATCAAAGGTACGGGAAAAATCTGGTGCTACACACCAATACCCTCCAATAACACCGGGATCAATACGAAAAAAACACGGATCGATATATAACTTTTTCCTTATTGTACGTTCCACACATGAGCATCTGGTGAAAATTTGTAAAAGTCATAGTTTTCGATAAAATACTGATAAATTTGACCAACTGTTGCCATCTTATCATCTGTTGCATTAATCGCGGCCCATATTAAATAAGCGTACGTTATATCGGGTTTTTAGTACACGGACTGCAGCTGTGCACTCATCTCGGGACTCTCAGGACAATAGAACACCAGACACTGCGCGTTTAGTTTTTAATATGAATAGCCTTAATTGATACATTATTGTAACTTCTTCAGTACCAAGGTCAATTTACAATAGACCACTGTGGTATTTTTTTAAACACCTGCAAGTCGAACCATTACTGAAGCGCATGCGCATTACAATTCATGAATATCTGCCACCTGGCGGATATGCGAAGAATTGCAACCAATTAAATCCGAACCATTATCAATAAACACATCAATAAACACATCAACCGTGGGTGACGCCGGCATGAATGCAACAAGAATGCAGCATGAACGCGGTGAAGTGCGTGGCATTCGGAAAAAATCCCCGAAAAAGTTCGGAGATGTTGGAGAATAAAATGGGCCGCGGCTGTATGTGTTGCTTTTTTTCCCCCTGCTACTAGCGTTCTTAAACTTTACGTACGCTAGCTGATAGAAAAAATAAGCCGCCTGTAACAGGCGATCGGACATTAAATAAATACATTTTAATAATAGTGTACATGAGCAGGGGGTCTCCTGAGCTGAACCGCATTGGTTTCAGGTCTGGGGGCCCCCTACTTCAGGAGATACAGGCCCCGTTATGGGGTGCCGGTATCCCCTGCACTTTCAAGCTCCCGCGTCACGTGACCGGGATATTTACATTCTGCAGGGGATACCGGCACCCCATAAAGGGGCCTGTATCTCCTGAAGTAGGGGGTCCCCGAGGCTGAAACTACTGTCAAAGCATACATATTAATTAACAATAATTCCTTACCGTAGCGGCTATCTGCAATGGTAATGAAGCTGCATTAATGTACATTTTAATAATAGTGTGCGGGAGCAGGGGGTCTTCTGAGCTGAACCGCATTGATTTCTGCCTCAAAGACCCCCTGATCCCGAGTTACAGGGCAAGGTATGGGGCATCGGTGCCAGTGTCGCCGCCAACTTTATTGCGTCCCATACGCGACGTGGATGCTATAAACATGGCGGCGACACTGGCACCGATGCCCCAAACCGGGATCTGTAACTCGGGAAGCAGGGGGTTTCTGAGGCAGAAATCAATGCGGTTCAGCTCAGGGGACCCCTTGCTCCCGCACACTTAATAAAAATACATTAAAGCAGCTTCATTACCTTAGCGGGTAACCGCTAAGGCAATGAAGGGTTTAAGGCACAATAGCATGTTTATTGGGGACAATTGCCCCCAATAAACATACCAATAAGAACACACATCCCCCCGCCCCCTAACACATACAATACAGTAATGGGCAAAATAACTATTATCCACATATTAAACACATAAATCAGCATAAATAAATTGTGTTCTACTTACCCCCTGGCAATGATGGGCACCGGTCACCCACCCTGCCCCCATTCATTTGTACAGTGGGATATATATGTGTTACATACATATAGCACCAATATACAAAGAAATGTTTAAGGGTTAACAAAAACAAGCTCAAATAAAAATACCACTTCTCCATATCAGCCATAGTAAAATAAAATCCTAATTCCTAAAAAAAAAAAATCTCATCTTCCAATCAAAAGCATCAAATGCCAATCAAAACATTGAATTTACATTGTATACTTGATGCATAAAATCTGTGCACCATGTACACTCTGCCAATCAATGTTAACAATAAAATAATCCAGCTTTCTTTCTCTTACCTCTTCTTTTGGCCTTCAACAGTGGACTGCAGCCAGCACCCACAAGGATGGCCACTACTTAGACCTGGTTTTCACTAAAAACTTCTCTCTCTCTGATTTCTCCATTTCCCCTTTTCCTCTCTCTGACCATCATCTCATCTCATTCTCTTTATCTCGCTTCTCCCCTTCTCCACCTCCATCTACCCCCCGGTTCTGCAGAAACCTGCGCTCTATTCACTTACCTGACTTTGAGTCCACTTTACACTCCTCCCTCTCCTCTCTCAGCTCTGCTACAGACCCTGACAACCTGGTCAGAAAGTACAACTCTGTCTTGTCCTCGTCTCTTGATCTACATGCCCCGCTTTCTCTCTGCCGCCCTCGCCCTTCTAACCCTAGACCCTGGCTAAATTCCCACACGCGCATGCTGCGTTCCTCCACTCGTTCCTCTGAACGCCTCTGGAGGAAGTCTCACACTCTCGCAAACTTCCTTCACTACAAATTTATGCTATCCTGTTTCAACTCTGCCCTCTCGCAAGCTAAACAAGCCTACTTTTCTGCACTAATCAACATGCACAAGTCTAACCCACGCCGACTGTTCTCTGTCTTTGATACTCTACTCAAACCACCCTCAGCTGCCTCTCCTTCCTCCATCTCCGCTCAGGACTTTGCTGACTATTTTAAGGAAAAGGTGGAATCCATACGGCAGAACATCCCCTCTGTTTCTTCCCCCCATCCTACACCTCTTCCTAACTCTCCTCCTGCCTTCCTTGAGTTTTTTTCCACTGTCTCAGAGGAGGATGTGTCGCTGTTGATCTCCTCTTCTCCCTCTACCACTTGCCCTCTTGACCCCATTCCCTCCCATCTCCTAAAACCTCTAGCTCCTACTATAATCCCTACGCTCACACACATTTTTAACTCCTCCCTCTGCTCTGGAACCTTTCCATCCTCCTTCAAACATGCAACAGTCATACCATTACTCAAAAACAGCAAGCTTGACCCTACCTGTCTTTCTAACTATCGACCTGTCTCCCTCCTGCCTTTGCCTCTAAACTACTTGAACGTCTTGTATTCTCTCGCTTGCTCCATTTTCTCAACACCTAAATTTGAGATGTTTTTACCTAAATTGAACTAAATAGACAGCAGGGTATGATGATTGCAGGACAGATAGACAATTTGAGATGTTTTTACCTGAGAAAAGACAAGAGATGAGATGAGAAGCAGATCAATGGACCCAACTTCCTTTTTTAAACTACCATACTACTTTAAAGATTTCTACTTAAAAGCATTTCTGCTTAAGAGCAAAGGCTGCAAATTGAGAACATTTTCGTCATATATATCATGTATTTTCATACAAAACATATCTTGGTCATGTATTTAAATCCAATCTCTGTGTGTTATTTTTTACTCATCATGTGTGCCACTATTGATTAAACCGTGGGTCAGTCTTATTGTTCTTAACTACACATACCTATGTATAACTCCCAATATCACAGAGATTCCATATGATTCACTAGCATGGAATACAGAATGTGTGCGGGATTAATAAAACTGGCTACAGATGTTATCTGATTTTATCTTTTCCCTAGACACCAGAAAACAAGCATTGCCGTAGCAGCAGCATTTTGGTCTACAGGCTCACAGGGGGCGCTAGCTTAGAAGCCGAGGATTGCTTCCATCTGTTTCCTCAAGCAATCCCAGGCTACAGGGAATTTTAGAAGGGCTATCTGTACATCTTTAGTTGACAAACCTTGTGATGTGTACAGAGAATATACAGAGGCATATTCTTCAATCAACAGAGGACTGAGGGCATCCATCAAGATTCAGAAGTGATACCATGTTCAATCAATGAGGATGGTGTTTGATTACATATAGGCCATCGAGTCATGGATTGTTTTCGACTTGTTTTATTTTTTTCTGGGTATTTTTTTTTTTTTTGTAGTTTGCATTTTTTAATTTTTGTTTTTTATTTTTTTATATAGGCTGTAGCCATTGGGCTTACCTCTCTAACAGGAGTCAGGCATGAGCAATTCGGTTTGCTGCAGCTTGGAAAAGAATAGTCTGTATGTTAAGATGCTAATAGAGAATTCTTGGCTTATACAATGTTAACTTAGTGCATTCTGTATTTATTTTTAAAAGACCTCACTTAGAGAAGACTAAAGGCCCTCAGTTGATAAGCTGTAAAGACACCAACAGTAAAGACACCAACATTTTAATTCCGTTCATTTGAATACAATGGCACTTTTCTCCAGCATTGGAGATGACGTGTTCACAGCATATTGAATGAAATGTTGTAGGCTGATTTGGAAAGAGAGTAAACATTTTTTGACTGCTGCAATAGGAATTTAATTGCGTGTTATGTTCTTAAATTAAAAATGGAACCTGGAACTATTTTGAAAACTAGATTATCAGCGAAATGAGGTTGTAATAGATGCTTTTCATTACAGCATCTCACTTGAATTCATTAGTGTGTAGTAATTTGCAGAATATATTGATTGCTGACGGGACCTCCTTTTCAGTAAGTCAGACCACACGTACTGAATCCATAACTGTTTGTTTAATGATTACAGAAAGCACATACTGTAAGAAACATATACAGTATGGTAGCAAGGACCATATTGGAATAAATTAGTATAATGATTATATTCAATGAAAAGCCATGCAATAAGACAAGTGGTAGCTTATGTGTCTTTCTGACTTTAAATAGAAACAGCAAATGTCTCATATCTGTCAAATAATGGCCTGATTAAGAGAAATGAGTATGTTTGTTTAATTGTATTTGGAATTCCTGAATGTTGTTACGTTTCTGGGAAATTCACTGTATTCATTACTAATTGATTTATTTGGCGTGTGCTGATGCATTTGTAATTGATATCAAGGTGTGTTTATTGATATAGAAGACACTCGGAGGCCAAAATGATTAATGCCCCATGTAAATTAATTAATTTAATTAATAAAACAATTTCCTGGAATATTGAATCCCCCTGGTGTGTATTATCTGGAATTATTCTGCTACTATATTCAGTTTCCATGGTTCCTCCAAATACAAAATAGCATAATTTCCACAAAGAAAATGTCTTGAGGTATGGTATTTGTATGGTATACAACTTGGGAAGAGCTGTCTCTGAATAGAAGGTATTTGTTATTTGTATGTATTCTCATTACTGTCTGTAAAATAATGGCTGTGTAAGTAACACTATGATTATTATTGTGCTTCATATTGTCAAAGCTATCGAGGATTCTAGATGTATGTGCATGTTAGTGACTAATAATGTAGTCCACCGCATATATTTTGCATATACAGTAAGACATTTTCTAACAAGTTGCATACATTTGACGAGTTTCCTGAAACGTATCGTTTAAGTAACCCAAATTCGAAAAAATATCTAAAAACACAAAATATGTGACCTCTTCAAATTTTCCTTTGAGTACCAAAAATAAATAAATAAACAAAGCGAATTTATACGCTCTTTAAAAGCCCAAATACAAGTGGAAACTAAGGCCACGGGCATGGTCAGCGCTTAGGCGCTGAGCCGCGCTCACGCTTGGCAGTGAGCCCCTGCAGCCGCAATGAGAGCGGCTTCAGCAGGGGCTCGCGCACGCTCCCGCAGGCGTGCGGAAGCGTAGCCGTCAAGAAAATTTTAGTTTCAGCGCTGAGGGGAGCGCAGGGCCGATCATGTGAGCGGTTTGCCCAATGAGGGCAAACCAGCTGCGTGACGTCACTATGGACTCAACCTAAGACACAAATAAAAGAGACAAGATATTAGGTCTTTGAAAATGGCTTTATCTACTGTACTGAGGTTTTTTCATTATCTAATTATTTTCGTATCATAACAAATCTGCAATCTTTCTTGTAGGTTTTTGTCCTCCATTCGCTTCAGATCCATCTAATTTCTTTATTTCTTGTTGTAGTCACTGTAATTCATTGCTCTTATACTGTATACTGCTGGACTCTGATGCTTATTCTGCACCCCCCTGGACTGCTAGATCTCCCCACACAGTTCCTAAAAGTGCAGTGCAGCCAAGTGATTGCACTGTTATAGAGAAGGACCCTTTCCTAATTCCATTGCATGTCATTACAAACAAGTGCACGTCCTGCACCTGTGCAAATGCAGAGACAGAACTTGGGGGACTTGGATATGGCATAACTAGGACAGAGGCAAATTCTGTCAAAACCTGCTAAAAAATATTCACGTTCACCCTACTACTGACTAGAGATGTATACTGTATATGTCTCACAGCTCGGTTTGCAAACATTTTTGCGTTTTTTCCAAGTTTTTTCAAATATTTACAAATATTTGAAAAAATGGTTTAGCCCACTTATTTGTCACTATGAAAGCTTGACATTTAGAGTGAGAGCTAGAACCAGTTCAGCATCCATTCCCTGCTTTCAGTCCTGGTTAACTGATGGCTCTCTCTCACAAGTACTGTAATTGGTGGTACTAACGGGCATCCTTTCCTAGTGCCATTGCACACCTTGGTTGAGGGTTTTATGTTTATAATGCTCTATACTGTACTGTGTTTAAATGCAGTGGTTATGTTCTAGCATGGGGGATATCTGACAAATAGAATTGGGTAAAAATAGCTTGGGCGCTGGTGACCCATCAGTACCAGCACACCACTTGCCTGCACAAAGAGGTTGAGGTCTGTCAGCCAGGAGAATGCTCATACTCACTGTCATTGTTTAAATTCACGTATTACTAATAATTCCTCCTAATCCTAATTTCCAGCGCAACCTCCAATATGCTAGCAATGTAATTATATGTCACCTATTTCTCCTATTTAATAATGATGGGCACTTTGTGTTTTGTTAGTTATGTACCGGGTACTAAAAAATACTGGGTACTGGGTAAGCAAATAAAAATTACCCGGACAGGTATCTGGGTACCCAGCCAGGTAGGTTGAACAAATTTGGTTCAAACGATGGATGTGTGTACTGACAACAATAATTCACGTGCTCATTCTATTGGAAGAGTGCAATATAATCTTACAACACAACATTAGATTTTGCATTTGAGATGGTTTTAGGCATCTAGAATGAGCAGCCCTCTAAAAAAAATGGAAAGTAGATGTTTGCCCTGAAGTTGGCATTTGAAGTTGAAGAAAAGATCGACATAATGTCAACGGTGGTTGGTGAAGCAGTGGAAATGGAGCACCCAGCAAGGACGCAGAGCTATTTATTTTGTTGTTTGTTTTCCCGGGGGATCCCACTGATTTCTACTGGCTTTGATTTGTACATTCCGCCAGTTTGCATTTAAACTCGGTCGGGTTACATTTCTTTTTTTATGTCTGTACCCTTGCAATGATGAGTTTGCGTTTGGAGATTCTTTTGAAGTGTTCCCTGACGACGGGATAAAAGGAGTGTGCAAATTGTGTAATTCTGTTTTATCGCGAGGTAGAACAAATGCAAAAACCTACGGAACATCAACGTTAATGAAACATTTACATTTAAAACATTCAGATTAGGTCAGTCGAGTCCATAAGAAAAGAAAATTAGAGAAGAAAATTAGACAATCCGATTGAGGGACCTTTGCGTCCAGTGAAACAACAGACATTGGTACAGTGTTTAATAATCTTAAGGCACAATTAATTATAACATTGGCAAAATTATAGCTGTGGACAAAATGTTACTATAGTTGAAATATGGATCTGGTAAGAAACTGACGATCGGTTTTTAAGCCTCAGTGGGCGTTGGCTCACTGAGGAATTTAAGAAAATGTGCGTAGTTTTAAATGCTCGCCATTGTTCCAGAAGGCACACGAGAATTGCCATTAGTGATGCATTAAGCAAAATGCTACAGCTCTGGAAATTAAGTGCTGAACAGGATAAGTGGGGCAAATATTACCTACAATGAAATGTGGCTGCTTTAGAGAGCTTTCTCAGCAAAAAACAGGATGACAACAGAATGACAACGGTAAATATGAAAATGAAACTAAATTCTTTGAAAGCTTGATTTTATAATGTGGAATTAAGTAAATTGTATGTGATTGCCATCGTTTTGGATCCATGTTACAAACTTACATTTTTAAAACTCAATATACTGTATATAATGTACATGGTATTGCAAAAACAATTGGATTACAGAACAAATGAAAAGTCTGTCTCCAATATATGAAAATAAAGAAAAATATGACAATGAATCAAGAGAACCTACAGAAGAAGAAGAGAAAAAGGATGTCTGTGAAATTCAAGAAATGTGGGCTTGCTTCACTGAAATCTCGATTGAAAATGAAAGCAAACAAGAAGAGTTTTATACTGAGGATAATATGTCGTATTCCAAAAAGAGAGGCCATTTGAATATTTTCTTAAATGTTCTAACATCCCTGAAAAAGAAAATCCTTTAACTTGGTGGGCAAAAAAGGCAGCTATCTTTCCGGAGGCAAAAAGAGAAAATGGAAGCAGCTCACAGGGTCCAAAATCTGAATGAAATGTAATTTTATTGATCATACATACAGTAACTAAAAAGGAGGTATAGAGGTATAGATACTCTCCTACACATTTCTGTAAGGAATCCGCTCCTCGGTTTACTGTTTGCCTTACCTTGCAGCTTGTGCAGTCCTGGAACACTTCCCCTGATATTTACTGCAGCCTGGATTCACTCACCAAAGCAATACTGCCACACGCCCCTTCTGCCATTGGTTCTCTGACCTTTAAGTACTGCTTTCCCACAATGCTCCCTGCCGAGCATAGTCCTTGCTGGATGTCTCTGTGTTCTGCTATAAGCCTTGTCTTGTCTGTCTCCTTGGTTCCTGAGACCGGCTGCTAGTGTTACGCAGCGGTCTGTTCCTGTGCTGAAGCGGAGTACTCTCCTTGTTGTCTTCAGCTCCCTGGTTCCTGTGACCGGCTGCTAGTCTCATGCAGCGGTCAGTTCCTGTTTCCTGTGCTGAAGCTGAGTACTCTCCTTTTTACTTCAGCTCCTTGTTTCCTGTGACCGGCTGCTATATTCACGCAGCGATCTGTTCCTGTCGCCTGTGCTGAAGCGGAGGTTTCCCCTGTGTTTCTTCAGCTTCCTGGTTCCTGGGGCCTGCTGCTCTTTCCCTATTGCAGAGGCCGTGTCCTGGTTCCTGCGCTGAAATGGAGGATTTCCCAGCCCGCTCAGGACTCTTGCGCTGAAGCACTGGTTTACCAGTGCAGCTAGGCGGTGTGCTACTCTGGTCTGTCTACCACCTCTTGAGACCAGTACCATGGGCCATGGTCGCCGCACGCGCAGAAGCCACTCCCGCGCTCCTAAGCTGAAGCGGGACTCTCCTGACTACCTGTTGCCGAACTCCTGCTTGAACAACATTTACCCTGATGCCTCCAGTCCTGACCCTGGCGTGTCCACCGACGATGCTGTCTTCTCCTATCCTGATCCTGCTACGTACGACTACGAACTGCGCAATCCGGATCAGCCTGCGCGGTCTAAGGTCGGTGCTTTTACAACCCCACCTCAGCCACGCGGTCTGACCCAGGTTTGTGGCGAGCACAGCCGTGACAATTTCACACCCTTAGGTGCTTTATCAAGGTGTGACATGTGTAGGAGAGTATCTATACCTCTTTAACTTCTTTTAAGTTATGTCTGATCAATAAAATTACTTTTTCATTCCCTTTTTGGACTTTGACTCCCCTGGCTGTGCGCTGCTTCCATTTTGTCTTTTTGCTCTTGGATCTTGCTACCTGCGGCTGTTCACACCTCAAACAGGGAATCCTGGAGTGGGTGAGGAAGAAGAGAAGAAAAGTAGAAAAGTAATAAGAAAAATATGAGCACCGTATCATGCTGAATAAATGTTTTTGTATGGACATTCCTAATGAGGCTTTAGGGGTATGGGCTGCACACATCTCGCTCACCTTTACCTTCAGGGAACTATTTGTACCTCTATGGAGAAGAGAGCAAGAATCATCGCCTTTAAAATATTTTGAATTCACTTAAAATTTTCACCCACTCACTGAGGGAGGCTTCTCTGTTCATATTTAGATTTTTTCCTTAAAGATCTTCCAATCCAGAATTGGTTGAGCAACCCATTTACTATTCTGACTAGCTATCCTTCCTGAACTTCCTGTACAGGCAGTACAATGGACTCGGGCCATCCCTTAAGGTTGGAGGAAAGGAGATTTCACCAGCAACAAAGGAAAGTGTTCTTTACAGTAAGGGCAGTTAAAATGTGGAATTCATTACCCATGGAGACTGTGATGGCAGATACAATAGATTTCTTCAAAAAAAGGATGCACATCTTTTAGATAGGAAAGGTATACAGAGATATACCAAATAAGTATACGTACATGGGAAGAATGTTGATCCAGGGAGGAATTTATTTTTCCCCTTATGAGATATAATTGGATGATAGGACTCTGGGGTTTTTTGTTAGCTTTCCGCTGGATCAATAAAGGTTTAGCCCACTTGGTTACCCCTGATCTGTGTTTTGGGGTCTTAGAGTGTCGGCTCTTTTCTGTCATATACGTATTACTGTGACTGTGTGTAAATTATGCGACAATAGATATTTTACCTTTCCTGGGGTGCCAGCAAGCCGGAATTGCTAGGCTATGAGTTTCAGGGTGGGTTTGACAGAGAAAGTGACAGAGAAAGTCTTTAAAGATTATGGCTACAGATGCAGTGGCCGTTATTCGAACATTTCACTGAGCCATTTTCGTGAACTCTGCTGTATTCCACGCGGCATTCACTCATTAGTCTTCCGTGAATGCTGCAGTGAATGCTGCCAATCACATCTGTGTTTACTGCGGTTAATTTCTTTGAATTACCTGGATTCTGATTTCTTTGGGTGAATTCTTCGTGTATCCGCCAGGTGGCAGAAATGAATGAATTTTAATATGTTCACGTAAAGTACTGTGCTACAGTACTGTGTCAATTTGCAGGTGTTTAAAAAACAGATAAAAACCAAGTAGGTAAAGACACATGTAGGATATTGCTTGAACTGCTGTTTTAATTCCCAATGACACTATAGTAGTGTACAGTATGCTTGCCATACAGTATCAATGCTTGTGCTCATGCGCACTACAGCGTGACTTGACACATGCGCAATACCAGAATATATAGCATCATTTTTTTCCCCCTAGAAAATAAACTTTGACATCAAGCGGCAAAAGATAAGGAGGAAGTTCGATGGAACTCTAATATCGCCTTTTTAAAATGTTACTTGCGCATTGTGAATCTGATTTAAAAATCCAACGAGGAAATGCTATGATGCTATGTTCATATTCAATAAATGTTTACAGTGTTATCATCACTCACTAGTGTTTTATTTTATCAATGACGTTGCATTTAGCAGTATAATTACAGTAGACTTGCATGTGTTATTAATTCTACTAAGAAACCACAAAAATATTATATCTATATTTATTATTTATTATTCAATACTTTCAACTTTTGCTAGGCTTGCTCTACTTTTCATACTGTACAGTACTGTTTCTGTGAGTGATCTCTGTGAGTGTTAACTCTTTATTACATTTTAAAACAGTTCCAAGGTTTCACGGACGCACACATATTAGACAAAGATGGACTAATTTAGTTGCAAAAGGTATTCGAGTCGTTATCCTTAACTCCCCCGGGCCACGGGAGATTCCTTAAAAAACAAAGATACATTAACTTTGAGCGTTAGGTTCTTGGCTGAGTAATGACTTTGTTTGGTTTGACACGCATGCGCTTCATAGCATTAGAGTACTGTAGTTGCACCTTCCCCCTTCTTGGGGATTTGGCGAGAATGACTTTGCATTCAATGTGAATTTCTTATGTTTAAGGCTTTGATGAACTGTGAATGTCTCAAGGTGTAGGGGAGCGCAGGTGTCAATATGTCATAAAAGACAAATAGGAACACAACATAGTGCAAATAAAGTCCTCAAAATAGAAAGTGTATTTGTCGAAACTCTGTCAAGTGGAGACTCACGTGGTTTCAATCAAAATAAAGCATTTCAGAGTTCAGTGGCACTGAGCTTGACTCTGGTGTAATGAAGCTGGAACCCCAATCGGGACAATCTGATGAAATGTGGTGCGATGACAATCAGGATATATCACCAGTCAGGATTAGAAGAGAAAGATATCCATAGCGTAATCCAGTACATTAAGACACTTTAATAAAAGCAATAAAGATTCAACACTTACACAGTGTCATAAATATATCAGACACATAAAAATGATGATGTCACCGGCTTGGTTACTTTCCGCTACCTCCGTTTCAGACCTCTCAGTCGCAGCACACTGCTTCAGATAAAAGCGTCTGTTGGTACCCGGATGAAATGTCCTGATGGAAGGAGGGTCTTTCGCAGTCAATACGGCGTGGCATAGCGCAGCTATGGAAAGGGAGCGATCGGGAGTCCTCTGGTGTTGTCACAAAGGAGTCCTATGAACCTGCCGAGGCTACACGCCCAGTGAAACGCATAGAGTAGTCTTTGTGACATCACCAGAGGACTCCCGATCGCTCCCCTTCCGTAGCTGCGCTACGCCACGCCGTGCTGACTTCGGAAGACCCTCCTTCCTCTTCTACAGTTAGAGGATTTGTGTATGGCTAATGAGCCTCAGAAAGGACTTCTTTCCCATGTACACTATACAGTATGAACTCACGACGTTAATCTTCAAATTACAATTACACACACTTGAAGTACTGTACGGCAATATTAGACAGGTTGAATTGCTATTAGATTTTTAAGACAACAACTCGCGATCGCCCACTTGAGTTTCTTGACGGTATTGCAGACATCGCTAAAATGCCATTTTCTGCACTCGATTAAAACACTAGCCAACACGCGTCTTAACGCGCTAAAGTTGGAAGAAATCACGCACCATTGCATAAGTATGCCCGGGTATACAACGCGTGAAATGTTCGAATAACGGCCGCTGCATCTGTATGTAGCGGGGTTCCCGAGTTACAGGATACCCCAAAGATGTACCTGGGAATCATGTGAGATTCTCGGATAATGGTGAAAACTAGAAAAAGCACACCCTTCTACAAGCACTCAATGTATTAAATGATATGATTGTTTATTTAAAATCATTTTTAATGATGTTAAAGTAAAAAACATATACTAATTTACACTATAAATTATAATACATATAAAGTGTATCAAAGTGAGTAAATCACTGTGGTGACCAAACATATAAAACAAGACAAACGCTGTGTACATAAATGTCAAAAACTGAGAACCAAGGGATATCTAGGTAACGAGTGAAGATACTCCTAATGATAAATAAGACCTAAATAGGTCACGATTAATCATTAATAGCCCTTGGGTACAGCACTAATGGTGAAGATTAAAAGAAACCTGTATATAATGATCAGGTAGCATACAGACTGATAGCTTATGTATAATTATAAGACATATACTTGTTCCTCCAAAAATCTGTAATTACCATATGTGATAGCTATTTTGTATAGGCACACAAATTGTGTATAGAAGCCTTGAGGCATGAATCAGAGTCCGTATCAATTTATAGCCCCTTAAAACAACCAGAATAGCAAGATACTGCTTAAGAAATACACATGTAAAACAGCTATAATGAGCCCACAAAGTGTGTTTATGTAGCTCAGAGGCACGGATCGAATCCGTATCAAATTATAGCCTCCTAAATAAATGTATAGTTAGTAACAAGCAGGTCATTAGCTATCACAAAATGATTAAAAGTAATCAGGAACAAGGGTATCGCAGACAGATAGGGTAACTAAAACAAGTAGCCAAGAGCTGGTAAATCAACCAGCAAACATACTAACTGAATATAGTGCCAAATGCAGCAATCAGACAACACTATAAAATGTGTCTAAATCAACAGCCTAATATATTGCTACTAACCCCCTCGTAAAGTGGCGTTAGGCACATCTCATTGCGCAATGCATAGATAGTACAATATCAATGTTTAGAGATGAAGGCTCGCAGCGAGTTTAAAGTATCAGACCGGCATCAAGGCGACTTGTGAGTCATACCGGCACTCCGATGCGCCTAGCCCCTTACTGCTGCGTACAAACGTCATGACTTCAGTCTAGTCCTGCCTCCCACCTGAAGTACGTTTCGCAGAGGCGCTTTGTCAAAGGTGGTTCCTTTCCTTTCCCTCCCCCCTCCCCCCCCCCCTCTTCCCCCTTCTTTTAAGATTCTCGGATACATTGAAGCACAATGCTCTGGTCAAACTCCTACCCTGAAAACGTTCTTGCGACTGCCCACTAGGATTCCTGCTGCAGCACAGTCCAGAAAGGTAAATGGGGCATAAGGGGTTTATGTATCCCTGCAACATAACAAGGGTCCCTAGTATAAATGTGGGATGCCCGTTATATGCCCAGGACACCCTGTATCCAGTATAGGGGTTCAGGAGATACTCCAGCTTAGTTGCAAAGCTGAGAGGTTTTGGTAAAATAACAGGTCAGGTTTTTAAAGAGTGTTAGGGAAGGCTAGTGAGTATAAAGTAAAGATTCTCATTCTATCCCTCATACCAGAACAGACTTAGTTACTTTAGCCAAGTAAAGTGTAAAAGCATATTTTATTAAAGTGTACATTTAATACAGGTATATATGTTTGATACACTGTATATGAACTGTGGGATTTCCAAGTCCTGGGTTCCGAGAAGCCAGATGGCCACCAGGCTTGATGCCACTGTGCCTATTTGGGTCCTGGACTTGAAAGCCTCAGGGATGCCAAGGTGTTAGGGCAAGCGGAGTACCGGAGGTACACTCAAGTACCCCCATCCGATAGCACAAAGGACTATCCGGCCAACATTTGCACATCCCCAAACATTGCGGAGCCTGGAACGCAGGGGGGTTCTCAATATTTTAAGAGGCAGAGGTTCAAGGTTGGTGCATGCCCCTTAGCTGAATTGAAATTGGTGCCCGTCCAGCTTCAGTATACCGGCAAATCGGTGATAGGCTGGCAGGGAAATTCCTACGCACAGATTGGCTGTAGTGGTTTGTGAATGGGACTCCAAAACCTATATGAAACCTTGCAGCCAATCAGCGCCAACCAATCAGCGGCAAATTCAAAGATGCTCTGGGAGAAATAGATATGAGCCGGCTTCAGAGATTTCAAGGCAAGAAAGTCCTGCTTTTCAGGGGCCAAGTGTTACGCCGATGCTCGCCACAAACCGGGACCGGACCGCGGGGCTGAGGTGGGGTTATATAATCACCGACCTTAGTCCATGCAGACTGATCCGGAGTGCGCAGTTCGTCGTCGTACATTGCAGGGTCAGGATTGGAGAAGGCAGCATCGTCGTTAATGAAGCAGGAGTTCGGCAACAGGAAGTCAGAAGTTCCCCGCTTCAGCTTAGGAGCGTGAGCGCGGGGGTGGCTTCTGCGCGAGGAGCGGCCTCGGCCCATGATGCCGATCTCAGCAGGAGGAGACAGCAGGCTGGCCGAAGTTCACCGCAGGGCAGCGTCGGGAAGAACCAACGCTTCAGCGCAGAAATCCAAGGCAGGCCACTGCAAGAGGATAGCAGCAGGCCGCAGGAAAGGAAGGGTAGCCACTGCTAGGAGGGAATGCAGCAGATACCAGTGCTGGCAACAACGCTTCAGCACAGACGTCCAGGGCAGGCCACTGCAAGGAGATAGCAGCAGGCCAGTGCTGGCAACAACGCTTCAGCACAGACGTCCAGGGCAGGCCACTGCAAGGAGATAGCAGCAGGCCGCAGGACAGGAAGGGTAGCCACTGCTAGGAGGGAATGCAGCAGTTACCAGTGCTGGCATCAACGCTTCAGCACAGGAGAAAGAACAGACCTCTGGATACTCAGGAACTTGGAAGGTAAGAACGCTAGGAGAGAGGCCTGGGGTGGTTTGTGGCAGAGACAGTAACATAGAGGTAGGAATAGTTATGCTCGGCACTGGTTCAGTGCCGACGCCTAGAATATAAAGGGCGGAGATCCAATCACAGGAGGAGGGTGTGTGAGAATTCCTCCAATGAAAGAGCACAGGGCAGAAGCTGCAATGAGAGGCAGCACCTGTGCCATAGATTGCCAGAGGAAGCTTGCAACTGCACAGGTCTGCAAGGCTATAGTCAAAACCAGTAGTGGATTCCTTACACCAAGTTCTGAAAACGGAATGTAGCGGTTGCGGCTGAAATTGCATGCCAAATTGAGTTCCAGGACTTTTGTGAGTACCTCCCGGTCATCGGAAAAGACTCATACAGACTTCATTTTGTAGCCATTTGAACTAGGAATGTTTAGTTCAGATCCCCAGTACGTGTGTTTTCTATTGCATATTGTGATCCATTGTGTGTATATCTTTTACTGGAATACATTACAATTTATTTTACCTCCTTGTTTTGCTCAATCATATGATCCCAGTATAAAAGATGTTAATAAACCTGGTCTCCTGTGACAGTAGTATTTATAATGTAGCCAGGTCCCCCAGGTTTGCCCTCCCCTCCGCTGCAGTGGAGAGTCAGGGAAGGTTGCAGAGTGTGCAGGGAGCACTCCGGTGTATGGGAGGCTCCGCGGTGGCCCAAGCGCTCAGGGCGCTGCCATTTTGGTAATCGCGCATGCGCAGTGAGTTCCATAGGCGACGGTGCTGGGAGAGAGTTTGCGCATGCGCAGGGAGTGGCTGTGGTAGCGTGCGAAGCCCAGATCAATAGGAGAAGGGCTAGAGCGGGGAACTACATGTCCCATGAGCACCCACAAGATCAGGTGAGGTCAGAGAGCCAATAGGATGACAGGGACTCTGCAGGAACAGGATAGTAAGTTGCACAGGGGAGCACATTGCTCAGTACAGACCAGGAAGGGGAAGAGGTACGAGCTCGGGTGTACAGAGGCAAGTAGCCTCTACACTAGGCCAGACCTTTCCCCTAGGCCCCAGTTAGGCCCTGAGTCACAGACAGTTTGAGGTTACTACAGGGACAGGCCCTAGACTAGGAATCTGCCCCAGTAGTGTGTTAGGACAGAGACACAGAAGTCGCTGCAGAGTTGTTTGGGACCAAACCTCCTCAGAGACATTATTATCCACCCGGGTGTTATCGCCCCAGAGGAGCATCGCGGAAGGCCCCGTGTCTGCGGATCCTTTGTGAAGACTGTTCTATGGGTCTGAGTGCAGGAGCGCTCAGCAGGTAACTCTCTACTAAGTGCACCAACTGTAACATTCTCATTCTAGAGGCTGCGCAGTCATCACACACATTTTGGGGTTTGAGGTGTGGGACATTAGACATGGTGTGGGGAACGCGGTGGAGGGTTGCGTCCTGCCAGACGCTTTGGCTAGTTTTGTCTCCTTGGGGAAGTATACAGAAATGTTATGCATATGAGGTTATGGTTACCAAAAGTAAAGATATTAGTTCTTTTACATACTGTGTGTATATTATTGTGTTGGTGTCCTGCGAGGAACAACTCCCGCCCTGCTGGGAGCCATCGCAGGTGGAGGCGCTGTATTTGGTAAGAGATAATACGTATATATATTGCCCCAGGCTCTCCGTGGCAGAGGCTCAGGCCCTGCGAGCCAACAGGTTATACAGCATTGGTAGTCTTCCTGGTAGTCTTCCTGTATTCTAGGGGAAACAGGGCTACAATTAATTTATATATTTATTATACTAGATATTTATTATATTATTATACTGCATAATATTGAATTGTTAAGCATACAGATTAGAGACGGAGTACTGTATAACTTCCGTGTCTCTCTCTCCCTCAGCGCCTTTGCATTATGAGATGATCTGTGTCTCTGCTTTTCGGCTCAGCTTGCATTCTATTTCTTGCTGATACTCGTCCTTCACTGTGCATGCTCTAGCTTACAGTACTTTGTCTCTCTTGCTTATTTTTTTATTTTTTTTGCTTTGTAATTAAATTTTGTGACCACTTCAGGTCAAAGCTATAAACCAAATCCCACTCCAATCAGCAGCCTTTGCTCATGAAGCAAAATGATGGCAAGGAAAGGGTATATATATATATATAATATATATATATATATATATAATATATATATATATATATATATAATATATATATATATATTTATATATATATATATATACCCTTTCCTTGCCATATATATATACATACTGTAAATGCAGAACTAAGTCTGATCAAATTATATAGATATGAAGTGGCTCAGTGAGAACAGACACTGACTATGTAAACACTGAGTTTGAGTCAGATGAACCTGGTTCAATTCCCAGTGTCAGGACCTTGGGTATTGTTGTTTTGTCTGATTTTGCTGCACTTATAGTGTTATTATAATTCACTGTACTGTATTCTTTGTGAAGAGCTCAGTACACTTTTGGCACTATAAAAATAAAGATATACATATGTAACCCTGCTTCCTATCGCTAGCAAGCCACTTCTATGTGCTGTGTCACCTGTAGGCTCACAGAGCCTAAGTCTCTGCCACGGAGAGCCTGGGGTTACTCGCGCAATACTATATTGGGTGCAGCACCTCCACCTGCGGTGGCTCCCACCAGAGGGGGAGTGGTTCCTCGCAGGAAATAAATATATATCACTCCACAACGTGGGTAAAACAATCAATGACTTTACTTGCAGGCAATATCGTACACATATGCACATATATATAATCAACCGGTGTCCCTCCCTAGAGGAGACACTATACACGGCGTTGCGCAGGACGCTACCTCCACCTCCACCTCCACTGGATGATCCCACTCAGTGTCCCGTAGCTCCACACAGTATACCCCCATCCTCAAGTGAGAATGATATGTGTGACTGCGCCGCCACTATGTCCCTTGTGAATATGATAGTACTCGTTGGTGCACTTGTAGATTACCTGCCGGGCACTTCGGTGCCCGGGCCTGCCAAGGAACTTCACAAAGGATCCCGACGTCGACTGTACACCGGAACTACCGTCCGGGGCGATCCCTGATGCAGCAACAGCAAGGGTCTGAGCCCAAACCTCTGCACGGACGCGCAACTTCTGCTGTGTCCCTATCTGGCTCTAGACAGTAAGTGGCAGGGTCCCTAACCTGGGGGCTGTCCCTGACACAACTCAATCTACTGGGTGACTCAGGGCTAGCTGGGGCCTTGGGGGCTGCTGGCCTAGTGCAGGGAGTAACTGACTCCTGCACCCTACCTCCTTCCCCTAGCTTCTCCTGGCACCAACTCCCAACGTGCTCCAAGTCCGCGAACTGTATCTCTTCTGCAGGGCCACCCTCCAGCCCTATTGGCTCCCTGGCGTCACATGGGGCACTGCTGAGGCTCACGGGACTTGTAGTCCCTTCCAAGAGCCTTCCCTGGTAGGCTAGTGTTTCACGGGCTCCCCTCGCGCTATCCTCGCGCATGCGCAACTCAACTCTGCAGGGCCGTCGGGACTCACTGCGCATGCGCGATCTATAGTAAGATGGCGGCGCCCTGCTCGGGAGCTGCCGGGGACCGCCGGAGCGCCAAAGCGCTCCTTGCACTGGCCCCCACCTTCCAGACGTGCCGGCGGGTCCATTGAGTGACCCGCGGCAGCGGAAGAACCGAGGTAGGGGTTGCGGAGCAGTTGGTAGGAAAAAGGGGCCTGGCTACACATACATACAAGTTACTTTATCACTTTGTGCCTCAGGCACCAAAAACATAGACTGCTTCTATGTACTGTGTATTATACTGTAATTGTCGAGTGTTTTAAGTGACATTGGGAGAAAAGCACTGTGAAAGGCTGAAGTTAGGTACTGATAAATATGCCTGGGAAACATACATCTGAGTCCTTTATCCAGCACTCAGAATTTTAACCCAGTTAGAATACTTGGGCAATCAGGAAGTATGCTGAGACAGCTGACAGCCAGCTTGATAAGGAGGCCACTGCCTGTAGTAGGTGGCTGACTCAGACTACAGAGCTGTCCTGTGCAAGCTCCTATCCAGTGAGAGATTCCCAAACTAGATACAGTTGACTTTAATATTGTTCCATAACTATTGTGGTATATGTTTAGGGGTTGGGAACTGGACAAAACCAGCCAGCCTGATAGATAGGGCCTGGAATGTTTAGCAAGATCTCCCTATGGGGAGTAGACATTATTTTTATGAGTTTTGTTTTGCCTTAAAGGGACAGTGTGCCTGTAACAGGGGACTTATCCCTGTTCACAAATGTGCCTCTAATCCAGCAGTGTGGTGGTTAACTGCTGGTAGGCAATTAACTAACACTACCTGGCTGATTGCAGGTGGTAGAAAAAGCCTGCCTTTGAGACAGGAAGAGAGACTCCTTAGCTCTCGTGTGAGCTGACCAAGGAAACAGAGCAGAGGTTCTTGAATCTCCCAGGAGAGACTGACCAAGAGAACACAGATCTCTGGAGCTGACAAATAAGACTTCTAAACCTGGATGTTGATAATCCGGAGAAAAGGCAGCAACCCTGGAAACAGATAAGACTTTATTTTCCATTGACTGTTGTCTATATATCTATATCTATATGAGTTGGGCTGATGAATAGCCTGGGTAGCCACCCAATTAAAAGGGGCTGGAATAGAAGGATACATATATGCCAAAGTGGAGCAAGTTTTATTGGGCACTATTTCTCTAATGCTGATTTTTGCTGTGTTTAAAGCGACAGGCACAAAAAAGCCTTGTTTTAATTTCACCTTAAAACAGTCTCCATTATGTACCTCTGCACATGTCCTCCTACAGTGCCCAAATGTTTATTTGTGTTGTAGAGAAATAAAAGCACTCAACATTTGGGGTACTCTGAAACTGCACGTGTGGACTATTGTCTGACCTCGCCTACAGGCCGTCCTGCCAAAAGCACTATATGAAATAAAGTTGTTATTATTATATTGTGTGCCAGAATCCAAAATAATTCCATTGCCACTTAAGTACAGTATCTGGATAAGCTATACACAATGCATTGTTTCATTTGCAGCATAAAATCTCCTTTTATATGTAGCCCTAGGACCTGTTGCGCTGGCTATGACCCTCCCATTACCTCCGCTGTCAGGGGCGAGGACGAGTGCCGCCGGAGCCAAGCGATGGACCCGCCAGCATTTCTGGAGGGTGGGGGCCGAGCAGGGAGTGCTCCGGTGCTCCGGAGGCTCCGCGGTGGCCCGACAGTGCAGGGCGCTGCCATGTTGTTCCTCACGCATGCGCAGTGAAGGAAGGAGATTTGGCGGCCATTAGAGTGCTAGCGCATGTGAAGTGATTGCGCACGCAGCACTAGCCTACCAGGGAAGGCTCTTGGAAGGGACTACATGTCCCATGAGCCTCAGGAGCTCACCACATGACGCCAGTGAGCCTATAGGGCTGGAGTATCTCCCTGCTCTCAGAAATTGATACATTTCGCACGCGGAGCCCACGTTAGTCAAGACCTGGACACTAAAGATGCAGGTAGTGTCCACGGAGCAGTGCTCCAGGGACTTGGCCAGATGTAAACCCCCAGGGCCCAATTAATCCCCTGAGACACTGTAGAGAAGTAACTGTATGATATAGGGAACTGCCTTAAGACAGGGACTGCTTCACTGTATTCATAGAGAGAGAGATGCTGCAGGACAGTGCCTGACTGTCAGTACAGCGTGAGCTGAAAGAGCATCTGACTCCATAGCAGAGACTGTTGCAAAGGATCTTCTGGCTGGGGATCCCTCCCCTGGGGAGTCATACTGTGTATACATTCCTGCAGGGAGCAGCGCATTGCGTCGTATGATCACGTTGCGGAGCTGCTTATTCTCTAAGGATTATCCTGATCAGGACTATAATCAGGGTGGTAGTATATTAAGTGCACCACCGGGCTCCAACACAGGGAAGCGCTATCCCTCACACTCCCACTCACTTTGTTTATGGACACTCGGAGGGTTAAGTGCCCAGGCACATTGCTACTCAAAAGGGACAAAGGGGATGCAATGATTGACATGTGTGATGTTGTAATGTTATTCATGCAGGGGGGAGGCAATGATGTTTATGTAATGAGAGTTATGCAAAGGTTATTATGATGATGCTTAGTAAATACTGTTTTATCCAAGTGTGTGTATTTACTGTATGGTTGTTCTGGTGAGGGCACACTCCCCCCACGTTGGGATCCCTCATCAGTGGAGGTGCTGCACCATGTGTAAGTATACCCCAGACTCCCAGTAGCGGAGGTTCAGGCCTCTTGTTAACCTCACAGGTGACAGCAGCACACGTAGTTGTAGTACCCCAGGGGTACACCCGCTACATATATATTCAGGGTTTCACAAGGGGCATCTGTACATGTAAAAGAAAAGGGAAGATTCTTTTATTTTCCTTTTTTTTATTTACTACCAGTGCATTTAATAGACCCAGTGTAATAGCTACAAGCTAACAAGCAATTCTTGGCTAACCTTGTGTTTTCTTTCCTACCAAGATCTTACATTAAGTAACATGTGGCTCCTAATTATTTCTTAGTCCAGACGCATATCAAAGCAGAAAAAATATTTATTTTTACCTCCATTATTTGCCAAAGCTTTTCTTCAAGGAACAAAGTATGACCCAAGCCCTATTATCTCCAGATTTGTTTATGATAACACACAAGGTTTTGTGGATTCAGTTGTGCGAGAATTTTTTTTTATTACAGTGAAGCTAATATGATTTTATTAGGCTAGCACAATTCAACCAGAACCACGTATTATGTTTTAAATGAATAAAAAGCTAGTTCAATTTGCCTCGTTACTGCATTTCACAATGTTATAAAAACATAATTTATCAATAAGAATGTACGAGATTCATATTTTCTCGTCAGTACGGTATTTCATATTTTGCTATACACATATGTATTTAATGCACATACTGTAAGATTGTAAATTACTGAAAAATATTAAAAGTATCTGCAGTACAGTATATTATTGTTTACATTCCTATATTGAAAATCAGTGTTTCCCAGCTTTATTTTATTTATGAGAGAAAACTATTAGTGATTAAGTAGTTTGGCCACATTCGTCCTCACTGATGGATAAAATTCACATTAGATAAGCTCTTCCCAAATAATAGTTACTGGAGACGGATGAGGCAGGCAGCAGGAATTGGGTAGGACTATACTGTAGGTACAAGCAGCAAAGGCTGTCCAGGTGGTGCTTCAGAGAAAGAAATTGGGGAAGAGCTGACTATAATTTCACGCATGAACTTTTTAATTACTGTATGTCTATGTTCAATGGGCTAAAATAAAAAGGACCCTGCACACAGTAATAATCACATCAAATATTCTATATTCATAAAAGGGAAAATGCCATCGCCAAAGTATAGCATAATATATAAAAAAAACTAGTTATCACAATAGACCAGGTACTGTAGATAGAGGTGCTTACGTTGGAAAACTCCAGGCTAGAGTTGGGTCGAACCAGTCAATGTCTGTTTCCCTGAATTTCGCGAATTGATTTGAGCAAATCCGTCCTCCCCTCCAAAATCCGTCTGCGAATTGGGTACTAAAAAAACACGAGCAGATTCATTCAAATTCATCATTGAATACAACTAACCAACAGATTTTTAAGAATCCAAACTCTCTCTCGTCTTTGCAAACAAAAATACAAAATGGTGGATTGATCTTTATGAGACTGATCCATGGACCAAAGGAACCGGACGATCGGAAGCGGATCCTAGTCTACAAACTAATGTCACCTATCTCTACTCCTGACTCATTAGCTAGCACTCCAGTTGCTTAATATATATTAAATTAACTTGTTATGGTACAGTAGGTTTAACCATATTATGAAAAATTTAATAATATACCCGGCTATAGTGGGAAAAGTACTTGCCAATATGTAAATGAGATGAGGCTGGCATGGCAACCCTTTCAACCCCCAAATATGGAAAATACCAAAAAGCAATAGCCCTCACTCTCTGGGGACTGGATTGTCCCTGGAAATTGCAGCATTCAACAAGAAAGTATAAGGGCAGAGGGTGCTAAGAATCACCAGAGGGTAAACAAAAGCTGGCATTCAAACCTAAATCTGGTTACCTGCAACTCCCGAGCTCTCTCCAGTGAAGCAGCACTGCAAGTACTGGAAGACAAACGTGAACAGATTAAATGGAATTGACCTTAGTGAAGTAAGAAGAAAAGATGAAGGCCTCATTGAGCTCAAAAGCAGACACCAATTCTATTACAGAAGCACAGATAATGGAAGAATCAGTGGAGTAGATTTTATCGTTAACAAAAGACGGAGAAACAACATAGAGGTGTATGAAAGCTCATATATGTATATGTATATATATATATATATAAAGCAGAAAATAGCTGTGTTAGTCCAGTTGCGATAGTGCAGAATAAATGAGTTCTTCAGTATTAGGTGATACCTTTTTTATTGGACTACAATTTATGTCATAGGACAAGCTTTCGAGAGTTATCCTCTCTTCTTCAGGTCAAGCAATACTGATATACAAAGGATTCAATTGCTAAAACAGTGCAGAGAGAGGGAAAAAAACAACTGATATTTACTGTAGATAAAGGTAGGGTGTTAAGTGTTTGAAGCCAGGGGACAGTGTCAAATAAAGGTGGGGAGGGGGAGGGATACTGGGGGGGGGGAGAGAAAGTGTGGATAAGAATAGAGGCAAGCAGGATAATTACAAGCAATTTTGATAGGGTGTGAGAAAACCCATGTCCGCATTAAGTCCTTTGGTTTTGGTGTCAAAGAGTCTTATCATTCTGAGTTCAAATGTTTTCCGTTCTTGGGTGCTTTTAAAAATTCCATTGAGGATTTTAATTTTTAGATCATTTATGGAATGATCTGGTTGTGAGAAGTGATGTCCCACAGGTGAGCAGTATCTTCCTTCTTCGTGACGGAGTATAGAAGAGTGTCTGTGAATATTCATTCTTCCTTGTAGTTTTTGGCTGATTTCCCCAATGTAGCAACCTTGGTCACATTTGTTGCACTGAATCATATACACTATATTCCTGGATGTGCAGCTGTATGATCCTTTAACATTGAATGTTCTATGGTTGTGACTGACTGTGGGATCTTGGCAAATATGTTTGCAGAGTTTGCAGCATTTGTTGCTGCACAGGTTTGTGCCATTATCCATGTCTTTAAAATCGTTGTGAAGTTTTCTGCTGACAAATTTCTGTTTGAGGTTTGGTGGTTGCCGGAATGCAAGAATGGGAAGTTTGGGAAAGATTTCTTTTAATGTCGCATCCTCTGTCAGCATGAGTTGCAGATCTTTGATTATTTTTCATATACCATCTAGGGTAGGGTTGTATGTGGTCACTAGTGGTATGCGTGTGATAGGTTCTTTCTGTCTGTATTGTAGCAGGTGTTCTCGTGGGGCTTTTATTGCAGATGTAATAGTTTTGGCAATGGTCTTTGGTTTGTATCCCTTTTGTCTTAACGATTCGGTCAGGGTTGTGAGATGCCTGTTTCTGTCTTCAGTGTCAGAGAATATGCGGTGGTATCTTATAGCCTGGCTGTGTATGATACCTTGTTTTGTATGAGTGGGATGGAAGCTGGAGTTGTGGAGGTAACTGCATCTGTCAGTTGGTTTCATGTATACAGATGTGTGTAGTTTGCCATCTTTCAGTGTTACTGTAGTATCTAGAAAGTTTACTTGGTTTGCCGAATAATCCATTTTGAGTTTAATTGATGGATGGAATGAGTTCAGGGACTCGTGGAATTGTTTTAGGTTTTCTTCACCCTCTGTCCATATTATAAACAGGTCATCAATGTATCTGTAGTATTTGTAGGGTTTGTGGAGGCATGTAGTTAGTAATTACCAAACTGATAGAAAACATCCTCACACACAACTACTTCAGCTTCAACAAGGAAATGTACCTACAACTAATGGGGACTGTAGCGATGAAGTCTCCGGGAAGCGCAATATATGTAGAAAAGAATACAATGGTGATAGTGCAATATTGTTAAGGTAAAATGGATAAACTCAAATAAAGATGACACTGCTCTCAATATATATACTCACAAACATGTGAGGTTATGCAGGCACATAAAGGTATCTTTTAAGGCGTTCTTGTTAGTCACTCAGTCACCAGGAGATGCAGCAGTCAATGTAGCCCCATATAGATGGACTCCCAGGAACCTTATTAAAAGATACAACTGGACATAGTGCAGACTGTATGTATAGTTTATAGAAGGTAAGTAAAACAAGTTTACACTCACATAGTTTCAGATAAAGGTAAGCATTTAGATCTCAATGGATCTCTCCGGCCGGGTGGATGGTATCTCCGCTTCCCCTCTCTCGTGGCGTGCGTTCCACCGGTGCGTTCCAAACACCGGAAGTGATGTCATCTGCCGCGTCCACTTCCTGGGGTTCCGGCCGTCTCAGGGATAGAGCGTCACTCTACGCGTTTCACCACATAGGTTTCATTTCATTCATATATATATATTAGTGCAGAATAAATGATATATATATACATGTATATATATATATATATGTAACCCATATTCTCCCACCCAATCGCAGATAGGGTGTATGTAAGGGGATCTATATGCATTACCCAGCGTGGTGCTATACCTGTTAGGCTCACAGGAGGCCTAAGCCTCCGCCACGGAGAGCCTGGAGCACGTATGACAATATGAATAACCTCGTACTTGGTGCAGCGCCTCCACCTGCGATGGCTCCCACCAGAGGGGGAGTGGTTCCTCCCAGGAAATATATATATCACTCCACACAACGTATGTAAAACAACCAATGACTTTAATTGCAGCAACCATAAACATATGCACATATATCAACAGGTGTCCATCCCTAGAGGAGACACTAACTACTGCGTCGCGCATGACGCTACCTCCACCTCCACCTCCACCGGATGATCCCACCCAGTGTCCAGTAACCCCACCCTCAAGTGAGATGGATATGTGTGACTGCGCAGCCACTATGTCCATTGTGAATGTGATATGACTCGTTGGTGCACTTGTAGATTACCTGCCGGGCACTCCGGTGCCCGGGCCTGCCAAGGAATTTCACAAAGGATCCTGACGTCGACTGTACACCGGAACTACCGTCCGGGGCGATCCCATCCAGATGGCTGATGCAGCAACAGCGAAGGTCTGAGCCCAAACCTCTGGACGGACGCGCAGCTTCTGCTGTGTCCCTAACTGGCTCTAGATAGTAAGTACCAGGGTCCCTAACCTGGGGGCTGTCCCTGACACAACTCACACTACTGGGTGACTCAAGGCTAGCTGGGGCCTTGGGGGCTGCTGGCCTAGTGCAGGGAGTCACTGACCTCCTACCTCCTTCCCCTAGCTTCTCCTGGCACCAACTGACTAACGTCCAAGCCCGCAAAATGTATCTCTTTGCTCCTGCAGGGCCATCCTCCAGCCCTATTGGCTCCCTGGCATCACACGGGGCGCTGCTGAGGCTCATGGGACTTGTAGTACCTTCCAAGAGCCTTCCCTGGTAGGCTAGGGTTTCGCGGGCTCCCCTCACGCTTTCCTTGCGCATGCGCAACTCTGCAGGGCCGTCGGGACTCACTGCGCATGCACGATCTACAGAAAGATGGCGGCGCCCTGCTCGGGAGCCGCCGGGGACCGCTGGAACGCCAAAGCGCTCCCTGCACTGGCCCCCACCCTCCAGAAGTGCCGGCGGGTCCATCGAGTGACCCGCGGCAGCGGAAGAAATGAGGGAGGGGTCGCGGGGCAGCAGGCACACAGAGGGGACCTGGCTACATCCTCCCCCTGGTGAAAAATCCAACGTCCCCGCTTGGGGAACGACATCACTCGGCATAAGGTTATACAATAAAAATGCAGAGCATGGTACGTACAACTTATCACGTTTGACTTTACACAACAGGGTACAAGGCAGGTCACATATGATAACCGAGGCCAGCTGAGACCATTTGTGGGGTGCCCCTAACCGGTCATGTGGGGGTATCTCACTGACTTTTGTGAGCCTCCGCCGTGATAATCTCTTGACGATCGTGCTCAGGGGTAACAGTCACTAGCTTCTTTGCACTTCCTCCCCCTGGTGGAAGGAATAGTGCAATGTCTCTTGGCCAGACCATTACCCAGCCATCCGCCTCGCACATGCGGTATTCGGGGTGGTCCTGACCTTTTCCTCTGTCCACGACATGATGTACAAAGTGCTCCATGTTGTGCATGAAGAAGGCAACGATTGCCCTAGCTGGCACGGCACATGCTTTGTTGGCTCCATTAGCCACTTCTGAAGTGATGCCTTCTGGATACATCACGAGCTCAGGGTCTTGAGACGGATGACTTTGGTGGTCCTTTGCGGAGAAGTAAGCACCGGGCAGGGCCTCTTCACCGGATATCTCCATCACATCCTGCAGGGAGTAAAAGGTTGGGGCCTCACCGCTGTATTGACTCTCGGTGGCCAACAGGTCCTTGGGGACGCTGTCAGTTTCCACCCTGGCTGTCTTGGGACCTGTCCCCGGCACTTCCGGGGCATTCAAACACTTTCAGCAAACTCTAGAGCATTGGCTCCCAGTTCTGGGACCATTTGGGTTAGAGCGCACGGGCTCACACTAAGATCATGAGACTTAGTTAGGGCCTTTTCTATGGCCGCCTCCATCGGGGCCTGCGGGGAGTAAGGAGGTTCCTCACCACTCCGCTGGCTTGCGACGTGTTCCTCTTCCTCCGGATGTCCCTCCGACACACTGGGAGTCGCCACGGCCATGGGACTCTTCCGCGGCACCGGCCGCACCTGCACTTGCTGTCGGAAGGTGTCTGGACACGTCTGCTCCTCTTTGTTACCGCTGGGGTGGTTCGCCGGTAGGCGCATCACCACCGATGGTACGCCAACCTCTTCCTCTGAGGATATCACGATCGGATCCTCCGCAAGGGAGTCACCGGGTTCATCTGCGATACAACCAGTGGGTATTGGTACGAAATGGGCCCGCTCCGGTACCTCCACTGCGGTCGCGCTATTCTCCGCCGACGGTTTGCTCGGCTCCATAGCTGGCTGGGCCTTGGTTCTTCCCGCTTGGTTGCAACGGGGAACTAGGGCAGCCTTGTCTTTCATCTCCGCCACCTCCGTGGTTGAGGTAGAGAGGTTAACGGCATCTTCCTCTGCGGGTTCTGTTGGCCGCAGCAGCACAGGCTTCAGGAACTGTGCTCTGCAGCAGGCACACTTGGGTCCCCAGGTCAATTGGCCACCTGGGAAGTCACACTGGTTACAGACACCTCGTATGCATCCCTCTTCATCCACCTCTGCCACCTGATATTCTTATAGGGGTCAAAGTCCATACCACCAGACAATTTTAAGTCCTTTTGCAAACAGGGGCACAACAGAAAGGATACGTCCCTTCCTTTCATCAGCCAGGCTCCATACAACTGAGGATTCGGTTTGCTACATCTTTTGCCTTTCATAGGGGGAACAGAAGTTACTGACTGAGGCTCACTGCCTTCACTCCCCCTGGTGGAATCTAGAGAAGGGGCACGCTCTTGCAAGGAGTGGTTCAGGCCCTGCACTGCGCCACTCACATTGCGGGGGCGGGGCTCTGGTTTTCACGCCAAACCCGGACAGGTCTTTGCAGAACTTTTGGTGCATCCTGACGGTCAGCCAAACGTGTGTTTTCCTGACTTGGCGGGGGACGCCATTTTAGGTGGGACTCACTGGATGAGGGAGCCTCCATTTTGATCTATCTACTGCACTATGGCTCTTTGCATATACAAGGGGGGTAGCCCTCAGGCAGGGCCTCTGGAGCATGTAAAGTCAGAGGGGCACCTTCTCTGCATATGTCGCCAACATCAATAAGATACTCCACTGATCAGTGAGGTCAAACGTTCCTGCTATCACCCTCACGTTGTCCAGGCCCAGGAGTGCCCGCAGGGCCTCCCAAATTTCATTCACAGAAAAAAATCCTTCTTTATACATGGGAACCTTCCCTACTGCTACCACGTGACTAGGCAGCACTTTCCTCCTGACGGCCCAGTCATGAACCTCCTGGCTTGTGGGCACAAACATGGTGGACAATTCAAATACGCAATTTGGCACAAAAATAGAATAGGGCACCCCAGGTCTGATCTCAGCAGCGCCTCCAAATGTATCCCATATCCCCCCCCCAATCGCAGATAGGGTGTATGTAAGGGGATCTATATGCATTACCCAGCGTGGTGCTATACCTGTTAAGCTCACAGGAGGCCTAAGCCTCCGCCACGGAGAGCCTGGGGCACGTATGACAATATGAATAACCTCGTACTTGGTGCAGCGCCTCCACCTGCGACGGCTCCCACCAGAGGGGGAGTGGTTCCTCGCAGGAAATATATATATCACTCCACACAACGTATGTAAAACAACCAATGACTTTACTTGCAGCAACCATAAGCATATGCACATATATCAACAGGTGTCCCTCCCTAGAGGAGACATTAACTACTGCGTCGCGCAGGACGCTACCTCCACCTCCACCGGATGATCCCACCCAGTGTGCAGTGCGCGATCTACAGCAAGATGGCGGCGCCCTGCTCGGGAGCCGCCGGGGACCGCCGGAACGCCAAAGCGCTCCCTGCACTGGCACCCACCCTCCAGAAGTGCCGGTGGGTCCATCGAGTGACCCGCTGCAGCGGAAGAAACGAGGGAGGGGTCGCGGGGCAGCAGGCACGCAGAGGGGACCTGGCTACATCTATTTATGTACAGTATATATATAATGTTCCCTACATGTAAAAATGGATGAAAAAGCAAGGGTTAAAGGCATATTTAAGTCCATATATTTTTAGTATAACAATTTAATTGCAAGATACTGTACATCTTACCACGTTCCTATGTTTTTATTTTATATTACAGCAATACTAACATAAAGTGTCGTCATTTGTATTTCTGACTAATGCACTTCACTGAAAATAAACATA
The DNA here is from genome assembly GCA_036426205.1 of Ascaphus truei. Lineage (NCBI taxonomy): Eukaryota > Metazoa > Chordata > Amphibia > Anura > Ascaphidae > Ascaphus > Ascaphus truei. The sequence continues at coordinate 4,058,777 of CM071568.1, read as the reverse complement.
TTTTAAAATGTCAAATAGTTTCTATCTCTCGCTCTGCATTCGCTTGAATTCTTTGAAGAAACAGATGCCTTTTTATTTTGTACTCGACCACTTCCCACTGCCGCAAGGAACCCCCATTTAATTGGGTTTTCTGAAAACCTGAGTTTGTGACTCACATATTAGAATAATTCCTCCTTGCAGAATGTTCCTTTTTAACACCCACAGCAGATGACTCATACTTGTCTATTATCAGCACACACAGGACAATATCCATAATTTCCAATTTTTTCCCCCGTACACAGAGGCAGCGTCCCCCAAAGGGCAAAAGCACAGATTAAACGTTTCTGTGTATTCCTTAGAAAGCACAGAAAAAAATGTTCTAAAAGTGTAGTCTATGCTGGGTATTGGGGAAGAACGGGACTATATAACTATTATTAACATAACTATTATAAACATTAACATAACGGCAATTCATTCTCCTTTTAATTGCTTGAAAAGCCAATCATCTGTATTAACACAAGGAAAGCATAGTTGTTTCGATATATATTGCATTTGTTCATTGTTTGCAATCTTTACATACGTGTTATAACTAACCGAGTTCAAAAGAATGTTTGTGCTATACAGTGGCGGCCGCCTCTACTCTAAAGCGGCCTCCTCCGCGGTTAGTTTTAAAACGCGTTAAGACGCGGGCTTTTTTTTTTCCAGCCCCGCAGGCGCTTCCTTTGTTCAGCGCCATTAGGCGCTGATTGGAGAACCGTCCGCGCGCGGCCGTGAGATGCAGCTGGCGCGCAGCCAATTCCGGCGCCAAAATCGAAATGGCCGGGACAAATGCGGGCAAGCTTTAGAATAAGCTTGGCCGCAGCAGTAAGTCCTAGAGAAATGTAGAGTTGTTATAGGTTATGATTAGAGATGTGCAAAATGGTTTCTGTAGTTTGAAAACTATGCACAATTCACCCATAGTTTCACGTGAAACATTTTGCAACAAATCAGGCAATTTTTTTAAATTGAGCATTGCAATTTACTTTAATTTCTCATACATTTTTTATTACCGCAGGGACTATAAATAGGGCACACTGGCTCTGCATCAGAGGGCGGATGTTGGTGGCAGTTCTGGTCCAAGTGCAGGGCATAGCTGGAGAGATGAGCTGTGCCACCTAGGCCCAGAGTCAGGGTAGGTTGCAGGCCGGAGCAGAATCAGAGCAAGAGTGGGTCAGGGCAGGTTCAGGAGGAAAAAAAGTAATTTCTTCTCTTCTACTACTGTTCTTCTACTGTTCCTCCATATTCTACTAAACCTCTCATGCATGCCCTTTTCCTCTCCCATCTGGATTATTGTAATATTCTGCTAATAGTCCTCCCAGCCTCACAATTTTTCCTTTGAAATCTAGTCAGAATGTTGCTGATATAATTATTTAACTTTCTCCCAGGACACTCTATGCTCATCTCCGCCTTAAATTCATGTCATGTCTTCCAATCAAGTTTTGTAAAACCTACAAAGTTCTCATCTGTAACTTCAAGGTTCTCCACTCATCTGCTTCTCCCTCCATATCAGTTTGATCTTTCATTATGTCCCTGCTCATCTCCTGCATTCTGCCCATGCAGGTCTTCTCTCTAGCCTTTTACCTTTACTGATTTCTCTCGTGTTAAACCTGTACCCCTCACTGCCCCTTACCTGTGGAGCTACCTCACACTCGGTTTACACAGAGCACCTTCTTTCCCCACCTTTAAGTCACACTTTGAAGCTCACCTCTGAAATGAAGCATTTCAATAGCCTTGATTTATGGATGCTCTTCCCACACCAACAGCAGCTCCTAACAACCATCATGGCCAACCACTGCCATCTACTGCACCTATTCCCTCACCTCCTTTCTGTAAATCTCCCAACATACCACTTAGATGGTAAGCTCTTCAGGGCAGGGGAATTTTGTTTTGTTGCCATTATTGTATTACAATTTCCTGTATTGTCTCTTTTGTAAAGGGCAGAGCATACTGCAGATGCTACATAAAAAAAGATGTACAGTACATACATACTGTACAGGAGTTATAGTAACCATAGATTTGAGGCAATTATTCATACAGTAGCATAGGCTACAAATGCTATCCTACTAATTCAGAGAGCCAGTCAGTAGCATTCAATGATCAAGTTGAGCAATTCCAGAACCATAATCTGAGGTTGCTGATATCTATAATTTTCCTTTACTGGAGTTTAAGAATGAATTTTGGACTCATACCAATATAAATATCCCAGCCAACCATAATAAAGACATAGATATACTGTAGTCTTAACATCTGACATTTCTGTAAACATTCATTGCACAATAAAGGAAAGGTACAGTATGAAGCTTTGAAATTCCATGTACTATGATGAACTTCCATGTTGATCCATTAGAAGTTCATTATATAATTCAATCTCCCTAGACACACGGAAAAATTATTAAAATTAAATTTCAAATTTCACTGGCAACACAAATCTATAAAATATCTGGGTGTCCACATCACCAAGAACGTCAAAGACATATACAACGCAAATTACCCTAACCTTATTCGGACCCTAAAATCTGATCTACAAAAGTGGGCATCCAAAAGGATCTCCTGGATAGGAAGAATCCATAGTGTCAAAATGAACTTACTCCCCCCGTATCCTATACCTCTTCCAGACTCTTTCAGTACCACTCAGATTGAGGGATTTGCACTCACTTCAATCTGAAATTTCCAAGTTTATATGGGGAGATAAAAAATAAAGAGTAGGCAAAATCAATATGAAAAGTTTTAGCTGGGGGCCTGGCGGTACCCTGCCTGTTTTCATATTACAAAGCGGCACAATTAAGTCAAATTGTGCAATGGCAATCTGACCCGAGATCTAACAGATCGGTTGAATTAGAGAGTGCTGCTGGTGCACCTCTAGAATTACGCAGCTTAATCTGGCTCCCCAAAACAGCGCGAAAAGGCGCTAACATGCCGCTTTCCTCAATGGCCAACTCGTTGTCAATTTGGGAAGCTGCAAAAATAAAGCATTCCCTTAACAACAATACACTCTATGATGACACCCCTGTGGAATAATTCCGAGTTCGTTCCGGGTCTATCTGTCAGTAATATATCAATTTGGAGACGGAAGGGTTACAATCGGATTAAAGATCTGGAAGGTCATGACAGGAAAATTAAGACGTTTGATCATGTCAGATTAGAAAAAGAGATCCCCCATTCAGAATTGTTTAGATACCTCCAGATCAGGGCGTTCTATAACAAATTTGCCCCATACCCCCTACTGACATCCTTCGAAAAGCTCTGTCTGGCAGAGACCGACACTTAGGGACTTACATCGCAGCTATACAGTGAAGTGATCAGTTCTAGTGAACAAGACCAAAGGGCACCCTCATTTAGATCACAATGGGAAGCAGATATAGGAGAATGTCTAGAAGACGAGGACTGGAGCGCTATTTTCCTAGCCACGGCGAAAAGTTCCATATGCACCAACCTCAAGGAGAACGCATATAAGGTCCTGATGCGATGGTACCTTACCAACTGAAATTATCAAGGTTTGTCCCGGGATTCTCCCCACTGTGCCCCCACCAGTGTGGAGGATCGGCAGACCTGTTACATATGCTGTGGTCTTGCCCACGGATCTCTCCACTCTGGGAGACAATTAGACATTGGATCCAGAGACTGTTTGATCTCTCCATTCCCCCAGATCCGTGGCTGTTTCTATTGAGCAGACCATTGGCGGGCCTCTCTAAAGCTCACAATAAACTAATTGCTCACTTTGCAATTGCAACGCGGTGTGAGATCGCAGCATTATGGAAAAGTTCAGATATACCAACCATCCCAAAAATTCGGAATCGCATTTGGTTTATTTGCCAGATGGAAAAGTTAACGAGTTTAGTTAACGACACTGGCGACATTTTTCTACAAGTCTGGACGCCTTGGCTGGCACAGACAGATTTCCCAGGGATAGAAAGGACATCAATCTGGCTATGATAACGATAGATCCATTCTCCTTGGCAGGTGCAAACTGATCTCACACGTTATACCTGGAGCCCATAATATAGGCATAAGTTATATGGACATAAAGGGAAGAAATTAGGCTTCTGTGAATTTGGATGGGCCGCTGGACGGACTTGAGACACACCCACATCCACCAGCACCTCCCCTCCCCCAGATTGCCCCTTCCTCTCTCCCCCTTTTATTCCCTCTCCCTTCCCCCTCCTTACCTCTTGTCTATGTGTTTGTCCACCGGTTTGTTCGTCCGCCTGGTTGTTCGTCTGTCGATCTCTCTATCTGTCTGTCTATTAGTATAGTTGTCTACATGTCTGTATGTCTGTCAGTCGGTCTGTCCACCCGTCCGTCTGTCTGTCTGTTGGTCTGTTGTTAAGTCAGTAAGTGAATACGTACGTACGTGTTGTCCCCTCTGTTAGAAAGTTGGTTTCGAACCGTTATGTCAACTCGGGAGGGTTGGCCTCGTTTCAGTGCCGCTCTTGACCAATCAGATAGGCTACCGCCCGAAGTTCTGTTACACTATTATTACTATTATCACATTTAACGTTATACTGTGGATTACTAAGACAAAATGTACCTTTTAATGTATTGTAAATCATGCTGCCATAAATCAATAAAATCTTAAGTTGCAAAAAAAAAGAAGTTCATTATTTTTACAATATCTGTTTTGGACACGACAAATACAGCTTCACAACTTTACATTTACGCACATGTGCAAAGTTCCCAATCTTATACAGATGTACCTGACTGTATTATCCCTATTAATGTGAGTTAACGCACAAAATAACTATTTAAATAACACTTGTGTTACCTCCTTTACCATTGTTTTCAATGACAGTACTGTTAAATAAACATTCCACAATCTTCTCCTTCTATCCACCCCCTACCTTGGCCTGTGCCCATACATTGAACCACAGTTTACATACCGCTATCCCAGTTACTTCTGCACCCCTCAATGCAAATCACCTTACAAATCCTATTCTCGCCTCTTTTCTCTCTCACTATTCCTCCTTCTTGCTGCTGGGGATATCTCTCCTAATCCTGGACCTGGCCATATACACATCTGCTTTCTCCCACGTTGTGATTCCTCCTTCCTCCATGCTAAGGATGTGAACCCAACAAATGTAATACTATTCCTTGTCTCTCTTGCTTCTCTCTTCTCTTATCAAGTTCCCTTGGAAATGTCCGCTCTTTGAATGCCAAGGCTCTGGCTGTACATGACCTCTTCTGCTCTCACTCTCTTCATCTGTTTTCTCTAACATAAATCTGCCTGTTAAAAAATGACTCTGCTGTGGATACTACTCTCTCCTATGGTGGTCTCTCTTTCGCTCACACTCCATGTCCCAGTAGCCAGGGGGTGGGGGTGGTGTAGTAGGTCTCGTCCTCGCACTAATGATATCAGCTCTGCCCTATGCCTCATTGTATTTCATTCTCTTCTTTGAGGTTCACACTGTCTAGTTTTTCTAACTACTCTCTGCACGTAGCAGTCACCTACCGACTGCATTCTGTACTGTACCTCTTCAGCCTCTACCTCTATCTTTCTCTCAGACTCTCGCAATCCTTTACTGGGGAAATCACCTGTCATATTGATGCTCTCTCAGTCTCCTAGGCATCTTGTCTTCTTTATCTAACCTCCTCCTTTGGCCTTCACCAATGGACTTATTAAAGCAACCACAAGGATGGTCACTAATTAGACCTGGTCTTTACAAAACTGTTCTCTTTTTGATTCCTTTTTCTCCTCCTGTCATTCACCACCAATCATGCCTCTCCCCTTCCCCCTACCTGTTCACCTTGCTACTCTTGAAGCATTTTCTCAATTGACCGCTCTGCTCTTGCATCAACCCTGAACCCTAACCTCTATCACAGGCCTGCACAACACGCGGCCCGCAGGCCGCATGCGGCCCGCCGGCACTCACTGTACGGCCCGTGGCGGCGGCTGCTTTCCCCCCCCCCTCCTCCTCCTCCTCCACCCGACCCCCCTCCCCCTCCCCCGAGCAGAGCCCGCTCTCCCTCCCCCTGCGAGCCGAGCCCACTCTCCCTCCCCCCGCGAGCCAAGCCCGCTCTCCCCTTCCTCCCCGGGGGAGCAGAGCCCGCTCTCCCCTTCCCCCCCGGGGGAGCAGAGCCCGCTCTCCCCTTCCTCCCTGGGGGAACAGAGCCCGCTCTCTCCTTCCTCCCCAGGGGAGCAGAGCCTGCTCTCCCCTTCCTCCCTAGGGGAGCAGAGCCCGCTCTCAAGTGCAGCACTTCCGGTGCCCGCTAGCTTGCGAGCGAGCGCGCGCAGTCCCGCAGTGATCGGAGGTTTAGGGGAGGTGAGGAGGTGATGTGAGGTGCAGGGGGATATGTGCAGGGGGGTGATGTGCAAAGGGAGGGGGGTGATGTGCAAGGGGAGGGGGGGTGATGTGAGGTGCAGGGGGGGTTATGTGCAGGGGGATTATGTGCAGGGGGGGAATATGTGCAGGGGGCTGAGGTGCAGTAGGGGGTGATGTGAAGGGGTGGTGATTTGAAGGGGGGAGTGATGTGAAGGGGGTGATGTGAAGGGGAGGTGATGTGAAGGGGGGGTGATGTGAAGGGGGGGTGATGTGAAGGGGGGGATGATGTGAAGGGGGTGTGATCTGAAGGGGGGGTGATGTGAAGGGGAGGTGATGTGCAGGAGGGGTGATGTGAAGGGGGGTGATGTAAAGGGGGGTGATGTGCAGGAGGGGTGATGTGAGGTGCAGGAGGGGTGATGTGAGGTGCAGGGGGTGAGGTGCATGGGGGTGATTGGAGGTGCAGGGTGTGATGTGAGGTGCAGGAGGGGTGATGTGAGGTGCAGGGGGGTTGATTGGAGGTGCAGGGGGATTGATTGGAGGTGCAGGGGGTGATGTGAGGTGCAGGCGGGGTGATGTGAGGTGCAGGAGGGTTGATTGGAGGTGCAGGGGGGTTGATTGGAGGTGCAGAGGGGGATCATTGGAGATGCAGAGGGGGTTCATTGGAGGTGCAGGGCGGGTCATTGGAGGTGCAGGGGGGTCATTGGAGGTGCAGGGGGTGATTGGAGGTGCAAGGGGGGAGAATGATGTGAGGTGCACGGGGGGAGAATGATGTGAGGTGCACGGAGGGAGAATGATGTGAGGTGCATGGGGGGAGAATGATGTGAGGTGCACGGGGAGAGAAGGATGTGAGGTGCAGGGGGGTGGGATGTGTGTGGTGTGCAGGGGGGTATTGTGTGTTTGATGTGGAGGGGGAGTATTATGTGTGTGGATGAGGGGGAGAGATGGGGGTATGAGAGATAGATGGGGAGAATCGCAAAGGTTGATAGTGAGGGGTTCTGGGGGAGATATGAGATGATATGACGGATGATTATGCCATGATTATGATGATTAGGATGCAGTTATTAATGATGATGATGATGATGATGATTTTACCCGTGCGGCCCAAATTTATTTTCCTTGGAGCAGTTCGGCCCTTCTCGCTTTACGAGTTGTGCAGGCCTGCTCTATCATCTCTCATTCCTTTAAGTCTGACAGTCTTGTCAACTCTTACAACTATTTCCTCTACTCCTCATTTGATTTTGATCTATTGGCCTTTCTCGGCTCTGGCACACCCATCCCTCCATCCCTCAGTCTTAACTAAATTCCCAAACATGCTTCACACTTTCAGTCCACCCGTTACTCTGAATGTCTATGGTGGAACTCATACACACATGCTGATTTTCTACACAACACTACTTCTCATTTATCAACACACACAAATCTAATAAAAGCCGTATTTTCTCTGCATTTGACTTCCTCCTTGGGCCTTCTCTTCTCACTTCCCTTCCTTCATTCACTTTTACTCAAGTCTTTGCCGACAACTTTAAAAGCAAAGTTATTCATAATGAGAATACTTCTGTCCCTTCCCCCTCCTCTCTGCTTTTACTGTATCTATACCTTCCTCTTCCACTCTTGACTCTTTTTCTCAACAGAATTGGAAGTATCTAAGCTGATTGAACAGTATCTTCTCCCTCTACCACTGGCCCTCTTGATCCCATTCCCTCAAACTTATCAGAACTCTTGCTCCTGATTAGATCCCCACACTCACTCATATTTTCGACTCCTACCTGTCCTCTGGCACTTTCCCTTCATCCTTTAAGCATGTGATGGTCATACCTATTCTCAAAAACACCCTAGACCCTACAGTGCTTCATGTTCTCCCTTATGATCACCTTTCGAATTTCCAGGGCCTAATTCCTGGAAATTTTCAATTTGACTTTCAAACAGCTCACTCAACGGAGACTATCCTCACAAGTCTGCTATTTTTGTAAAAAGCAATAGTTCCAACCAATAGATCTCAACATGAATAACAGACAAGTGTTCCTAGTCTATTTGTCTACAGTTATGAAGTAAAGAAAATGTTTACATTTCCAAAAGCATCAGGGACATACAGTTTGTGGTATTTGTAGAGTATACAGTAGATTGAGAAAAGTGCCCCCTCTCCAGAAACCCAGTAAGAGAAGTCCAAAGGGGATATGTATCAGTCTCACAGCTGCAAAGCTTAGGCAAAAAAAATTGCACTAATTATATTTTTGTAAAGCATTGCTACTGAACTCAGTGTCATTTTGTTCCTAAATCTGACGCAGTATTTTGTCACTAGTTTTGCAGCTGGGACAAATTTATAAATGGTCCCAACTTCATTAAATGGAGCTAGTACTGTAACTACTGATATGAGTCACAGAAAGAGTAAGATACTTTGTAGGTTGTGTTATCTTTGAATGGACGAACATGTAAATCAAGCCAGGTTTTCTTGTACATAGGTTTATGTGGCAGCAGAGGTCTCTTAAGTCTCGAACGCTTATTCACAAGAAAACCTGGTTGGAATGATACGTTGGTCCATGAAATGGTACCACAAGCTAAAATCATTCACATACAGTACAGTATGACATTAATAAATATATCAACTTCTAGTACTTTTTGTAGAACACATTTCACTTCTTATAAAGCAAATTTGTCTCCCATAAAAAAAAGTGTAAAAAAAAATTAAAAATCAGCAAAGAGGGTTATATTTTAAAGATTTTATTATGTTATTCACTCCTTTAATGTATTGAAACATTTTAACGACACTATCAAAATTTTGACATCATATTGTCACGAGAGCACTAATTTCTGTCTTATAAGCATTTATGCTATTTTAACAAGAACTATAATTTGGTTTATTAGTTTAATAATGTAAGTGGCAGAGTGTTATATTTATTAATGATAAATGTAGATGTTACTTATTATTCTATTGTTTCTTTCCTCTAGTGATTGATCAGAAGTCCCATAGGCTGCAACAGATCTACAGTACTGTTTGATTTCTCATTTGTCTTTTAACTATTGACAGTCTTGGGCCCAGATATACCAAAGTCGGTTAGGCTATTTATTTTATTTATTTATATTTATACAGCACTTTTCTCTCAATAAGACTCAATGCAAAATACAGTTAAAAAAAAAAGAAGAAAACATTTAAGGTTATAAGAGAGACCAAACACAAGGAAAGATATAATACAGGATGGAAAGGTACTGCAGCAATTAAATGCCAGACAGGTTGTGGGTCATTAATTAAATTCCTGGGTAAAACGGTCTTTAGCCTGTTTTTATAGATTCCCAGAGTGGGGGCCTCTCAAACTGTACGAGGCAGACTGTTCCAGAGAGTCGGAGCAGTGTGGCTAAAAGCTGGGGCCCCAAAGGAAGTCAAGGAGATTCCGGGAACTGTTAGAAGTCCTTCATCTTCAGATCGAAGGGAGAGAATGGGAGTGAAGGGAACTAAAAGCTCTTCATATAGCTGGGACTCCGGTCATGTAGGGCTTTCAATATCAACAAGCCAATATTGAAATAAATTTGAAATTTTACAGGCAGCCAGTAAAGAGAACAGAGAACGTGTCATGTATCATGAACAGGTTTGGTTAGTTAAAAACCTGGTCACAGGCTGGCGTAACTCTAACCTAAATGAACATTAGGTACTGTACAGTATGTATGTATGTAAGTATGTATGTCTTTATTTATATAGCGTCATTAATGAACATAGCACTTCACAGTAGTAATACACACGATAATCATATAAATAACAGATAATGAGAAGAAGTGCTTCAGACATAAGTAACATTTAGGAAAAGGAGTTCCTGCTCCGAAGAGCTTACAATCTAATTGGTAGGTAGGAAGAATGTACAGAGACAGTAGGAGGGCATTCTGGTAAGTGCATCTGCAAAGGGTCAATCTTTATGTATCAGGTGTATAGTATTAGGCACGAAGCTACTCATATGCTTCGTTAAGCAGGTGTGTTTTAAGTTGGATCTTAAAGGTGGATAGAGAGGGTGCTAGTCGGGTATTGAGGGGAAGGGCATTCAAGAGGAGTGGGGCAGCCAGTGAAAAAGGTTTAAGGCGGGAGAGGGCTTTAGATACAAAGGGGGTAGAGAGAAAACATCCTTGAGTGGAACGCAAGAAGTGGGATGGTGCATTGTGCGACATCAGGGCTGAGATGTAAGGAGGAGCAGAAGAGTGTAAAGCTTTAAAAGTGAGGAGGAGAATTGAGTGTGTGATACGGGATTTGATAGGAAGCCAGGAGAGGGATTTGAGCAGGGTAGACGCTGAGACAGATTTAGGAAAGAGTAGAGTGATGCTGGCAGCAGCATTTAGGATAGATTGTATGGGAGACAGGTGAGAGGCAGGAAGGCCGGACAGCAGGAGGTTACAGTAATCGAGATGGGAGAGAATGAGGGCCTGAGTCAGAGTTTTAGCAGTCGAGCAACAGAGAAAAGAGCGTATATTTGTAATATTGATGAGGAAAAAGCGACAGGTTTTAGATACTGTACGTTTTGAAAGTGAGAGGAGAATGTGAGAGAGGACTCGAGTGTGACTCCTAGGCAGCGTACTTGCATTACTGGGGGTATGACAGAACTTCATACAGTAATGTGGAAGGAGATAGTGGGTACAGTTTTGGATGAAATATGAGGAGCTGTAAGGCTTGAGGAGCCACGCCGCCCTCGGCGCGCTCCCCGCTCACCTGTCCCGGCGCTCAGCAGTGCCTCCGTCTCCTTCCCTGCCTCCTCAGGTCCCGCCGGCTTCCCCGACGCCCGTCACAGTTAGGACACGCGCACGCGCGTACCTGTCCCAGCCTCTTAAAGGCATATCAAACCAAAGACGGCAGCCCACGCAAATCTCGCGCGCAGGCGCACAGGGATGCACGCACCTTCCCCCCTCAAGCTTCACTCCAGGGAACTCACCTGAACCTGCTTCCCTGCCTCCTATCACAGCCCCACCTATGCACACACCTCCACTCTGGTGTGCCACCATTGGACTGTCTCATCTACTTATGCTCAGCGGTGCCACTGGCACTTTGGCTGAGCATAGAACCAGTTGTTGTTCTCATCACTCTCTGCCTCCCTATTCCTGTCTTGTCTTGCAGTCTCATCCTTGTGTACCGAACCGGCTTCCTCCTCGACTTCTCCGCACCTCTGGCATCCGACCTTGGCATATGGCAATACGACTATTCCGCTCTCTCCGCTCCCGACCATGGCATACGGCAATATGACTACTCCATTCTCTCCGCTCCCGACCTTGGAATACGGCAATACGACTACTCCACTCTCTCCGCTCCCGATCTTGGCTTACGGTAATACGACTACATCTCTCTCTCTAACCCCAGACTTGGCTAACAGTACCCACTACTATCCGTACCTCTCCTGCCTCGGCCCGGATATCCAGACTATTCTACACTCAAGACGAGCCCCCGTGGCTGTGGATGGCGTTATATCCTTTCCCACCTCAGCAACGTGGTCCCGCCTCGTTTGTGGTGAGCACAGCGTGAATGGAGCTCAGTTTTTGACATGTTAAGTTAAAGTTGGTGGAGAGCCATCCAGGATGATATCGCAGAGAGACATTCAGAAACTTTGGTCTGTACAGCAGGTGTAAGGTCAGGGGGTTCAAAACAAGTATGTATGTGCAGTGCACAGAAAACAGAGGAGCAGGTCTCAGCAAAATGATTATTTATTGTTGGAAAGGCATAAAAAAAGAAGGGTACAGCACTTCTACACGTTTCAGACAAGTCTTCTTGATAAAGGACGCTTGTCTGAAATGCGTAGAAGTGCTGTACCCTTGTTTTTTATGCCTGTCCAACAATAAATAATCATTTTGCTGAGACCTGCTCCTCTGTTTGCTGTGCGCTGCACATACATACTTGTTTTGGACATTCCTGGATATGGACATGGCTGCACGCTGATGGGATATTCCTGGGACAAAAGTGAGTACCAAATACTTACCAATGGGCCATCCCAAGGAGGAGGGGGAGGGACATCATAGTTCTTACCCCCCGCTTTCAGGGAGACATAGAGCCCCTGGCATGGGTCAAGACTGTGACTGAATCACTGTTTTATTACTTATAGTCCCCAGTGTTTGTTCTCCTTTTCATAATTGAATATTGCTATAGAGACAGGACCAAGCACTTGAGCACTGCCCATTTCACATATACAGTACGTAAGGTCAGTTGTTGAGAAGTAAATGTGTGTGTCGTCAGCATAGAGGTGATATTTGAACCCAAGAGATGTATTATGTCACCTAGAGAGAGTGTGTACAGAAAAAAGAGGAGAGGTCCCAGGACAGAGCCCTGGGATACGCCCACAGAGAGATCGATAGAGGAGGAGGTGTTAGCAGAAGACACACTGAAAGTATGATGGGAGAGGTAAGAGGAGATCCAGGATTGAGCTTTGTTCCGAATACCAAGAGTATGGAGAATGTGAAGAAGGAGAAGAGGGTGGTCCACGGTATCAAATGCTGCAGAGAGATCGAATAATATGAGCAGAGTGTAATGACCTCTGTCGGTGGCAGCATTGAGGTAATTTGTTATTTTATTGAGGGCTGTTTCAGTGGAGTGAGCAGTGTGGAAGCCCAATTGTATAGAGTCTAGGAGATAATAGGTGGTGAGAAAATTGATTAAGTGAGAGAATATAAGATGTTCAAGGAGTTTAGAGGCAAAAGGCAGGAGGGAGACATGCCAATTGTTATTAAAACAGGTAGGGTCAAGCCTGCTGTTTTTGAATAATGGTATGACTGTTGTATGTTTGAAAGAGGAGGGGAAAGTACCAGACTTGAGGGAAGAGTATAAAATATGTGTGAGCATAGGGATTATAGTGGGAGCAAGAAGTTTTAGTAGCTGGGAGGAATGGGGTCAAGAGGGCAAGTGGTAGAGGGAGAAGAGGAGATTCGCAGTGACACATCCTACTCTGTGACAGCAGAAAAAGAGTCAAGGAAATAAGGAGGAAAGTTAGGAAGAGGTGTAGGATGGGAGGGGGAAATAGAGGGTATTCCCTGATGTTTGGATTCTACCTTTTCCTTGAAATAGTCAGCATAGTCCTGAGGTGAGATGGAGGAGGAAGAAGTGGCAGCTGAGGGTGGTCTGAGTAGGGAGTCAAAGACAGGGAAGAGTCCGTGTGGGTTAGACTTGTGTGTGCTGATTAGTAAAGAAAAGTAGGGTTTTTAGTCTGAGATAGGGCAGAGTTGAAACAGGAAAGTATACATTTGTAGTGAAGGAAGTCTTCAAGAGTGTGAGATTTCCTCCAGAGGGGTTCAGAGGAACGAGTGCAGGAATACAGAATGCACATTTGGGAATTTAGCCAGGGTCTGGAGTTAGAAGGGCAAGAACAGCAGAGAGAAAGTGGGCATGTAGATCAAGAGAGGAGTATAGGGCAAAGTTGTAGTTCCTGACCAGGTTGTCAGGGTCTGGAGCAGGGCTGAGGGAGGAGAAGCAGGAGTGTAAAGTGGAATCAAAAGCTGGTAGGTTAATAGAGTGCAGGTCTCTGCAGAAACAAGGGTTAGATGGAGGTGGAGAAGGGGAGAAGTGAGAGAGAGAAAATTAGATGAGATGATGGTCAGAGAGAGGAAGGGGGGAAAGTTTTTAGTGAAATCCAGGTCTAGGTAGTGACCATCCTTGTGGGTGCTGGCTGCAGTCCATTATTGAAGGCCAACAGAAGAGGTTAGAGAGAGAAAGAGGGAAGCCCAAAGGGAGAGAGGGGTCATCAATATGGCAGTTCAAGTCCCCAAGAATTAGAACAGGGGAGTCTGCGGAGAGAAAGAAAGAGAGCCAAGATTCAGAGTGAGAGAGAACGACAGAAGCGAGATGAGTAGAGGTCGTGGACATTGAGAGAAGAGAAAACCTTGACAGTGTGAGCCTCAAAAAGGGAAAGGCGAGAGAGGGAAGAATAGGAAGGGTTAGGTAGCGGCAGAGAGAGGAGAGCGGGAGCCCAACGCCACCACCCCTGCCATCAGGGCATGGAGTGTGGAAGAAAGAATGAAAGGCCACCATAAGGGAGGGCAGCATCCAGATCAGAGTCAGACTGAGGGAGCCAAGTCTCAGTTATAGCAAAGAGGAGCAGACAGTGAGAAAAAAATAAGTCATTCACAGAGAGGAACTTGTTAGAAAGGGAGCATGCAGTCCAAAGGGCACAGGGGAAAGGGATAGAGGAGGGAGGGTGATAGGAAATGGGTATACATTTACGGGGATTGACACAAGTGGGAATGGAAATTGCATGTGGGTTACGAGGATGAGAGCATGTAGAAATAAGACAGGGACCAGGATTGGGAGATATATCACTAGCAGCAAGGAGGAGAAGCATTTAAAGAAAGAGATGTGCAAGGATGATTTTTAGAGGTGTGTTTTGGTGCAGGGAATATAGCTGTGTAGTGACAGAAGGTGCAGGTAAGAAAGGAGTTAATGTGAACTGAGAAGAGGTGAAGGAAGGAGAGATGGAGATATATGAATAGAGTTAGAGAGATAATGTGGCTGGTAGAAAGAAGTGCGCACTGTGAGAAGAAGTGAGGTTATCGCAAATATAAATAGTAAAGGTGGCATCACAGCAATATTTTAGTGTTGAGATGTGAAGTCTGGAATAGATAATATCCTCCTTTCCAACGTCGTTCCAAATCAAGAATTTAAGGCCAGTAGGTGTTGTCCACTTTTTCACTCCTTTTGAACACCCTTTTAAACACCCCACGGCTTGCTACTTAAAATGGGCTACTTGAAACATTAGGTTAATAGTAATGCTTATCCACTAAAGGGAATCACCTAATGTCAACCCAGTTTTACTCTTTTAAATTGCATATTGTTTAAATTTTCTGACCGTTAGTGCTAATGCTATGCAAAAGAGCCATTCCCCCTAATATTGCATATCCACTAAAAGCCATTCAGAATAATGCAGGGAATTAAGGTTAGGTTAATTACAGTTGGTCTTACAAGGGAGGATGGGTGACAGAGTCATATTTATAGAATTGAAGTCACTTGGAACTTTATAAGACTCATTTTTTCTCACTCTTTCAGTAATAGAGATTGGCGAATGTGTAAAAATTTGTTCTGCAAACTATTTGTGGAGTTTTAGGCAAAATCCGATTCGCAGACAAATATTCAAATGCAAAGATGATGTAAAAATATTTGAGCAAATGTACGCAGAACACAGAAATCATGGAAAATAGAAATCAAGCTACCGGCTGCCATTGATTTGCCATTTGGGATGTGGAAGGAGGGGATTAGGGTGTGTGTGTGTGTGTGTGTGTGTGTGTGTGTGTGTGTGTGTGTGTGTGTGTGTGTGTGTGTGTGTGTGTCAGAGTGTGTGTGTGTGTGTGTGTGATTTGAGTGGTTAGTGGAGGGGTAGTTAAGGAGTGGCTGAGTTGACAGTAAGGCTAACATTAACAATTGTATTGTCTATCAGTATGTTCTTTATTTTTTGTGTTTAATAGACCGAAAACATTATTTTTCTCAAACTCGGTTCCCAAGGGCTACCAACAGTTCTGGATTGAAGGATATCCCTGCTTGAGCACAGGTGGCTGAGGAACATAGAGACACCTGTGCTGAATCAATTATATCCTCCAATCCTCACCTGTTGATAGCCCTTGAAAATAAGTTTACATGAATAATGTGATGACATTATTAATCAGTAAAAATAAAATGTATCCAAAATGTTTTTTTTTTCTTTTGACAAGTTTTCTTAAAAATGTTAATAGTAAGTGCCTTTGGTGAGGTTATACAGGGAATAATGGGGGTGGTGTTGTTTGAGGGAACAGTAAAGCTAATAATATCAGTATATTGTCTACAATAAGTACTGCACTTTATTTGTGTTTGTTAATTAACCTATGTAGCCAGGTTCCCCTCTGGCTCCCCGGTCCTCCTGTGTCTTCCCCACCCTCCCCCCATTACCTCCGCTGCGATGGGTGGTGTTGTTGGCGGGTGGGAATGGCGATCAGATCGCCGGAAGCTCCGGTGGCTCCCTATGCAGGGTGTCGCAATTTTGTTAGTTGTATAGCACACGCGCGAAGCTGGCGCATGCGCAGAACAATCTCTGTAGCTGGCAGCCATGCAAAGGAAGCGTGCGCATGTGCAGTAAGTTAGGCGCACACGGCGGCACTAGGGAAGAGGCTCTGCGGGGACTACAGCCCCCAGCATGCACAGGGGCATGAAGTCACATGGGCGCAACAGGCCAACAGGCCAATAGGGCTGCCAGGATCACGGGCAGCTAGGAGAGAGGTTAATTTGTCTTCAACACTCTGCACCTCTTCATCCTTGGGAGTCTTGCCAGAAAACCCAGCAGCTTCACCTAGCTCCCCTCAGAATTTTCCTTGACTCAACCTTCTATCAACTATATTTTTGAGCTGCAAACTACACCATGGTATCTTCACACGGATTCATTGTCACCTGCTTTGACATCTCCCCTACAACTGTATGCATGCAATTTGCCCAGTTATAAAAAGACCCTGTAAAAGGAAGTTTCCTGAGTAAAATGTGACTGGGGCCAGGAAACATAACTTCTACAATCTTGCAATTTGTATGGGGCCTATGAACGGGTATGTGTGGGGATTCAGCACACGTCATACAATGATTAATCCAATAATATACAGTATAACCCTATAGTTTTTCCATGCAACGGTACTACTGCTCTTTAATTATCTTTTGCTTACTTACTGAACAGTATATGTGTGATTCAAGTGTAAAACATGTAATTGCACAATATCACAGTGTTAGAAGCTTATGTGATAATACTGTACACTACAGTATATAAACTGATACATTGTAACAACCAGAGAGGAGTGGCTCAGTGAGTAAAGACACTGACTGGCACTGAGCTTGAAGCTCCTGGTTCAATTCCTCTTCTCAGCTCCTTGTGACCTTGGGCAAGTCACTAAACTCCCTGTGCCTCAGGCACCAAAAACATAGATTGTAAGCTCCACAGGGGCAGGGACCTGTGCCTGCAAAATGTCTCGGTAAAGCGCTACGTAAAACTAGCAGCGCTATATAAGAACATATTATTATTATTATTATTATTATATCAGCAAAGATGGAACATACTGCTGTTGCACACACAGCAGCGGGTAAACCAGCAGAGATAGCAGAAGATGTACCCACATCAGCAGGAAAAACAAAAGAGATGGCAGAAGCAGCTGTATGACATTCAGCCTGGCTCGATAATAGTGCCGCAGATGATGGAGGTGCTCCACCCCTCCCCCTGTCCCATTCTGGAGGGTGTTTGAGTCGGGGTTTGGGTTTTTACTTGACACGGTGCTGAATAGAAAAATGTTCTTTGCAATTAATTATTTTTAAAAACCGAACCATCCAGTTTTTGCTTGTGTTAGCACCTGAAATAGCAATGATACAAATGAGGAATGTTTGTCCCACGGTATGGGTTCTCGTATCTCCATTACATACAAGAATCGTAATATGAACGGTGTGTGCAGCTGAGCCCCTTTTTTACAAGGACCTTTTTTACAAGGGGGCAGCAATGCCGATCCAACAACAGCCTGTGGTCGATAGAGGTGTGTGATGATTTTAACAAAGGGTTTTCCTTTTTCTTTAATTGTGCTGTTAACAGGTTTAACTCTCTATTAAAATGTATAGAGAGTAACAGAGCATGAGATAATACTTTGCTGGATCATGCGAATAAAGTATAACGCCGTTTTTATGTACAGTGGTGTGAAAAAGAAAGTACACCCTCTCTGAATTCTATGGTTTTACATATCAGGACATAATAACAATCATCTGTTCCTTAGCAGGTCGTAAAATTAGGTAAATAGAACCTCAGATGAACAACAACACATGACATATTACACCGTGTCATGATTTATTTAACAAAAATAAAGCCAAAATAGAGAAGACTTGTGTGAAAAACTAAGTACACCTTATGATTCAATAGCTTGTAGAACCACCTTTTGCAGCAATAACTTGAAGTAATCGTTTTCTGTATGACTTTATCAGTCTCTCACATCGTTGTGGAGGAATGTTGGCCCACTCTTCTTTACAACGTTGCTTCAGTTCATTGAGGTTTGCGGGCATTTGTTTATGCACAGCTCTCTTAAGGTACTGCCAGAGCATTTCAATCAGGTTGAGGTCTGGACTTTGACTGGGCCATTGCAACACCTTGATTCTTTTCTTTTTCAGCTATTCTGTTGTAGATTTGCTGGTGTGCTTGGGGTCATTGTCCTGTTGCATGACCCAATTTCGGCCAAGCTTTAGCTGTCGGACAGATGGTCTCACATTTGACTCTAGAATACTTTGGTATACAGAGGAGTTCATGGACGACTCAATGACTGCAAGGTTCCCAGGTCCTGTGGCAGCAAAACAAGCCCAAATCATAACCCCTCCACCACTGTGCTTGACAGTTGGTTGAGGAGTTTGTGCTGATATGCTGTGTTTGTTTTCCGCCAAACGTGGCGCTGTGCATTATATCCAAACATCTCCACTTTGGTCTCGCCTGTCCAAAGGACATTGTTCCAGAAGTCTTGTGTTTTTCAGATGCAACTTTGAAATCCTAAGCCATGCTGCCATGTTCTTTTTAGAGAGAAGAGGCTTTCTCCTGGCAGCCCTTCCAAACAAACCATATTGTTCAGACTTTTTCTAATTGTACTGTTATGACCTTTAACATTTAACATGCTAACTGAGCCCTATAGCGTCTGAGATGTAACTCTTGTTTTTTTTGCAATTTCTCTGAGCATGGCACGGTCTGACCTTGGGGTGAATTTGCTGGGACGGCCACTCCTGGGAAGATTGGCAACTGTTTTGAATGTTTTCCACTTTTGAATAATCTTTCTCCCTGTAGAATGATGGACTTTAAATTGTTTGGAAATGGCCTTATAACCCTTCCCAGATTGATGGGCAGCAACAATTGCTTGTCTAAGATCATTGCTGATGTCTTTCCTCCTTGGCATTGTGTTAACACACACCTGAATGCTCCAGACCAGCAAACTGCTAAAACTTCGGCTTTTAAAGAGGTGGTCACTCTTGCTGATGATCAATTAATCAAGGGCATTTTATTAGCAGCACCTGTCTGTTACTTAGCATCTTAATTCCTATGGAAGCAGTAAGAGTGTACTTAGTTTTTCACACATAGCTTCTCCCTTTTGGCTTTATTTTTGTTAAATAAATCATGACAAGGTGTAAAATGTCATGTGTTGTTGTTCATCTGAGGTTGTATTTAGCTAATTTTAAGATCTACTAAGGAACAGTGATTGTTATTATGTCCTGAAATGTAAATCCATAGAATTCAAAGAGGGTGTACTTTCTTTTTCACACAACTGTACATGATAAAATACAATATCCATCATACTGTGTAACAAAACATCCAGCACATGTATATGTTCAATGCTTCTTGTACAGTAAGTACTGTAACACAGGGATTTTCTACTTTCCCCTACAGGTTTTCAATTCATGAAGGATGCAGGCAGCAGAACAAAGCAGCCAGAGAGGTGGTAGGGGGGTTGATTGTTTAGGGTGTTGTGGGTGGGCAAGGTTGCGGGAAGGGGTCAGAGATTGCGTGCGGGCGGAAGGGGATTGGTCAGTGTTGAATGGCAGTGGGGGTGGAGGGATAGTATGTGTGTGCACCTGTTTGTGGCGAAGTTGTTGATGCATTTTTTTTATGTGTAAACAAACATTTATAAGTAATGTTCATAAAATGCAAATCAAGTGAATTTAATATTTATAAAAACATGAGAGAACATGGTCATAAAAATAAAAACAGAAAGGCCAGCGCATCATACAAAATGACACAACATGTAGTACAATACCTCAGTGCTTAACTGCTCATGAAAAAGGGTAATTCAGTTACAGTGGTGGCCGACCTGAGTCTAAGTCGGCTAGATCCGCGGCTCTCAGATTATCCCGGTTAGGTGCGGTTTTCTGTTTGTTTCGCACGGAGTGAACTGCGTTATTTTCGCGCTCGTGATTTTAGCATTTTATTCTCGCCGTCTGCAATACTGCAATGCCGTGTAAAAACTCAGGGGGGCGTTTGCGAGCTGTTGTCTTGGAAGTCTAATACCTTCGCGGTTCAACCTACGTCAGTGCACAGTCTGTGTGTGCGTGCGCAGTAATTGTAAATTTGCATATTTAAAGTATACATGCATTTGCAGTGCTGTGCTGCTGTACACTATGTCTCATTTGAAAATTGTTGAAACGCATAGGCGTGTACAGTACTGTAACAGTGTCACATTTCGGCATATACAGCGCTCTCCCCTCGCTCAGGATAATTAACTGCACTGCAGGGTATTTCAACTTCTTATCTTCTGTACAATGCAGTACATCTCTCCCACACCATTCCTTTGAACGTGTGTCTGGTTTCAATCACATTCCTGCTTGACAGCAGGTGATTACTACACATGCGCCTGTTACTTCGCCCACCACTGCTGGCTGGCTTGCTTGCTTGAGTGAGTGAGTGACCCAAAAAAAAATTTTAAAATTTATTATTGTCATTTTTTTATTTTTATTTTCTCCACAAGCCTGAAAAAAACATCTTACTGTATTACGATATTCAATCTGTGCTGTAGCTTTTGACCGCAACCCTGTGCGTTTGACTGCACATGGTTGATTTGTGTGCTTTTTACGTACTGTATTTGGGGGTGTATTATTATGATGAACTGTCTTTTGAAATTAAAGTATGTCTTTATCTTTGAACTTCATGCAGCTGTACCCTGTAGCCCCCTCCCCCACAAACACACACAAGGCTAGCTCAAGGATTTGAAATTCCACAGAGTCGTTAATTTTCTGAATATTGCCATTGTGTTGTTAATCCGTCCATAGCCGAGCTACAAAGCCTCACTGCACCTGTGTGTAATTCTCTTTGAGATGGGAGCTAGCTGATTACTGCGCATGACTCACCCAACCCCCCCTCTCCACAGAGTCGTTAATTTTCTGAATATTGCCATTGTGTTGTTAATCCGTCCATAGCCGAGCTACAAAGCCTCACTGCGCCTGCGTGTAATTCTCTTTGAGATGGGAGCTAGCTGATTACTGCACATGACTCATCCCACCCTCCCTCCCCCCCAACCCTTTGAGGCTTTGTTTACGGTAACGCTTTGGAAAATCCCTTCTCGAATTTGAAATGTAAATCTGATTTGCACAGCATTGTGAGAATTGAGAGTTAAAAAAAACATTAACTGATTCATGTTGTTTTGTCATTCATTCTTATTCATTGGTGTACTGTGGGTGTGGGTGTGGGGGGGCGGTGGGAGTTGTCAATGATTATGATTAGCAGGAATGTAAATAAATATTTATTTTATTTTATCAGGAACCAAAAAATACAAATAATACATAATGCAGTCTTTATTAAGTTCTTCTGGCAGATTGAAATAGGATAAACATTTAGATAGCATTTGTAAAACATGGATAAACATGAATAATGCACATTAATAAGAATATTATTTAATAATATATACTGTAATGTATAATAGATATATATATATATATATATATATATATATGTAATATTATTTTTTCCGTCTTTATCTTGTTCCTCATTCTGTATACAGTACAGTAGTTCATTGAGAGAGGAGAGGTTTCGTGTACATCCTTACTGCTGTTTATATACTGTACATTTGACTTTACAAACAGATTAGACTGGACACTTTTTTCCTGAAACGACAAGAAAAGAAAAAATTAGTTCCGTTATGTGCGTACTGTATTATGGCATTGTGTGATGTGTAGTACTACTGTGCTGTAGATTGCTGGTGCTGCTTTCTCTGGAAAGAAAAAAATTGAGCAGTTATTAGGCAGTGACTGTACTACTGTCAAACAAGTCTATACTGGAACTACTGTATACTCTGACTACTGTTAAATACTATGTAACCAGATTGCTGGTGCTGCTCTCTCTGTAAAGAAAAAACTGTAACTACTGTATACTCTGACTATTAGGAACGAAAAAATCTGTGCCATACTTACCTGTATCATACTGTACTTACAATACTACAGTACAGTACTACTTTCCTGATGCTTGCCCATTACGCGCGATCACAATGGGCAACACAGTCGCAATATGGTCTATATATTTATTGCAGCGTTCCACGGTGATTACATCGTTCCAAAAACTCATTATGCCTTTCAACAACTCGTCCTTTTTGGAGGGTTTCACCACTTTCCGGATATGGTCCTTGAGCTGATGCAGACCATTTCGATCGGATTGAAGTCTGGCGATCTGTCATTGGAAAAAAAGGACAATTAGTTTAAGAAATACAGTACACAGTAAAAATAGTGGGGGGAAAATGAGACACGGTTACCGCACTTACTCTGCTGGCGTCTTCACCCAGTTGATACCGCACTCAAGGATATGCGCTGTTGACATGGTGTGCTTCGGATCGTTGTCCTGGTAGAAATGGTGACCATCTGGGAACTCGCATGTGATGTATTGCACTATCTCAGGGACAATGTTGTCTTGGAAGAAAGCTGTATTCATGATTCCTAAAGCAAGAAAAGAAAAGTGATCAAAAAACTGCACAATAGTGCAATGTACAGTGCATACAGTGAGGCTACACTAGGAAAGTACAGTGCATAAGGTTACATTATATTGTATATATTTAACCCTCAAAGATGACAATGCATCCTGGTCCACGCCTAGAGATGGCACCCTACACATGCAGCTTAACAATGTGTTTTGGCCGCGGCTTCAAAGATATGCGGCCTTTTTTTTGGAATGCAAAGGTTGCAAATCTCTCCAACAACACAGTAGACTCGTCAGTGAAGATACAATCCTGGAAAGTTTCTCCACTGTCGATCCATGCCTGGGCCTGGAGCACTCTTTTGATTTTGTTTGCGTCCCGTATCATGGGGTACGCTCTGTAATGACAAGGAATAAATAATTTTAGCGGTGCAGTACAGTTTCCTAAACAACACTTTTACCTCCTGTACTGTCCAGTACTAACCTCACACGTCCATATTTCCATCCAATGCTGCGTCTCATCTTCTTTATGCTGGTCTCGGATACAGAGAGATTGTGATTTTCCTGCAGAGTGTATTTGACCCTTAATGCACTCTTCTCATCATTCTCCTCACTTATTTTGTCCACCAGAAGAGTTGTCTCCCTACAATGTAAAGAAAAACAATCTTAGAAACAGTAGGTGAAGAGGTATACAATATATTGTTCTATTAATATGCAGCAATATAAAATATATATATACTGTTGTAATATAAATATACAAAATATACAAAATATATATACTGTTACAGTATAAATATAAATATACAAAATATATATACTGTTGTAAAATAAATATACAAAATATATATACTGTTGTAATATAAATATAAAAAATATATATACTGTTACAGTATAAATATAAATATACAAAATATATATACTGTTGTAAAATAAATATACAAAATATATATACTGTTGTAATATAAATATATAAAATATATATACTGTTACAGTATAAATATAAATATACAAAATATATATACTGTTGTAATATAAATATACAAAATATACAAAATATATATACTGTTGTAATATAAATATAAAAGATATATATACTGTTACAGTATAAATATAAATGTACAAAATATATATACTGTTGTAATATAAATATACAAAATATACAAAATATATACAGTGGCGACACACTTTATTCTCGCTCGGCTAGTCCCGCGAATTTAGGTATACTCCGGTGTATTGAGGTTTGTGATTGTTTTCTGCCGGAGTGTATAGCGTTATTTTCCTGGCAGGGATTGAAGCATTTTATTCCGGCTGGCTGCAATACTGCAATGCCGTGTAAAAACACATGAGGGCGCTTGCGAGCTGTTCTCTTTGAAGCCGTCCCCTATAATGAATTGTAGCGCATAGCCGCTAAGGTAAAGAACGAGTGTTTATTTATATATGTGTTTTTATTCATACTGTATATGTGCAGAGGGTCTCCGGAGCAGAAACGTTTTGGTTTCAGGTCCGGGGACCCCCTGCCCCCGAGATACCAGGCCCCTTTGGGGGTGCCGGTATCCCTCTGCTTGGTTTACAGGCCGCGGTCACGTGATCGCGGGCCTTGAAACCAAGCAGAGGGATACCGGCACCTCATAAAGGGGTCTGTATCTCGGGGGGCAGGGGGTCCCCGTCCTGAAACCACCGCGGCTCAGCTCCCGAGACCCCCTGCACATCTACACTAGGAATAAATGTATTTCAAATGTATTTATATGTATTTATTTATTTATTTATTTATTTATGTATTGCGGGGATGCGTGTGGTGATTATTTTTTATTGTGGGTAGTGGGGGTGGTGAAGGGGGTATTAGCCCAACGGTGCTTGTTTTGGGCTTGCGGGGGGGGGGGGGGTCGCGGAGTGGTTAACCCCTTCATGACCGTAGCGGTATTAACTGCTACGGTCGTGAAGGGGTTAAGTGCACCCGCAACCCCCGCAAGTCCTAAACTCACACCAAGGGCCAAATACCCCCTTCACCCACCCCCGCTACCCACATAAAGCGGGCACCATGGGTAACCCCTTCATTGCCTTAGCGGCTATACGCTATGGTAATGAAGCAGCATTTCTGTATTTTTAATAATATTGAGCAGGAGCAGGGGGCCCCCTGAGTTTAGATTTATTGCTCAGGGACCCCCTGCTCACTGTACAAAATTATTAAAAACAGAAATGCTGCTTCTTTACCATAGCGCATAGCCGCTAAGGTAAAGAACGAGTGTTTATTTATATATGTGTTTTATTTATACTGTACATGTGCAGAGGGTCTCCGGAGCAGAAACGTTTTGGTTTCAGGTCTGGGGACCCCCTGCTCCCCGAGATACAGGCCCCTTTTGGGGGTGCCGGTATCCCTCTGCTTGGTTTTACAGGCTGCGATCACGTGATCGGGACCTTTAAACGCAGAGGGATAGCGGCACCTCATAAAGGGGTCTATATCTCGGGAAGCAGGGGGTCCCCGGACCTGAAACCAGTGCGGTTCAGCTCCCGAGACCCCCTGCACATCTACACTATAAATAAAAATGTATTTTATTAAAGCGGATCTCTCTCTGCTGCAAACACATCTCGCCACCGCCAGCCCATAGTATCATTTATGTATGTGCATATACAGTACTGTATGTGTACAGTACTGTATGTTAGGGGTTATAGGGGTTGTTGTTAAACAGTATATATATATATATATATATAAATATATACTGTGTATATACAGTACTGTATATATATATACTGCATTACAATTCATGAATTTATGCCATCTGGTGGACACGCGAAGCATTGCAGCCTATTAAATCCTGATCATTATCATTTAACAGATCAGCCGCCCGTCAGCCAGGCATGAACCGTGGCTGGGAAGGCAAACGCAACGCGGCTTGTCAGAGGTGAGGAGCGGCGCATTCCAGGTATCTGCCAGGTACAAACTGGTTATTTGCTCGAATAAAGTGTGTCGCAGCAGTATACTGTTGTAATATAAATATAAATATAAAAAATATATATACTGTTGACTCACATTTGCGTACGTCCACTTTCAACACCTGTACCTGGTCGCCATGCATTAAAGGTTACACACTTTGTATAGCCCACCACTCGATAATCTGTGTCTGAACTTGCCCTTGTCCAGATACTGCATTGTTCCACCTGCTTCCATGGAGCAACCACGATTCTACGGACGCAGGAACCCACTCGCCTATGCCGTGCCTGTCATGCAGAAAATGCGAAAGGCGCCAGCCGTTTCCACGCCAAGGCAAAAGCGACAGGCTAAGGCCAATACAGAAAACCTTCTGCTGACCCCAAAGGCTAAGGGTTTTCATAGACGTCAGCCTTATTATGTCAAGAAGAAATACGGTGATGTACTCTCGACGCAAAACGAATTGGAGCCAACCCATCAAACCCGCAGACCACTTCCTCCCATACGCTTCGACGACTCTGCTGCTGCTGTCCCGGAAATCTTTAGCCCGTTTTCTCCACCCTCGTCCTCGACGCTGCTGCCGCCCTCCCGGAAACCCACAGGCCATCTTCTCCAGTTCTATCCGACGACGCTGCCGCTGGTGCCTGTGAAATCCACGGGTCACTTTCTCCTTTGCTCTTAGACTACTCTGCTTCTCGCCCGGAAATCCAAAGGTCACTTTCTCTATCCCTCTTCGATGACGCTGCCGCTTCTCCTCTACCGGATATCCACAGGTCACCTCCTCCACCCTTCTTCGACGTCGCTGCCGCTTCTCTCCATGGAACCCCCATCTCATCCTCCCTTGCACCCATACACCCAGATGTCCACACGCCATGCACAAGAAGCAGCTCATTAGACCGGATGCTGAATGGGATAACTGTGGATATCCCCGGGAACTCTATTGTGCTGGCAAAGATAGATTTGCTTCTGGAGACCATGCTAAATGTGGAGCAACGGATGCAACAGATGGATCAACGGATGGAGAAGATAGAGGCTGACATAGCGGGTATACATAATTTGCTCAGTGTTCATGCCCCTGTTTCCCTGACGCTGGAGCAGGAGGGTGGCATGGATGTGATGAATGGAAGCATCAACACCCTTCCATCAGCAAGCACACCCCCTCCACCAGAAGATTTAGTGTACATGTATGCCGTTGAGGAGGACATGATAACCCTGTCAAGACCACACCAGGAGACAACACGGCGACCAAGACCGGAGGAAAGCTTCCTCCCAGACAACCTACCATCTCCCGACGCCTCAAGCACACCCGCTCGCAGAAGACCTACATTCGCTCGCATCGATACGGTGCCCGACATCACCCTGTGCGATCTGCCACCGGCGCTCAGGGAGAAGTATAGGGTGATGAGTGCTGGTGCACCCCACAAGTATGCCTTGTTACTTTTTAAGCATCATGTGCCCTACTCTTTGTACTGCGACTGGGCCTTCAGAGTGAACTACGATGGAAATCGCGTAAAAAATGCGCTTCCTGACAATTTAAGAAAGACCATTCTGGAGGAATTGCGGCGCTTTTATTCAATTACAGATCCTGTAATGAAAGGCGTTCGAGACTGCATTAATGGTGTTTTGCGCCATGCAAGTGAACCGGGTTTCCCCCCCCCCCCCCCCCCAATCGCAGATACAGTGTGGGGTGCAAGAGAACATACGGTGTTACCATAGGTGTGGTGCATTACCTGCTGGCTCGCAGGAGGGCTGAACTTCCGCCATGGGGAACCTGGGGCAATTATACTAGGGGTACTCACTTACAACGATGCAGCGCCTCCACCTGCGATGGCTCCCACCAGAGGGGGAGTGGTTCCTCGCAGGACAAACACAATAATCACCTAGACAGCATGTATATTAACTAGTGACTTTACTAACATGCAAGACAACACATCACATTCATAATAACCTGTGTCCCTCTCACGAGGAGACAATAACCGCGACGTCTCGCAGGACGCTTCCCCAACACCAGGTGATCCCACCCAGTGTCCAAAGAACCCCACCCAATGTCCCGCACTCTTGCAGAGAGAGTCAATGGGTGACTGCGCAGTCACTATTTCTACTAAGGGCCCGTTGGTGCACTTGTGTATTAGATAGTACCTGCCGAGCACTCCCGTGCTCGGATCTCCAATTGGCTTCGCAAAGGATCAGTCGTGGGATGATTCCGTCTGATCCTACACCGGACTCCTTGCACGCGGACCGCCAGGGGCGGTCCCAACCTCGAAACAGTAGGGTAAAAGAACAATGTTCTAGTATAGTGCTACAAATGACCAGGTTTGATGACAATATATAAATCAATCAAGATTATGTATATATTGTCATCAAACCTGGTCATTTGTAGCACTATCTTAGAACATTGTTCTTTTACCCTGCAGTTACTGATACATATAGTAGCTCATGACCTGTGTATGATTTATATGAGATTATTGTGGGACCCAAGGACTCTTAGTGCTTTTCCTATTTGGATTTGAATTTTAATATATGGTGACAGACAGGCTATGGAGTGCCAATCAGAGGACTCTGACACAAGTCAACACAAATCCATGTCTTCTGCACACAACTGTAAAACAAATATAATCACTGCGCTTCTCCATGTAAAGAGCATGCAGCTAGTGAAGGAAATGGACATACAAATGTGCAAAACAGAAAGTGAATCCCTGCGCTTCTCCCATAGGGATAGCAATCAATGGGGAATATATATATGTATGGTGTAAATACCTATAAGAAAAAAGGAGACTTTTGGTATACTTCCTTTGATCAAATAATGCCAAGCCTGCTAACCACGTCAAGGCAAGTCTCTTTAGCAGGTCCCTACGCTAAATGCATACTAGTGTTATGTGAAATAAGCCCAGAAGGGGTTAAAATATCAAAGCATATGCTTGTATAACCTAGTGCAATTAAAAACTGGTATATACCAGTACAGATACTCACATGTAAGTGAAGTGGAATAAGGAGACCTTGCTAGGAGATTATATACCTAGAAGAGGAGGGGCTGGCCTGCCACAAACTGCTCAATAAGCAGTTGCAGGTGATTGGCTAAAATATATCAATTACACCCATAAGTAGTGTTGCCCTCAGGAGCGTGCTGCAAAGGATTAAAATCGGCCCAACAAATAATGTAAAACAAATATAATCACTGCGCTTCTATGTAAAGAGCATGCAGCTAGTGAAGGAAATGGCCATACAAATGTGCAAAACAGAAAGTGAATCCCTGCGCTTCTCCCCTAGGGATAGCAAAAGTCTCCATTATAGTGCGCGTGCTGGCTGATCTAGCAAGTAGCTGGATAATTAACCCATTGGCCACTCACTTGTGTACATCTATACACTTCATTATTGGGTCTCACCGTTGCTCCAGAGGGTTAATACCCTGGACTCCTAGCAACCTGTGTCCTCCATATCCCACCATTACTAAGTGGTTAACTGGGATAGTATGAACTTATAACTGACGACAAGGTTGCCTGATAGCGTTGATTTAATATATTTTAATTCACATTACACATTACTTGTGTAATATATGTTTTAAGTAAATTTATTAAAAGTTAATTTTTACACTGTTATGGTGTGCATTTAAGTGAATTCTTTTAGGGGCACATCCATTTTTGTTTCCTTCAACTTTCTAGATAAAGATTTGACTGCTGTTGTATCAAGCCCCCCAAAATTGTATATAAAAAAGCCTGGACTATTGGCTATCATGTATCACCAAGTTTGATGTATCGAAATCAATATCTAAAAAATTTCCAAAGGGTCCATAAATGTGGGGATTGTACCTACTGTAAATTTGCTACTCCTTTGAAAGAGATTACTAGTAAAGTCACAGGTAAAAAATACAAAATAAATCACTTTATGACATGTAAAACGAATTATGTAGTGTACAAACTAAATTGTGCCTGTGGCAAGACATACATTGGTAGGACGATTCGTCCACTTAAAATTAGAATTTCAGAATATCTTCGATCCATAAAAAAGAATGACTTAAACCTACCTGTTTCCAAACACTTTACTGAGTGCCCCTATAGTTCAATTGATTCCTTTACATTCAATGCCCTGGAACATATCCCTAAACATACTAGGGGAGGTAACAGGGAGAGTAGACTCAATCAAAGGGAAATGTTTTGGATTTATACCCTCGGGTCACTATCACCCGGGGGTATAAATACCGATTGGGAATTTAAACATTTTTTGATTTAATGATTATGCTTTATTAATGATGATAGTCTATGATATACAGCAATGATTTAATATTATATATCTGCATATATTTTGTTCCTCCAACACCCTTATATATCCTAATTCGACTTGAAATTGTATTTGGGTGTGATATATCTCTTCATGTACTGTATGCATAATATTTCCGGATACCATATTATGTATTGATATTTCTCTAATTATGTCCATTTGTTTGGCCCAAAGTACACTTATCATATGAAGTTTTATAACCTATATACTTCAGTAATAATATGTATATACCTTTAGAGGTCCTCTGTACACTTTGATACATTTTGTTTTTATCGTTAAACCTTGCCAAGATTATTTTAAAACACATGTCTGCAAGGTACATGGCTGTGTTTCTCCCCTTTGTTTTAAACTTTTCAATTCATTACTAGAGGAGATGACGTGGTTATCACCATGACTACATGGGTTTGTAAACATCTCACCACCTCGCATACATTGCGACAGTCACTTCCGGTTTCTTGACTGAACCCGCGTCACTTCCGGTTTCCGGTTATGGCGGCTGAAGGCTGTTACAGGCAATCAGTGTGGTATAAGAGGGGGAACACAGCCATGTACCTTGCAGAAATGTGTTTTAAAATAATCTTGGCAGAAGGTGCAGACAGGTATGGGTGCAAATCTCCTCCTCTTACGCGTTTCACGCCTGTGTTAGGCGCTTCGTCAGAGAGTGAGTGTAGATGTGCTGTGTTCCCCCCTTATCCACAACACGATTGCCTGTAACAGCCTTCAGCCGCCATAACGGAAACCGAAGTGACGCGGGTTCAGTCAGAAACCGGATTGACTGTCGCAATGTATGCGAGGTGGTGAGATGTTTACAAGCCACCCATGTAGTCATGGTGATAACCACGTCATCTCCTCTAGTATGAATTGAAAAGTTTAAAACAAAGGGGAGAAACACAGCCATGTACCTTGCAGACATGTGTTTTAAAATAATCTTGGCAAGGTTTAACGATAAAAACAAAATGTATCAAAGTGTACAGAGGACCTCTAAAGGTTATACAATATTATTACTGAAGTATATAGGTTATAAAACTTCATATGATAAGTGTACTTTGGGCCAACAAATGGACATAATTAGAGAAATACAATCATAATATGTATCCGGAAATATTATGCATACAGTCCATGAAGAGATTATCACACCCAATACAATTTCAGTCGAATTAGGATATATAAGGGTGTTGGAGGAACAAAATATATGCAGATATATAATATTAAATCATTGCTGTATTCATAGACTATCATCATTAATAAAGCATATCATTAAATCAAAAATGTTTAATCCAATCGGTATTTACCCCCGGGTATAGTGACCCAGGGTATAAATCCAAAAACATTTCCCTTGATTGAGTCTACTCTCCCTGTTCCCTCCCCTAGTATGTTTAGGGATATGTTCCAGGGCATTGAATGTAAGGAATCATTGAACTATAGGGCACTCAGTAAGTGTTTGGAAACAGGTAGGTTTAAGTCATTCTTTTTATATGTCGAAGATATTCTGAAATTCTAATTTTAGTGGACGAATCGTCCTACCAATGTATGTCTTGCCACAGCACAATTTAGTTTGTACACTACATAATTCGTTTTACATGTCATAAAGTGATTTTTTTGTATTTTTACCTGTGACTTTACTAGTAATCTCTTTCAAAGGAGTAGCAAATTTTACAGTAGGTACAATCCCCACATTTATGGACCCTTTGGAAATTTTTTAGATATTGATTTCGATACATCAAACTTGGTGATACATGATAGCCAATAGTCCAGGCTTTTTTATATACAATTTTGGGGGGCTTGATACAACAGCAGTCAAATCTTTATCTAGAAAGTTGAAGGAAACAAAAATGGATGTGCCCCTAAAAGAATTCACTTAAATGCACACCATAACAGTGTAAAAATTAACTTTTAATAAATTTACTTAAAACATATATTACACAAGTAATGTGTAATGTGAATTAAAATATATTAATCAACGCTATCAGGCAACCTTGTCGTCAGTTATAAGTTCATACTATCCCCAGTTACCACTTAGTAATGGTGGGATATGGAGGACACAGGTTGCTAGGAGTCCAGGGTATTAACCCTCTGGAGCAACGGTGAGACCCAATAATGGAAGTGTATAGATGTACACAAGTGAGTGGCCAATGGTTAATTATCCAGCTACCTTGCTAGATCAGCCAGCACTGCGCACTATAATGGAGACTTTTGCTATCCCTATGGGAGAAGCGCAGGGATTCACTTTCTGTTTTGCACATTTGTATGGCCATTTCCTTCACTAGCTGCATGCTCTTTACATAGAAGCGCAGTGATTATATTTGTTTTACATTATTTGTTGGGCCGATTTTAATCCTTTGCAGCACGCTCCTAGAGGGCAACACTACTTATGGGTGTAATTGATATATTTTAGCCATCCACCTGCAACTGCTTATTGAGCAGTTTTGTGGCAGGCCCAGCCCCTCCTCTTCTAGGTATATAATCTCCTAGCAAGGTCTCCTTATTCCCATTCACTACATGTAGTATCTTGTACTGTATATACCATTTTTTAATTGCACTAGGTTATACAGCAATGCTTTGATATTTTAACCCTCTGGGCTTATTCACATAACACTAGTATGCATTTAGCGTAGGACCTGCTAAAGAGACTTGCCTTGACGTGGTTAGCAGGCTTGGCATTATTTGATCAAAGGAAGTATAACAAAGTCTCCTTTTTTCTTATAGGTATTTACACCATACATTATATATTCCCCATTGATTGCTATCCCTATGGGAGAAGCGCAGGATTCACTTTCTGTTTTGCACATTTGTATGTCATTTCCT
Organism: Ascaphus truei; assembly: GCA_036426205.1. Taxonomy (NCBI): domain Eukaryota; kingdom Metazoa; phylum Chordata; class Amphibia; order Anura; family Ascaphidae; genus Ascaphus; species Ascaphus truei. The sequence continues at coordinate 4,026,141 of CM071568.1, read as the reverse complement.
TCACTAGCTGCATGCTCTTTACATGGAGAAGCGCAGTGATTATATTTGTTTTACAGTTTGTGCAGAAGACAGGATTTGTGTTGACTTGTGTCAGAGTCCTCTGATTGGCACTCCATAGCCTGTCTGTCACCATATATTAAATTCAAATCCAAATAGGAAAAGCACTAGAGTCCTTGGGTCCCACAATAATCTCTATAAATCATACACAGGTCATGAGCTACTAATATTTCAGTAACTGTAGGGTAAAGAACAATGTTCTAGTATAGTGTTACAAATGACCAGGTTTGATGACAATATATACATAATCTTGATTGATTATATATGTCATCAAACCTGGTCATTTGTAGCACTATACTAGAACATTGTTCTTTTACCCTACTGTTTCGAGGTTGGGACCGCCCCTGCGGTCCGCGTGCAAGGAGTCCCGGTGTAGGATCAGAACGAAATCATCCCCGACTGATCCTTTGCGAAGCCAATTGGAGATCCGAGCACGGAGTGCTCGGCAGGTACTATCTAATACACAATGGGCACCAACGGGCCCTTAGTAGAAAAGTGACTGCGCAGTCACCCATTGCCTCTCTCTGCAAGTGTGCGGGACATTGGGTGGGTTCTTTGGACACTGGTGGATCACCTGGTGTTGGGGAAGCGTCCTGCGAGACGTCGCGGTTATTGTCTCCTCGTGAGAGGGACACAGGTTATTATGAATGTGATGTTGTCTTGCATGTTAGTAAGTCACTAGTTAATATACATGCTGCTAGGTGATTATTGTGTTTGTCCTGCGAGGAACCACTCCCCTCTGGTGGAGCCATCGCGGTGGAGGCCTGCATCGTTGTAGTGAGTACCCCTAGTATAATTGCCCCAGGTTCCCCATGGCGGAAGTCAGCCCTCCTGCGAGCCAGCAGGTAATGCACCACCCCTATGGTAACACCGTATGTTCTCTTGCACCCCACACTGTATCTGCGATTGGGGGGGGGGGGGAAACCCGGTTTCACTTGCATGGCGCAAAACACCATTAATGCAGTCTCTAACGCCTTTCATTACAGGATCTGTAATTGAATAAAAGCGCCGCAATTCCTCCAGAATGGTCTTCTTAAATTGGTCAGGAAGCGCATTTTTTAACGCGATTTCCATCGTAGTTCACTCGAATAGCCCAGTCGCAGTACAAAGTAGGGCACATGATGCTTAAAAAGTAACAAGGCATACTTGTGGGGGGCACCAGCACTCATCACCCTATACTTCTCCCTGAGCGCCGGTGGCAGATCGCACAGGGTGATGCTCGGGCACCGTATCGATGCGAGCGAATGTAGGTCTTCTGCGAGCGGGTGTGCTGAGGCGTCGGAGAATGGGTAGGTTGTCTGGGAGGAAGCTTTCCTCCGGTCTTGGTCGCCGTGTTGTCTCCTGGTGTGGTCTTGACAGGGTTATCATGTCCTCCTCAACGGCATGACATGTACACTAAATCTTCTGGTGGAGGGGGTGTGCTTGCTGATGGAAGGTGTTGTTGGATGCTTCCTCATCACATCCATGCCACCCCCTCCTGCTCCAGCGTCAGGGTAACAGGGGCATGAACACTGAGCAAATTATGTATACCCGCTATGTCAGCCTCTATCTTCTCCATCCGTGTGATCCATCTGTTGCATCCGTTGCTCCACATTTAGCATGGTCTCCAGAAGCAAATCTATCTTTGCCAGCACATAGAGTTCCCGGGATATCCACATTATCCCATTCAGCACCCGGTCTAATGGCTGCTTCTTGTGCATGGCGTGTGGACATCTGGGTGTATGGGTGCAAGGGAGGATGAGATGGGGGTTCCATGGAGAGAAGCGGCAGCCGACGTCGAAGAAGGGTGGAGGAGGTGACCTGTGGATTCCGGTAGAGGAGAAGCGGCAGCGTCATCGAAGAGGATAGAGAAGTGACCTTTGGATTTCCGGCGAGAAGCATAGTCTCTAAGAGCAAAGGAGAAAGTGACCCGTGGATTTCACAGGCACCAGCGGCAGCGTTCGTCGATAGAACGGAGAAGATGGCCTGTGGGTTTCCGGGAGGGCGGCAGCAGCGTCGAGGACGAGGGTGGAGAAAACGGCTAAAGATTTCCGGGACAGCGACAGCAGAGTCGTCGAAGCTATGAGGAAGTGGTCTGCGGGTTTGATGGGTTGGCTCCAATTCGTTTGCGTCGAGAGTACATCACCGTATTTCTTCTTGACATAATAGGCTGACGTCTATGAAAACCCTTAGCCTTTGGGGTCAGCAGAAGGTTTTCTGTATTGGCCTTAGCCTGTCGCTTTGCCTTGGCGTGGAAACGGCTGGCGCCTTTCGCATTTTCTGCATACAGGCACGGCATAGCGAGTGGGTTCCTTGCGTCCGTAGAATCGTGGTTGCTCCATGGAAGCAGGTGGAACAATGCAGTATCTGGAAAGGCAAGTTCAGACACAGATATCGAGTGGTGGGCTATACAAGTGTGTAACCTTTAATGCATGGCGACCAGGTACAGGTGTTGAAAGTGGACGTACCAAATGTGAGTCAACAGTATATATTTTTTATATTTATATTTATATTACAACAGATACTGCTGCGACACACTTTATTCGAGCAAATAACCAGTTTGTACCTGGCAGATACCTGGAATGCGCGCCGCTCCTCACCTCTGACAAGCGCGTTGCGTTTGCCTTCCCAGCCAACGGTTCAATTGCTGGCTGACGGGCGCTGATCGGTTAAATGATAATGATCCGGATTAATAGCTGCAATGCTTCCGTGTCACCCGATGGCATAAATTCCATGAATTGTAATGCACCATGATGTGCCAATAAAGAAAACTTTTTATCTTCATCACTGCTGTCCTGTGGAGTCCTGTTGTTCGCTGTGCCCTGCACTACCGCATCCTGTGGCTACCAGAATACCAACCTCGAAACAGTCTCTGAAGACCCCAACTTGGATCCGGACCTCTTAGCAGGAACCGCAACGTCCGCTGTGTCCCTATCTAATCTACCCTACCGTGACAGGATCCCTAACATAGGACCGGTCCCTAGTGATACGCGCTATACTATAGGCCGTCCCTATAGCACAGCAACCTGTAATGGCTTTGGGGGAAACTCCTAGGGGCCTACAGGGGTTAATAACCTGCCCCACTCCCCTAACTACCCAAGTCCCCTCAGCCTCACTAATACCTAACGAGTCCCAGCTCCTACAGCAGCAAGCTGTAGCTCACTGGATGCTGGCAGCCAACGTGCTGCGCAACAAGGTGCCTGCCTGTCAGACCTCACAGCACTGACAGCCGTGACTCTGACAAGGCAGCACTCTACACTAAGGGCAGCGTCCCTATCTTGGGCCTCCCTCAGCACTTACACACTATCCTAGTGGGGAGTTGGGGCCTACCTGGGGTGTGGGTACCTATGTGGATGCAGGAGCTGCACTCGCTCCCCGTACCCTTCCTTCCCTCACAGCTCCCTGACTCCAACTTGCAAACCTGAGTGACAGGGTCCCTTAACCTAGGGCATTCCCTGGCAACACTCTCTCTTATGGGGTACTTCTGAGCTACCTCAGGCCCTGGGGGTGCTGGCCTAGTACAGGGAGTCACTGACTCCTGTACCCTACCTCCTTCCCTGGGCTGCTCCGGTCTCTGACTGCCCACACAGCTGCAAGCCCGCAAAATGTATCCACTTGTTTCTGCAGACTCTTGGCCCTCATTGGCCACACTGATGCACCTGGTGTGCTTGGCCCTAAGCCTCATGGGAGTTGTAGTCCCGTGGAGGCTGTACTTACATTGGGGCCGCGTGCGCACCTTCCCTGCGCCTGCACTAATCCCTAATGGCCGCCGCAACCTTTCTATCACTGTACCTACTCTCGCGCGACTCTTTCCTGGCTCTGGGGCTCTACCTGCGCATGCGCGACCACTGCGCATGTGCGAGCTAAGGGGCAATGGCGGCACCCTCTCCGCCCGGCTCCGAGATCGCCGGGATCCCCGTGACGCACGTGCGGCCTTGGCAACCGGCAGCACACGTCCCCGGCAACCCCCGAGCCGAGACCTGACTGCCCTCTCCCCTGCCATCGCCGGACGGAGCCGCCATTGGACGCGGCGGCACCCGCGGTCGGCAGCTGGGTGAGGGGGGTGCAGACGAGCTGGGGAGACCTGGCTACACAAGGAATTGAACTTTCTGGTTTAATCACGGGTACTGTAAACCATACTGTTGTGCTGAACTGCACTGTACATGTTTTGACCTGCTGTACTTAAATAAAGGAGATGTTGTTGTATGTTTTACTGTAATTTGTATTTATACAGAAATGTTTTAACTTGCTGTACACACACACACAGGACCTGCACAATTCCAGTCCCGGAGGGCCGCAGTAAACAGACTCGGTTTTCAAGGTTGTCCTGAAAACCGGGCCTGTTTGCTGCCCTCGAGGACTGTACTGGTGCAGGCCTGACTGACTGTTTTGCACACCATCCCACTGTACTGTATATGTTTCTTTAATAAAGGAGATGTTGCGTTTTGTATACTGTATTTTATGAATAAAGATTTTTTTTAATCACAGGTAAGACCATACTGTTGTGCTGAACTATATTGTACTGTACATGTTTTGACCTGCTGTACTTAAATAAAGGAGATGTTGTTGTGTGTTTTTTAACTTGTATTTATACAGAAATGTTTTAACTTGCTGTACACACACACAGGACCTGCACAATTCCAGTCCCCGAGGGCCGCAAACAGGCACGGTTTTCAAAGGTTACCCTGCAAACCGGGCCTGTTTGCTGCCCTCGAGGACTGTACTGGTGCAGACTGTTTTGCACACCATCCCACTGTATATGTTTTGACTTGCCGTTCTTTAATAAAGGAGATGTTGCGTTTTGTATATTTTATGAATAAAGAATTTGTTTTTAAAACATATGACTGTAAACCATACTGACTTACTGTAAATGTTTTTACTTTCTATACATAAATGTTTTCATACTGTAGCAGTCAACCATACACCTGTGTATGTTTTGAATTGCTGTGCACTTACAATGTTTCTACATTGTACAGTAATTGTAAATAAATGTTTTTGTACTTACTCCACCAATAAAATAAAATGTTGATTTGTTTTACATTGTTCCATTGGCTCCTTTGCTACTGTAACAAAATACAGTGTTTCTACAGTAGAATGTACACTACTGTCCAGGCATACTGTACTGTATACTGTAGGCATGCTCAGTACAAGAGTATTAAAAAAATAGCCATTACATACAGTACTGTACTGTACTGTATGTAATGGCACTGTATAGTAGACACATACTGTATGTACAGTACTGTAATACATGTAGAATAAATGAATAGTTTTTATTTTTTCGGGTTTATTACACAGTATACTGTATATAAAAAAGTATTGTATACTGTACAGCCGGAAAACATCAGCATACTGTTTCAGGTACAGTATTCTATCCTAATCAATAACAACGGCCACTAAACTGTAGACTCCGGTACGTGGGTTTTTAAATCCGATTCAGCAATGTGCAGGCATTGTTACACAAAGCGATATTATCCATCGAAATCCCTCCATTAGCCGTTTTCTTTTCTGAGGAAAAACAAAAAGAAAAGTTTTACTGTAATGGTCAGCCCCCTAAAGAAGTTCCCAGCCAGTCTCACCAATAATTTTCTCGGGGGGCGTCTCATGTTCACATGCGCATGCGCCTACCGCCGATGTAATGACACGCATATGCGTTTCAAGAAGGTTCCAATGCGCATGCGCCTAGCGTTCCACCAATTGTTCAGTATCTGCAGCACAGTACTGGAGAAGCCGCTCCGCCAATAATATTGCTTACAGGAGAATCGCTTGACTTTTGAATCGCGCCAATATTGATACTGTATTGTCAAAATAAAAAAACCACAGAAAATACTACGGCAACAATTCTCACCATAGAATTTCCCATTCAGCTGGCGCCGGCGCCGGGCCACTGCCAGTCCAGTATTCTTGATCATCCACGTCGATAGTTTGCAGCGGGACTGGTACACTTGTAGTGAGCTGATGAGGCGGGAAATTGCTTAGGTACATGCAAGCTTGATCGAAACTGCACGCGAAATCCGGCTCAGGCTTGCTGGATAGACAGCAAGGGTTGTCACTGACGGTGGGACCGTTATTGGAAGCCGGTGCTTGGCAGCGACTGTCGTTTCTTAGTTGGTTTCAACATGACCTTTCGCCTTTTGCCGTCTGCATGATCATAGATACAGGAAAAAGCCGGTGATACACACCAATACCCTCCAACACATTGTTGCTAGATACGATAAAAACAGGGATCGCTACATAACCTTTTCCTTATTGCACGCTTCCTCGTATGAGTAGCTGGCGAAACTTTGTAAAAGTCATAGTTTTCGATAAAATACTGATAAATTTGAACAACTGTTGCCATCTTATCATCTGTTGCATAAATCGCGGCCCATATCAAATACGCGTAACTTCTGTCGGGTTTTTGGAAAACGGGCTGCATTTGAACACTCATGGCGACGGCTCTCTGGAGAATACTGTAACAGAAACTGGTCATTGTCTTTATTTAATATGAAAAGCCAAAATTGATAGATTTTTGCAACCTCTTCCTTCAGTCTCAAGGCCAATTTACAATAGCACACTGTGGTATCTTTTTTAAACGAAACACATGCAAGTCGACACATTACTGAAGCGCATGCGCATTACAATTCATGCATATCTGCCATCTGGCGGACACGCGAAGAATTGCAACCTATTAAATCCGAACCATTCTCAATAAACGCATCAACGGCGCGTCAACCGCGCATGACCCGCGCATGACCCGTGGCTCAGAACGCAAAATGAATGCGGCATGCTCCCGGTGAAGTGCGTCGCATTCCAGGAAAAAGCCTGGGGAAATCCGGCGATGTGTTAGAATAAGATGCGCCGCAGAAGTAAACCCTTTGGCCAAAAGGTTATAAGCCTGCAGCCACTTCACGGCATGCCCAATCTGCAGGTCCTAACACTACCTGGCACAATTTGAATGTACCTCTTGTAACGCTGATGCTCACCACAAACAAGGCGAGACCCCGATACTGAGGTGGGAAAGTGTGAACGCCACCCAAAGCAGCGAGGGCACATCTGGAGAGTGGATTGTCAGGTTAGCCGGGTCGGTATTGGAGATGGGAGAACAGTCCTGATACTTGCCGAGGTCAGAGATCGGAGCCGGTAGAATAGTCGATATCCGGGGTGCCGTGGTCAGGGGTTGGAGACAGGAGAATAGTCGATGTCCGGGGTTGGAGACAGGAGAATAGTCGATGTCCGGGTGCCGTGGTCAGAGGTTGGAGAGATGCGCAGGGTCAGATGTAAGCCGGGGGCAGTAATCCAGAAGAGCGGAGTCCAAGGTTCAAGCTGGGCCGGTACACAGGGAATCAAACAGCAACAAGGTTAGAACAAGGCAAGGCAAGCAAAGCTAGGAACGGGGAAGTGGGAACACACAGGCTTCAAGGAATTATGCTCAGCCAAAGTGCCAGTGGCAGAGCTAAGCATAAATAGGATTACAGACCCAATGAGACAGGGGGAGGTGGGTGCAGCCTCAGCAGAGGCAGGGATAGGTGGAGCGGTGCAGAGACAGGTGGTAGTGATGAACTAGATCAGTGATGTTGACACACAGCTGGGAAGAGGTGCACACGTGTAAACGCTGTGCTGCGCCGTCACGTGACATGAATGGAAGGCGGAGCCAGTCCCCGTGATGTCATAGGTGCCTCTCGTGAGCATGCGCGAAGTGATGTCCGCAGAGGTGTTTGAAGCTGCAGGTAAGGATGGAGCACGCCGCGGGGAATGTGTTCGCCGATTCCTTACACCTCTCTGGTCATAAAAATGTTTCACGTTATTTTATTTATATAATAAAATTATAAAAGATAAAACAATATATATATTTTTTTCTAATTTGTGTATTCAATGTGCACACCTAATACAGTACACCAACTTCTGGAAGGTTCCAGAAGGGTCCACACTACAACGTGAAATGGGCCTTGAAAAGTGACTGTAACAATTTTGCAGTCGGTATGGATCCATATATCTGGTGATGTGGTGGGGGGATAAATTGCACGTGTTAATCAGTATTAACCATATTATGTTTAACCCTATAGTGTTTCTGTGGACTGGTACCACATCTACTAAATGAATTTGTACCTAAAGTTACTGCACTGGACGACTCACCTATCTCAATAGATATTTCTTATTCAACTACAGTGTGCTGTAGCAGTGTCTGAGTGTTTGAAGTATTGGGAAAAAGAAAGGGGCAGAACAGGGATTAGAGGTGTCTATGCGGAAGGTGTGAGCTTATTTATAAAATAAAAATGCTGAGTAAATATAACACTTCTTTATTTCCTTTGTTTGGACTAACAAAAGGGAGCCGGGGAGTGGGGGGAGTGAGGGAGGGGGTGCTACTGCTCGAACCGCATCTCGGCAACAGAGGTGTACTTTACTGCAGTTTTCACAAGAGTTTCATTTGGGCTTTGAATGGAGCTTCTTACAGAGTTCTCTCTATATTACATTATATAGAAATAACAGATTCAGAGTTAATGCTTTGGTTCACTGTTTACAGCCAAGTAGTGTACACTACATGAAAAAGAATTACTGAATGACACGAAATCCAGATGGAAATGGTGGATCAGAAGGTCCCCAGGTTACATGCACTCAAAACCATAATTATAACAAAATGTGTATTAGGTAATACCTATCATCAACTATAGGAACGAGTAAATATATTCTTACATGCTAAAAAAAACAAACCGCATACAAAAACGCGAGGAAATATGTTTCAAATTTAAAAAACTTTTAATAGTATATAATAATTAAAATACAAGCTTGTAATTCAATGTCCCATGGGCGGTGACAATTACTGGCCAACAGTAGCCGATTGTCCTGAGGAAACTATGTGAATGGAAATAATGTTATATACAGTATGTAGTACCCAAAAGTAGGGATATTTTTGGTAGTGTGCCTCTCGGATACGTCGGTTAACCATCCAATCCTACACAGGCCCCAGTGGGGGAGAACCTCTGTATGTGTAATTTTTCTATGTGTCACCACTTTGCCCACGCCCCAAATGGGTCTGCCTAGGCAGTGTAAATATGATGCGGCTGTCACATGTGCCAAAGTCAGGGATCGACTGCGCAGCAGAGTATCGTAGCTTCCAAGCAGCCGAACAGAGGGCATAACAAAAGTAGGGGATTAGCGGTTTAGAGAACCAGTGTCCCAAGGTGAGTATATAATATGACACAATAATGGTTACCGTAGTAAGGGTGTTGACCCTAGAGCAACGGAGCGGAGGTTAAGAGACCGGGAACCGACCAATTTGAACCTACTAGAAGGAAGGGAATTTCTAGCAAAAACATTCCTTCCACGTCCACGCTACAATTGTATAATAGTTTACAGATAGCTCTATACCGTGGTAGGAATGGTTACGACCGACCAAAGCAAATGAGAGATCATATGAACAAATAGTAGAGGAACATATGTTTCTCCCTGATGTCCGTATCATGGTAGGAACGGTTCAGGAGACCGAAGCACAACCAAGCCCCATAATTAGGAGTGAGCATGAGTAATAGGTACTCTCCTCTGAGTCAATACCATGGTAGGAACAGTTCAGAAGGCCTCAGCATGTAATTCACCTTCTGTGGAGTAAAATAACAGATATAATGCTCTTCTGGTGTCAATACTCCACAGATAATGACATTTTATGTTTCAGATTTATGTTGTTTTCTGTCTGACCTTTGTACTGCTGTAGAAAGTTTGTTAGCCTCTTATTCCCAATCTGTTAAATAAAGTCCTTTATTTTGGTGAGAAACTACTGTGTGGACTCTGCACTGACCCTATCCAGAAGGTCAACCCATCACAGGTGTTTACATTACAAGGGCTCAATGGTAATAACCCAACAGTGTTAAATCCTGTAAAGTTCCCATGCACAGCTATAATCCCACTAGTCTTTACCTTGCAGTTTACCTAATATTTACTTTGCCGTTAATGAAACTACTACAATATCTCACGTAATAAATATTTCTCATTCAACTACCACTGGGGTTTTTGGGTTACACATACATTACAGTGCTGGGGATTTACCACCAACCCCCCCCCCCCCACCACCACCACCACCACCACCACCAAAAAAAAATAAACAACATAATGCTTTTTAATTGAGAATATTCATCACGGAGGTGGAGGATTTGGGTTTTATTATTTCAAATGTGTGCTGACACATATTCATAGACAACATCAGCCTGCCGTGACATGCACACATTATAGTGAATGTTCATATGCATAAAAGTGGCTGCAGGGTAACAGAATGTTCATTTCCCTTAGGATTGGATGAGCTGCTCAGTGAGTAAAGACACTGACTCTGAAAACCATGACACTGAGTTTGAATCTGGGAAGTCTGGCTCAAATCTCAGTGTCAGCAAAGTGTGACCTGGGATAAGTCACTTGATATCCCCTCGGACACCAAAAATAAGATTGCAAGCTCTACAGGGCAGGAGCTTGTGCCTTCAAAAATTCTTTGTACAGCGCTGCATACACTGTCAGCACTATGCAAGAAAAAACTATTATTGCGAAGAAAAATTGCAGGATCTAACAGTTAACCCTATAACAATCAAATAACATGCCAACAATTGTGTGTAAAAACATTATTTGTAAGGTTAAATACTTTTGTTATTCAATAGCCACCCTGCGGCCAGGGACAAAGACATTCACTGTGACATCTGCCGGACACATACTGAGCTGCAGCGAGAAGAAAGAAAACGCACCAAACCTCGCTTAGTAGAGGGATTAGAGATACAAAATATAATAAAATGAATGCGTGGTAAAGAGCCGACACTAACTATTGTTCTATCATTTTTTTGTTTAATTTAGAGGGCTCCTCTGTATCAATTTACAGTATTTCAGTGGAACACTGGAATGTGAGACCAGCAAAGACAGGGCTGTGTACAGAGATGGGCAGCTAGACACACAAGCTCCCTATAATCAGGGCGATATACTGTAGTGCCATAACAGACCAATTAGTTGTGAGAGAATGTCACAGGACTGAACTTTAATAAACCACTTAAAATATTAATATTGATTAGAGGGTGTGGCCTATAAGCATGACTAATATGATGTGAATTACGTAGTAGTGAAGTAGTGAATAGTGCAAATGTTTGATTGCTTTCATATATTTCTTTGTAATAGTCTTTTCATCCTGCACTTTAAGTGCAGTAATGAAGTCCTAAACTGAGAAAGAGCCTACTTGGATTTTGTGTTGGAGTTGTATGAGTGTTGGAGTTGTATGAGTGTTGGAGTTGTATGACTGTACTGGAGTCTTATGACTGCTGGAGTTGTATGAGTGCTGGAGTTGTATGAGTGCTGGAGTTGTATGAGTGTTGGAGTTGTATGAGTGTTGGAGTTGTATGACTGTACTGGAGTCTTATGACTGCTGGAGTTGTATGAGTGCTGGAGTTGTATGACTGTGCTGGAGTCTTATGACTGCTGGAGTTGTATGAGTGCTGGAGTTGTATGACTGTGCTGGAGTCTTATGACTGCTGGAGTTGTATGTGTTGAAGTTGTATGAGTGTTGGAGTTGTATGAGTGTTGGAGTTGTATTGTATTGTATGTCTTTATTTATATAGCGCCCAAAGTGTACTCAGCGCTTCACAAAGAATACAGTACAGGGAATTTTAAAAATACAATAAGTGTAGCAAAAATCAGACAATGGGAAAGGAAATCCCTGCACCGAAGAGATTACAATCTTAGAGGATTGAGGGGAAATTTACAGAGACAGCAGGTGAGGGAATAAGTGCTGTAGATGGGTGTGCTTGGCCACAATGGGTTGTATAAGTGACTGTGGGATAGTAGCCATGAGTGCAGGCTAATGGGATGCTTGATTTGTGGGACAAGTTTTAAGGTTAGTCAGTATAAAATGAAAAGGCTAACACCATTTACAGGGGAAAAGATGGCAGGGAGCCGTGGGTGAGATCAGGTGTGTATGTCTGGCTTCAGGCTTAGGGGAGATCCCCAGCAGCAGGAAGGAGTAGATAGAGGGTGTGAATTGAGGATTTGTGTGGGTGTTTTTTATTGAGGTTTGTTGGGAGAGAGATGTATAAATAATGGTGCAGTGGGGAGTGGGGAAGTTGGAGAGAACAGGGACATTCACCAAGGAGTGAGGAAACAGTAAACAGAAAAAGCAATAAGGAGGGCATAGTGAGATACAGGAGGAGAGACATCCCAGTTATTGGAGGATAGGAAGAGTACAAATAATCACAGCTTTTAGAAAGTAAAGTTCTCACAGTTATAAAGTTGTTGTTCAGAGTCCAAATCTTCCTCCAATTTCACCTCCAAGATTAACTCTGCCACACACTTAAATGTTACACTTTGATGTTACACAGCCATATGGCTCACAACCAAGGTATCCTTCCTTAAGTATTCTAAAACACAGCCACATTGACTAATAATTAAGGGAGGCGTCTGCCTAATCAACTCAGACACACCAAATTGTTAATTACATTTTAGGGTCTTGCAAATTGATAGTAGAATCCAGCTCACACATACCAATATTAATACATTTTAAAATCTGTCAAATCTGAGTTGTATGAGTGCTGGAGTTGTATGAGTGCTGGAGTTGGCCATGTCTAGGGGTGGAGTGTAGGAGGGCATGGAGTTGTATGAGTGCTGAGGTTCCAGTTGTGGATGTGCTGGAGTGTATGAGTGCTGGAGGTTGTATGAGTGCGGAGTTGTAGGAGTGCTGAGTTTGTATGAGTGGTGGAGTTGTATGAGTGGCTGGAGTTGGATGCAGTGTGGAGTTTGTATGAGTGCTGGAGTTGTATGAGTGCTGGAGTTGTATGAGTGATTGGAAGTTGTATGAGTGCTGGAGTTATATGAGTGCTGGAGTTGTGACGAGTGCGGATGATGTTGGAGTTGTAGAGTGCTGGAGTTGTATGAGTGCTGGAGTTGTGTGAGTGCTGGAGTTGTGTGAGTGCTGGAGTTGTGTGAGTGCTGGAGTTGTATGAGTGCTGGAGTTGTATGAGTGCTGGAGTTGTATGAGTGCCGGAGTTGTATGAGTGCCGGAGCTGTATGAGTGCTGGAGCTGTATGAGTGCTGGCGTTGTATGAGTGCTGGAGTTGTATGAGTGCTGGAGTTGTATGAGTGCTGGAGTTGTATGAGTCCTGGAGCTGTATGAGTGCTGGAGCTGTATGAGTCCTGGAGTTGTATGAGTGCTGGAGCTGTATGAGTCCTGGAGTTGTATGAGTGCTGGAGTTGTATGAGTCCTGGAGTTGTATGAGTGCTGGAGTTGTATGAATGCTGGAGTTGTATGAGTGCTGGAGTTGTATGAGTGCTGTAGTTGTATGAGTCCTGGAGTTGTACTGTATGAGTGCTGTAGTTGTATGAGTCCTGGAGTTGGATGAGTGCTGGAGTTGTATGAGTGCTGGAGTTGTATGAGTGCTGTAGTTGTATGAGTCCTGGAGTTGGATGAGTGCTGGATTTGTATGAGTGTTGGATTTGTATGAGTGCTGTAGTTGTATGAGTCCTGGAGTTGGATGAGTGCTGGATTTGTATGAGTGCTGGAGTTGTATGAGTGCTGGATTTGTATGAGTGCTGGAGTTGTATGAGTGCTGGATTTGTATGAGTGCTGGATTTGTATGAGTGCTGGAGTTGTATGAATGGCAAATTGGTGATTCCGTTGCACCATATTGTTCAAAATGTAAATCTTTTACTTATGGAGTGCTGTTTAATTTCTCTCTGTTTCAATTACCTACAGTACAGTGCAGTACAGTATTATAACCTCAATGTTATCTTGTGATAATTTAATACATCTATATCTCAATTTATTTTCTAATAGTATCTAGGTATATCACTATACGTGAAAATACACACACAAACATACATATAATCGTGCAAAAAAAATTGAAAAAATCTCTCGAGGTATATTTCACATAAAGTGTGTAATTTTTTTTTTAAGTATTAAGCAATAAACTATTTGAATATAAACTGTTTAAAAAATATACAAAACTGTCTAAAGTGTATTTACAAAAAATAATACCTCTGAGTTTAAATATTAATTTAAATAACATACATTTAGTATTATAAATGATCATCTCACTCTATTTACCTTCAATCGTTTCCTCTATTATCAGCAAATAAATAATGTAACTAAAAAGTTACACACTACTAGAGAGAGGCTAATTTTTAATTAAGATTCACCACGAATTGGCGAGTTCCTTTCAAACAGATTTTCACGGATCAGTACAAAGAAAGGCACATTTGCTTTTTTTTCCTATTGCTGGAAATTCACAAACAAATTCGTATTTTTAAGCATCCTAATTCCTAAGTAGGTTTGGCTGTATAAATCCCTCCTGCCCCGGCCACCACTCTACATAACTGTCACAGTGAACAACTGCGGGAGTCCAGTGACTGGGACAGCCTAGCACGCGGGTAGAAATGGTCAGTAAACTGCCAGAGGTAAGGACTGGTGGCAGTTGGGTAACAATGGTAAGTAACCAGCCAGAGGTCTGGGCTGGAGACAGGCAAGCATGGAGAGGTCCAAAAAGGGTCTGGTAACAGCAGAATAGCGAAAACAAGTCCTGGGGAAAACCTCAAGGAAGCAGTGGTCTTACATAGGGACAGGTGTTGGATATTAGATCACCAGCAGCATTCAGAGAACTCTCTTTGCAGGAAACAAGCAGCAGGCAACAGCAGTCCTGGTGGCAGATCAGAAGAACAATTAGCATGGAGGGAAGGAGACCAGAGTTCAAGACCCATCAGGAACACACCAGACATTACGCTACCCTCTCAAAGAAAATCCTCTGGATGATCCCCCTCTAGGCTTTGTGGGATACTTTTTGTGAAAGCCCCTGACTAGCATGAATATCATGTCCTATTTTAGTAGCATTGGTAGTATAGACAGCGGGTTGCATCTGGAACTGGAGTCTGTACTGGTTTAGGAATCCTCTGAACTGTGCCCATCACCACCGAATTTCTCGGGGAGAGGCAGACGGCATGCTGACTGAGCGGGTCAGACTGGCTGGGAAGCACATAGGTCCTGCAGCTGAGTCTCTGCGCCAGCAAACCTAATATATATATACGTACAAATATATATATACGTACAACTTGCTCTTGCCGAATCGAAGTAGTAGCATTGTTGGCAAGCAGCTTCTCCATTTCCAAGTCAAGCAAGTACATGCCCCATTTGGTCCTGTAGGCCTGTAATAACATGTGCCATGGTTGTCACTTGCTGAGCCAGAGCAGATCATGTTCCAGTGGGATCCATAAAGGGCCTGTGTTTACTGGCATGGGGAGCGACATTGGGACTGGAGTCCAGTGACTGGGACAGGCTAGCAGGCAGTTAGAAATGGTCCGTAAACAGGTCAGGTCAGGTCAGGTCTAGCGACAGGAAGATAATGACAGTCAGTATCAGGCAGACGTGCGGGTTCGAGAGAAGCAAGTGTGGAGAGGTCCAAAAAGGGTCTGGTAACAGCAGCCATAGAATAGCAACAGCAAAGTGGTAATGAGCTTGAGTACTGTGGAAAACCTCAATAAAAAGTCACAGGAAACAGAGGTCTTAAATAGGGGTGGCTGCAGGTTCCGGGACAGGTGCTAGGCTGTCAACTCCTGTGTCTGCCTGTCTCTAGAGTCCCTACTTTTTCGCTAAAAGGTCCCTAGTGTCCTACACACTCACTAACCTAGCCACAAGTTTAGTCCCACACTGTGCTCCCTTTCCTCTGTCACAATCCCAATGTGACAAACCACCGGAAGTAAGAGGGGCTTAGTTCATGCGCACGCAGGTTAGAATTTTGTAAAACACGCAAACAAATGTAATATAAAATCCTATTGCGGATTTTACAAAATCATGGCGGATGAGAACAGATGGTGGTTCCAGGAGCATTTGCCTGAATTTGTTTGGGCCAAGTCTGCCTTTGGACTTCCCCGCACCAAATCGGAAATTTGGTTAAAAAAAATCCGCAGAGAAGTAACAGCTCAAATTTTGGCTAACTCGCACATCTCTATACTCCACACAAAATAACAGTCAATTAGTAACCAAACTTCTGTACTTGAAGCAACAAAACAAGAAAATACCCCCACAAATGATTCATCCCTCACACTATCATTACACTGCTTATTTGTAAAATGTTACGACACATTTTCTTTTTTTTCTATATCAAACGAGGTTATTTGTAATTACATAATACGTAAAAACCTGAGGCCCTTCTTTAATTGTGACAGCACTCAAAATCCAAACTAGTAACACATACAGTATTTATTATATTGGGGGTTGCCTTACTAATTCTACCTTTATGCTCTTTCAAGAAGGTGATAGGGTAAATACTTCACACTAGTGCAGTATGTAGGGAGATGTATGTGATCACGCCTTATGTGATCACGCCATATCACGCATAAATATGGGGCTGACATAATACCAAAGGATCAGTGTCAAATATATTCCCCCTCTTGTTACCCTACAAATACATATATAGAATATCCACCTAGAATAGGAAGAGCCAGTGAAAGGGGGATAATAGTTTGCTGTGCCTCGATACATACTGTGGAAATTATAGGAAGATCGTAGAGGTTAAATATATTCTTATTCCGAGTCTATAATGGGGTTGGAATTGTTCAGCACCATAACTACACTCTGAAAGCATTTTATTTCTCGGTTTCAGTATACTAAAGATATTCCTCTCATTTAGTTTTCCGTTCATGCAGAATAACTGAGCATGACCATAGTTAATGCAGGATTCCACGGGTGTCTCGAAATAATCTGCGTGCATGGGAAAATAGTTTATTTTCAAAAATCCTGAATTTGGAGAGGTCTCACCTTACCGAGTACAAATACAATGCTGCATGTCTAAGGATTCTAGGTTAATCAATCAAAATGCATCCGATACACTTACCTGTGTATCTGAGTGTCAAAGGTCTATACCTTGGCATAATGAAGATGTCCTCAGATTAGTTTTTAAGGGAGTAAGCAGACTGTTAATTATCGATCATAAACTTTGATTATCCCACTTGTCCCTGAGAAATCTAAATGTTAAAATATTAAAGCAGAAATTAAATCTATGTGATACACTCAACAAGAAAAAGAGATCCCAGTTGTGGGCTCT
The DNA here is from genome assembly GCA_036426205.1 of Ascaphus truei. NCBI lineage: Eukaryota > Metazoa > Chordata > Amphibia > Anura > Ascaphidae > Ascaphus > Ascaphus truei. The sequence goes on along the minus strand of CM071568.1, from coordinate 4,009,084 downwards.
TGAGTAACAGTTGATAAGATAAGTAATTTGGGATAAAGCATAAAAAATCTTTTATGAGCGCGGGATTCCTACTTTGTATTCTATACTGTATGTATATTTACGGATTTAGGGGTCCCTTTGGTTGTCTTTGTAAAAGTGCGGAGTACACTGTCAGCGCTACAGAAATAAAGATATACATACCTCCCCCTCAGCGATTGTTTGAGGGGCCCCTAACTCACCCGATGAAACACTGGGGGGATTTTAATGGCAGTGGTGACAGCAAGGAGAGGAAGAGACAGATGAGATGAGTACGAGAGGAGGGAGTGAATGTAGTCTGCACAGAGAATAGCAGACAGTAAGGCAGGGATTGCAAAGACAGGGGAGGAGAGCTGGATTTCCAGCTGCAGATTGCAAGAAGAAACTGTTAATAGTTCACTGGATAAATAAAACTCTCTGAATTTGGCAGGGAAGCCGAGCCACGGAAGAGGAGACCCTCGCAGAACATTCAAAGACAAAGAGTCATCAGGCAGCGACTCTTCTCAGGGCGTTGCTACATTTCTGGACCAGCGTCCTCGTGGAGACGGAGCAGGCTCACCATGAGAGCAGGGAAGAAGCATTCCAGGACCTCAAGGAGAATGCAGACCCGGTCCCAACAAACTTGCTGGTAAATATTTCTCCAGTAAAATTCTAACTCCCACACAGGTAGAGATTCTCCATAGAGGGTTGCCCTTTGTTTCCTCCAACCAGACTAATTTTATGGATTTAAACGGTAAATTTACTGGATTTATCAGAAATCTTAGATTCAATTTTAATTTTTTATTTTTTCTAATATCTTGTAGCAACATGGATATCAATTTGAACTGAAATTGGAATTGGTACACTAGAGTACGTATCTAGTACCTTTTGGAATGTCTGTGCGGTCTACAGTATCTAGGCTGCACAACCACTAACAACTAGAATTCTAGAGCACCTTCAAAATATCAGGATTGGATAGTTACATGGTTACATAGTTACATAGTAGATGAGGTTGAAAAACGAAATACATCCATCAAGTTCAACCTATGCTAATTTTAGACAACAGATACTTTATCCTATATCTATACTTACTTAGGTAGGTAGACCGGTGATAGGCTGAGGCAGGGTTTAGCACAGGTGTTGCCCACCTGAGCTCAATCCAGGCATTATTGTAGGAGTTTGTCTCTTTAAGACATGCGCATGCATTCCGAGGGAGCGACGTGCTGAGATATGCGCGCAAATGGGACCCGCTGTGTGTCTCCAGTAGGTAGGGGCGGCGTGCCGTGAGGACGGGAACCAGAGGAGGAATGGAGGATGCGGCCGCGTGGGCCCCCCTGGAGGTCAGTAGCTGCCGGTAAGTGGGGGAGCACGGACGGCGAAGGCGCGATCCTGACAAGGAGCAACCTCTGGGTGACTCCAGGAAGGTTTGTGAGGATATCTCTGGTGGAAGAGTCATAGGAGTCTGGAAGCATGAAGGTGGTGGTGGGGAATCCAAGACCTTTCTTCGGGTCTGAATCCCTTCCAGTGCACCAGTACTGGGTTGATCCTCTGGAGGACCTGGAATCAAGGATAGCCTGTACTGTACCTCGTACTCCTGTTGGCCTTCTACGAGGAGAGGAGGAGGCGATGACGAGTCAGAAGACTGGGGATTCAGGATAACCGGCTACAGGAGGGAGACGTGAAAGGCAGAGGGTATCCTCGTGGATGGTGGGAGACATAGCCGGTAAATGAGTGGGTTGACCTTCTCAGTTATCTCAAATGGTCCTATGAATCTAGGTGCCAGTTTCAGCATAGGAACCTTGAGTTTGATGTTTTTAGATGACAACCACATCTAGTCTCCTGGTTTAAACTCTTGGATCTTTCTTCAGTGACGATCCGCCTGCGCCTTTTGTCTTGTAGTTGCCGTCTTGAGATTCTCTTGGATCCATCTCCACAGTTTTTGAAGACTATTGATTCTGTCATCTGCTGCTGGTACCCCGGAAGTGGAAGTAGAGATGGATAGAAGTAATGGGTGAAATCCATAATTAATGAAGAAGGGCGACTCTGTGGTGGATTCATTGCGCAAATTGTTATGCGCAAACTCGGCCTAGGGAAGGAGCTCAGACCAGTCGTCCTGAATATCAGAAACAAAACGCCGGATATATTGCACCAGGGACTGGTTGGTTCGCTCAGTCTGGTCGTTGGTTTGGGGATGATACCCTGAAGAAATGAGAAGGAGCACCAGAACTTGAATATGAACTGTGACCCTCTATCGGAGACTACAACCAATGGTACTTTGTGGAGGCGAAATAATTCTTTGATAAAAATGTCTGTCAATTTGGGAGCGTTGGGAAGGACTTATAATGGAATAAAATGAGACTGCTTAGAAATGCGATCTACCAAAACTAAGATGGTGTTCATCCCTTTAGATGCTGGCAGTTCGACTATGAAGTCCATGGACACGTGTGTTCATGGACGGTCCGGGATGGGAAGTGGTCGAAGGAGTCTTGGTGGTTTATTCCGAGGAGTCATTCCGAGCAAATTTCGGGCACGCAGCAACAAACTCCTTGATGTCCTTTTGCATACCGGGCCACCAAAAGGTCTGTTCCACGAGATCCAGTCTTTCTAGTACCTGGATGTCCAGAAAGTTTAGATGAGTGACACAAGGGCGCGAATGACGGATCCTTACAACATTACACTGAGATGATGATTCCTCATTTCTTGAGCGTAAGGGTAACCTAAGATGGGGCCCTAAGAATACAGAGAGATACCAATGCTATAAAGAAGATGTCTATAATACTGTAGTATTAAAATTAAATAAAACCCCCGTGATCACCTGTTAGTGGCGCGCAGGTAGAGTGACTTTATTCAGCCTATATCTTACTGCACAGCTCTTACAGACAGGAACTGTACAACCTGGTAGGATTTACACAGCAGGGACCCCTGCTGTGTTAATCCGATGGGCCATTAGTCTGTTGCGGAAAATCTAGCGAGGATCTCGGGGAGATCATGAAAAAAAAATCGGGAAATGCTTGGATAACGCTGATTCTGTAGATAACGCATGTGTAACCCATATTTCCCCCCCTCTGGGAGATTACACTGCTGCTACATGGAGTGTGGTGGTGCATACCTGCTGGCTCACAGTAGATCTGGTAGATGAAGTCAGAACTTGCTTCTGGGGTATAAACTGATTCATACTCATGGTGACAGCGCCTCTATCTCTTGCAGGCCCCTGGGATGAGGGGAGAAATCCCTGCAGGAGAGTTTCTTTGCTCTTCTTCCTGATAGATTTCAGCCTCAGGCAAGAAGATATGATAAAACCCTAAAACACTTTATTGCACACTTTAGACTTCACAGCATACACAGCAACAGACAGATATTCGGTCCTTCGCCCTCAGGATTTTTCCCTGGACACTCACTGCAGGTACAGGGCCCCTTGCTCTTCCCTGACTCCCTATTAGACCAAGAGGAATATTCCCACTCCTAACTCCCCAAGGGGAAAAGGCAGCAAGTGCACGGCCAATCAGCACTTCTGTGTGAGAACATGTCTCTCTCAAAGGTAGAGACTAACTGAACTTAATCAAGAAGTGCCGTTCATTAAGTACAGTAAAAACAGGAACCAGCCCTGAGTCCCTGATTGGACACAAGGCCTGTTTGCACTGCCTCCCCTGTGACTCACTGAAGCTGCAGGAGGTGGGGAAACCCCATGATTACTCCCGGCAAGCTTGCTCTACTAGGGCTTACTGCCAGGAGGAGGGCAGACTGGTAACCCAAAACCAGCCAGGGCTACACATGTAAACTCCTTTCGTGCTTGGCAAGGAGGATTGCACAAATATTGTATTTTCGTTCGACATAGATGCTGCAAATTACTTTATTTTTTGGAATGCGAAATTATATTTTTCTCGTTTTACTGTAGCATTGACTAATTTAGGAGACCTCTGTTTGTTGTTTACCAAATATAGTAAAGTGCATTTTATGACTCATATTAAATTATAGGGCCATATCTGCTGATTACTTCCTGATGAGAGGCAGTCATTTTTGTCAACTACAGACAAAGGCAACAAAAGCTGTTGCTAAAATAAAAATTCTGCGGATAAATTAATGCTAAATACAGTTATTAGATTTTTTTTCTCCAAATGTCTGCATGTTTAACATGCCAGAGGAAATGTCAATGAATTCCTAATTGAATTTAGCCTTATAAGGAGAGTCACAAAATAAAAACTCTTTGTAATGCCTGTCTGCTATATACTGCATAGTGCATAAATATTGTAAGGTAGACCTTTCACAGAGAGTATAACAATGCTTTATCATGATATATATCATGACAGTCACAGACGGTGTATGTTAGAGAGACGTTGCAGCATGTGGGAGGTTAAATGCCACTAGCTAGACAATCTGAAGCTGCACCCACAGTAGTTAATTCAGACTGAACTGCTTATTGCAAAGGGTTTTAAAGGCAGTCAGCAAGCGTTCAGAACTGAGTCTTCCCTCATCCTGCAAGGACACTGGTTGGAACGGTTCCCCAGGCCGGCAAGGAGGCAAGAATGCAGGGCCTGCTGGGACCCACACCCAGACCCGGAGCTCCAGAAGCTGGACAAGCCTGCTGGACGCAGGGTTTGTTCATGAGGAATGCAGAGCTGCCCTTTCTGCAAAGTGTCACAGTTCCCAGAGTTATTACCTGGATAATCCTGGGACGCATTCCCAGCACTTCAGATAATGATTTTAGATTGGATTCCAGACACATAGGGGCTTATTCACAAAGCAGTGATAATTGGTGTAGTGGGCGATAATTGCCTTTATAGCATGATACTGCCTGATCTGCTATTCACAAAGCAGTGATAACAGTGCAATATCATGCTTCGATGGCTTTTTATCACCACTAAACAGTCATAGACAAAAAAGTCATCTGAAAGGCCAAAAAAAGGGCAAACCCACCGTTTTTTTGCCAGTAACTGCTATTCACAAAGCAGTGCTAAGTTTATCGGAGTATAAAAGCTTGCCATCTTTTTTCACCAGCTAAAGGCTGGTGCAAAAGAGAATGAGACATGCATAAAATCATGTTTTTATTTTCAGCACTGGTATCAATCCTGAGGCCAGAGGAGGTTTCCAGGTGGTCCCCGTGGGTGTCTGGTGGACCCACGGGCGTCCGGGGGTCCTCAGGTGGTCCCCGCAGTTATGGATAATAGTATATTTGCCCATTTAAAATAAAACATAAATCAGCAGCATAAAGTAAATAAAACTTTCACTTCACCAGCCACGATGAAGGCCGTTCTCATCCTCATCATCGTCCTTGTGCTCTGTGGGCATCAACAATACAATAAAAATACAATCTAATGGCCCCTAACCCCTCAATCACCTTAGCGGTTAGTAACCGCTATAATTATTAAGGGGTTAACCCACCCTCCCCTGCTACCCACCCTACCCAGGGACACCACCTCCGCTACCCAATAATTGGCATAGTGCAAAGGCATGCCTGTATAATATGGGCATGCTTTACTGTAGCACTATAGAATTAAATGGGGAAGCAAAAAAAAAAACACAGACCCAAAATAAATCACATTACATAGAAAAATAAAACCATTTCAGATGCCAATAAATCAATTGATTGGCACAGTGTTAAAGCATGCCCAATAAGGTGCTAAATGCCCAATATGGGCATGATTTATTGGCAGGTTTAACACTATCACAGTCAATGGTCAACCTAAAAAAAAACTACCACCACCAATATCAAATGCAATCAAAACAATCACCAAATAAACAACAATACAAAAGTAAACACAATCATATACCAGAAATCAATAAAGAAATAACCAAATAAGCACCAGAATTAAAAATCCAAACACCAAAAAAACCATAAAAAAAGAAAACTCAAAATAAACACCATTATTAAAAATCTAAAGACCAAAAATAAGCCTCAATTAAAAAGCAAACACCAACAGAATTAAAAAAAATAAACAATTGAAAACACAACAAAAAATTCCATAATTCAAAATCAAAAAAACAAAATAAATGGCAGCAATATTTAAAATCAAACAACCAATATACATTTAATAGAAATAAAAGCAAGCATTTGCCCAAAAAATGCATTGCTTTCAATGTATGTGTGAATAACCCTAAAGGGGCATACATAAAAACCTAGGCAATCAATGGGCAATAAAAAAATAAAAATAAAAAAAAATGCAATGAAAAAATCTGCAACATTTAAATAACATACATTCAATGGTTTTTCTTACCTTTAGATGTCTTCACCCTCCGATCCCCGGGGTCTCAGGAAGCTCTCGAACAAAGCCAGGATCCTGAACAGCCACAGTCCTTAGGTAAATTACAAAGTCCTAAGGGCATTCAAAAGCTTGCCATCTCAGCCACTTGCCATCCGCTGGTTTAAGCTCCTCACAGTCTGGTTAGGGCAAATAGTACTCCGAGGACTTCCATTCATCCCAGGATGTGGGTGCTCAATCTAAACCTTCTGCCCAAATGCTCTTCACACCTCTGACATCCTCTGTAGCTTTCATGTCCGATGTCTGAGGAGACTCGCTGGCACCAAGCATGTAGTCAAGTGGTCCCTCAGAACATTGGACCTGAAAGTCCCAGCTCATATTACTGTCTGGTAGACACAGTGGCACCAAGCTGGCAGCCCAGTGACTACCCAGAACATCGGTCCGGAAAGACCCAGCTCATTATACAGCGCACAAGCATATATGTACATTAAACACACTGTTTAAAAAAACATAAATTTTACACTTTCATAAGTCTTATGGTTATGGGGAATAGAATAAGAAGTTTGAACTTTATTTCTTACTAGCCATATTCCCAAACACTATACTAGACTTAGGAGGTCAAGCACTAAGCTCCGTTAAGTCACTTTTAGAGCGTAAAGGGCTTTTAGAACGTGATGTTGCGCTGAACACGATGCACAATGCAAACAGGCACTTTGCGATCTAAAACTGACTTTTTTCAGGAAATTTTTCTAAGTCCAACTTTGCTCGTTCGTTACCCTGTTTGCGTTAAATTCTGCCCTTAAGTGGGATGCTCTAAGCAACGCAACCTTAGCGTACGCGAAAGTTGCGTTGAACAGAACACGTCAGCTCAAGGTAGACACAAAAAAAGCTGTACTTTGAAAAAATTCCTGCTTTACATTTTTGCATGCGCAACACCCATACAACAGGCCGACGGGTGTCCCCGCCTGACCCCGTGGGGGTCCCCGAGGGAGGCCGGGGGTCGTGTGGGTGTCCCCGGCTGACCCTGCGGCCATCCCGGGGTACCCGCGGGAGTCCCAGGGTACCCGCGGGCCTGCGGTACCAATGTTGTGCCTACAAAAATAATAAACATTATTTCTAACTAAATACACCCCCCTAACACATACAGTACAATAAGCACCCACCCTGAACTGACTATACCCACCCTGAACTGACTATACCCACCCTGTACCCATTGAGTAGTATAGTGGTACATCATACCCATATAATAATAATAATATGGGCATGATAAGCCTCTATAGCACATTCATGGGCACCCAAATTACAATACATTAATGCACCAGATACACAATAATAAAACCTAACTCCAAAAAAACACACTTCACTAAATAAAAACAGTATCCAGCTAATCCAATGAATACAAGCAATAACAACATCAACAATGAATTAATTAAACATTAACCAATGAAACCAATTAATTCCTAAACCAACTCAAAATGAATAGTAACACTGACCAATCAAACCAATGAATTACTACAACATCAATGAATGTAACCATTAAAAGACAAAGAAATACATTCAAACAATCTCTGAAGTAACCATAAAACGCATTAGCTAACATAATACAACATTAACTACAAGCGAACACCAATCGGAAACATTTTATTACATTAAGCATGAAAAAAACAAACAATGACATCCACATAAAAAAACTGACATTAAAAACACCAACAGCAATACCAAGCCACAAATGCCCCCCAAATATTGTCATAATAATGTATTAATTTGTACCTTAAAGTGATACAGATTAATATATTATCAGTCAATGTGCCTCCCCCAAAAAATAAAAAAACACATCCAATGAAGACACTTGTAAAAAGAGACATTTACAAACATTCAATATATTACTTATCATTAGAAGCAGTAGCCCTCCGACTCCCAGGGTAACAGGAAGCTCACGTACCTTGAAGGCCTCCAACAGCATCCGATGCCATCCGCCATGAAGATCCGGATAAGGTGATCCCTGAAGGTGTACGGGGGCCCTTGGGTTGTCCCCGCTGGTGTCTGGGGCCCTTGGGTGGTCCCTGCGGGTGTCTGGGGGCCCTCAGGTGTCCCCACATGTGTCTGTGTGCCCTCGGTTGGTCCCCGTGGGTGTCTGGGGGCCCTTGGGTGGTCCCCATGTGTGTCTGCGGGTCCTCTGGTGGTTCTCGCAATTGTCTGGTGGCCCTTGGATGATCCCAGTAGGTTTCTGTGGTCCTCAGGTGGTCACCATGGGTGTCTGAGGACACTCGGGTGGTCCCCAGGGGTTGTCCCCGAGGGTGTCCAGGGGTCCTCAGGTCATCTTCGCGGGTGTCTGGGGGCCCTCGGGTTGTCCCCGCAGGTGGTGCCTTGGGGTCCTCAGGTTGTTCCCGTGGGTGTCTGGGGGTCCTCGGGTGGTTTCCATGGGTCCTCAGATTGTCCCTGCGTGTGTCTGGGGGCTCTGCAATGCGGTACCAATCCTGTGCAAAAATATTTGTTTGCAATACACTGAAATAAATACACCCCCCGTTGCTTTGCCATGTGATAGGTTACATTAGTTCAAAGGGATGTGACGTCACTTTAAAGGATGATCCCTTAGATCCCAAACATCTCCAGGACATTATACTTTCCCTGAAGGATCTCCTATTATTCCTCCCCCCGATCCAAGCACACTGTCCTTCATTGGAATCAGCGCACTGCAGAGCGCATGGCAGCGCTATTCTTTACTTGTATTTGAGACTGTCAGCTCCTTGGATACTTGGCATTTTGTTCTATTTTTTACATTTTGGGTCCCAGTATTAGTGATATAGCCTATTTCCACAATATCATTTTTTTTTAAAATTACATTCATCATAATAAATCAGTGATAATATGTACAGCATATTCACTTTTTTATGCTTCATTATATTCAATAGCATATTAGAATTAAATCTAGTAACATTTTGCTGGTGGTTTTTCATTATGGATTCAAATGCTGAGACTAAATCACATTTTGCATTCAACTGTTTTAATACTTCTTCTAGAAATCTTACATCAGAATCTGTCTTTGATAATACACAAGACCTTTACTGTGAAGATTCCTTTGATCTTATAATGCACTTTACTAGGTTGGAAAAGGATTTGACTCACGACGTGTGCTCCTCGTGGGACATAGTTACACTTGAAAACTGAATTAAGAATAAACGCATACCCAGGGGACTCCGCCTGACCAAAGCACCATCTTTTGGTTTTGAAAATGGGGGGTTTGAACAAGATTGGTGCAAGATCCTTGATGATTGGTCTTTCGAATGAATGGATTTGATAATTCAATACAAACAAAGAGAAAAAACTATAATTGAACAACAAGTAAAGGAGTGACAGGGCAAACTACAAACGTGTACACGTTTTGACAGTTTCAAGGTACTGTATTTGATTCTAGATTAGCTACAAGGATTAACAATTTAGAGAATGATATTATGATCACCAAACAGAATAATTTTGAGAGAGACAAGAATGATAATGAACATAAACAAGTTTATATGTTGCACAAACCAACATATAACAAAAAACGTACTAGTCGTTCCAAAAAACAAAATACACAGTTAACAATGAAATCTATCTTGAAAACACCTCAACATAAAGACAAATCTGACCATGACATTTCTGATCATGAATTCTCGACCCATAAGGTCTCTTTTTTTGGAGAATGAATCCAATCTGTCATCTGGCGATGAGAACCGACAATCCACACACTCCAATTCCTCTCGTGGTAATCCAGAAAGAGGACATTAGTCAAAAAACAACATAGGACATGACGGGGCAGGAGAAAAACAAAAGGGAGGCATGCAGACCAAAAGACACTGAATATTGATGAAACAAATGTTATTAATTTGTCTAAACATTCTCTTACAGATACCGAGATTTCTGTACTTCATCTTGGACATTCTTGTGCTCCATATCACAAATTTAATTTATTTTCTACTGTAGTGGATCTTCATAAGTTTATACGTAAGTATATATTTAAAACCAGAGACAGAACATGAAATACAGACAGAGCTCAGTCCACATCCAGTGAAACCTATACACGGTACGGTGCCTAAATATATATGTATAGATATCTATTAAATAAAATGGTCTTTTAGTTTAACATTTTGGCCAAAGTGTTGTAAGCCACTGAGCCACTACACGGCAGACCACATCTCAAGGGTCCCTAACACTAATATAAATTTTTAATAACCTGTGCATTACCAGGAAGAATTATTTATAATAAATCTGTCAAAATTAGTTGCATAGTTCTAAGTCTGATTGAAGCTTTTATTAACCTGTACATTACCAGGAAAAGCACTCTGTATTAGATTTGTCACAATCAGACTTAGACCTATGCAACTAATTTTGACAGATGTATTATAAATCATTCTTCCTGGTAATGCACAGGTTATTAAGAATTTATATTAGTGTTAGGGACCCTTGAGATGTGGTCTGCAGTGTAGTGGCTCAGGGGCTTACAACAGTTTGGCCAAAATGTTAAACTAAAAGACCATTTTATTTAATAGATATCTATACATATATATTTAGGCACTGTACCGTGTATAGGTTTCACTGGATGTGCACTGAGCTCTGTCTGTGTTTCATGTTCTGTCTCTGGTTTTAAATATATATCGCCATGCTCAGTAGCACTCCTCTGTGACACCTATATGCTTAAATATATGTTGTGGTTATTTTTGGGGTTCAATATGAGCTTGCAGGTGTCCTGTATGTTTATACGTAAGCTTACACTTAAGAAGTTTTTTTTTACAATAAATCTAAATATCCAGACAATACCACTTCTATTGATAATACTACCATTTTGATCTTTGATCTAGATACATCTTTACAATCAAGATATAACTACAAAGATCATTGTAATTTACAAGATCCCACTGATCTTTATAATGAAAATGCTGATGACAATATAAGCTTTGAGTCATTTCTGGGAAGAAGGGATTCTGGGCTCAAAAATAGGTCCACACTTAATCCCACCTTTATGAGAGGCCAGGCAATCAACACGTTTCAGCAATTGGTAGAAAAGGATCTTTTCCTATTATCTAAGGATATTCATGTCTCCGGTATTCCAAGATATTACAATAGATCAGATAATCTGACAATTGAACAAAGTGCTGCAATCCTTCGACTTTCGGAGAATGATTCTATTATAGTGAAAAATGCAGACAAAGAGGGTGCAGTCTCACAGTCCTTGACAGTGAGTGATATAAAACAGAAGCACTTAGACAACTTAATGACGTAACCTCATATTCCAAACATAAACATGATCCTACTCTAACATATCTTTTAGAGCTTTCAGAACTCATCGAAGAGGGCATCATATTACAGATCATTTCAAAAACTGAATGTAAGTATCTTAATATCACCCATCCTGTCACACCCATATTTCAACATCTACTGTACCTACTGTTGTTTATAGAAAAACTACCAGTGCAAAAAACACGTAATATGGAGATTTGTAGATATAAACATGTATAATATCAATAAGATAAAAAGCACATTGAATAGTGCCACACAAAACACATTCAACCTATATGAAAAATGCTAAAAGTATTGAACAATACATATTTACCAGAGGCTTCTTGAAGATGAAAATAGTAGCCAGTTGAAAGGCAACTTTGTAACAGTCCACACTGAGAGGAAGAAGACAACGCCGATAGGGAATGCACCCGCTCTCGGCTTGTCGGTATAGGCAGGTCACGTTCCAGAAATTGAAGGTAAGATAAGCTCCTGATGGCACTCCACCTCTTTCTTATCACTGCTGGTATTTTTTGGAATGTAAATCAGGTTCTCTTCGGTCATTAAAATGTACAGCGTTGGAACATATTCCTATAGAGGTGGCAATAGAGCAAGGATATTATATCAGAGGGAGGCGTTTTGGATCTTCACTCTGGGTACAGTCCAACCCCATGGGCTCAACTCAGAGTGGGATCTGGGTTGTTTCCTCTGATATGTTGGCTTTCTCCAGACTATGTTGCAAAAGATTGATATATGTTGGCTTGCTCCAGAGTATGTTGCAAAGGATTTATAATGAGATCAATACTGCTGCGGCCGAGTTTATTCGAGCATTTGCCCATTCTCGGCCGCAGCAGTAACCTGGCGCGCGCCGGAGGGTGCCGGGCGCGCGCCAAAGCAGCGGAAGAGCGCCCTCCGATCGGGGCGCTCTCCCTCCTGCTGCCGGGTCCCCCGGAACCCCCTGCCGCCGTCCCCCACATCGCGGGACACCAGGGCTCCCTCGGGGAGCCCTGGACGCGCGTGCAGGGGGCGCTGACACCCGATGACGCGTGACCGCGCATCGGTGATGCGCGGCACGCCGAGGGAGTGGGGCTAGCAAGCCGGGGCATCCCCCGGCTTGCGGAACTAGCCCTGCTCGGATTAAACGTGTCGGTAGTGTATGTTACTCCGTGTTGCAGATTTTTACAATTTAATCAACACAATCATTACATTATCTATATACACTGTGGGACTTATATTTTCTCTCCTCAAAGTTTTGTGTATATAATAATATATATGTTTAGGATACAACCCTTTATTGTTATAGTCCAAGCTATGAATTTGGCTGAGACTATTTGACAAATAATTAAGCTATATATAGATATGTGCCTTTACACTTTCTTCATCTAAATATTCTGTTTGGTAAATTGATGCTATCCAAAGGGTTGTTACTATCTAATATTTTATATTTACCATCCCTATTCTGGGGATACAACCCATATAGCTATTTATGTTTAAGCTATATCAATATTGATTGTGTTTTTTTAATATATACAGGAAGGAAAAAACCTGGGCACTGCGGATTTCTGCTTAGAAAATGTATTTGTGAGCCAATGATATATGACGTTTCGGCCTCAAGGGCCTTTCTCAAATGCAAATTGCATAATAGACAAACAACATTAAAAAGTTTGTTAAATAGACCCCACCACACGTGTCCTTAATTGTCCCTGATTGTTCTCCATCTCAGATGGTCCGTCACTTTCAGTGATGCATGGGCAGTTCTTTCCTCTCATTCGTTGTTGAGTCTCCTCCAGTGAATCTCGCGATGTCTGTGACGTCATCACGGCGCGTCTTCCAACCTCCTGGTGCCACAATGCGTATGATGTCATCGCGTTCCTTATCCGATGTCGTTCCGCCTCCTAGGTGTTCCGTTTTGCCCCTCCTCTGACGCTCGTGATTCCTTCAATCCTTCCAGACGTGGGGCAGAGCTGATGATCCCTTTTACACTCTGCAATATATCTTCAAAGTCGGAAGCCTCCCCTTTCTTTGTCATCACTCCTCCTTGGTGTCTCCTTATGTCTTTCTGATGATGTTTCATCCATTCACGATGTGGGGCAGTGTTTACAATCCCTTGCCTCCTCCACGGTTGGCATCATCAATGACCAAAGCCTCCATTATGTGCCTCCTATAAAGAATGTCAGTGAATAAAAAGGGGTTTTAGAAAAACATCCAGTCAGCCCTGAAGAAGTAGTTAATTCTACGAAACTAGTTGGATGTAACATTCTATTGCCTTATATCTGCTTACATTGGCCTTTGTCTATGTATTGGCCTGTCCTGTTTTTATTTCATCCTGTGTGCTGTTTTGGACACTTGTGAGAGACTTTGTAAGACTGTTCAAACTTCCCTATTGAATCCACCACTGCTGCATCGTGGCACGCTGAGGGCACCCCAGCAAGCTGCGTTTTAACCTCTGTGCAGAGGATACACCTGCCGAGGTACAGGAGCAGCTTCATATCGGCCAGGAAGCAGGAGCGATTTCACCGAGCCCCAGTACCAGCTGCTGAACCTGGCTGCATGAAGGGAAATCCCCTTGGGAGTGAAAAGACTGACGTCCTGCCCCAGAATCAACTGAGCTGCAGCAGCAGAGGGAAGCAAGCACCTGAATCTACAGCTAACAGCTGCCGAGTGGTAAACAGTGTGATACACACTACATGCCTTTTACCAACGTTTTTCATGTACGCAGATATATTACCCCCTTTTTAATTCTATAATATATTGTTGAATTTGCTTCACTATTTGCGTTGTGCACTGTTTTCTTTTGTTTCCAGCCCTATAAGATATTGGGAAGACTCAGGGTACAATCTTTAACCCCAGAACAAATTAAAATCTTCATTTTCTTATAAAAGATTCTTAGCGTTTATTTAAAATCAAAAAAACTCCACAGGTGTAAAAGATATGATATATCCCATATGAACAACCATACAAACCAAAACATCAATCAAAGACTTCCAGCAGCAGCATGTACCAGGTCATCTCTCAGTGAGAAAGCAACATAGGGATAGATTGTCATTTAGCCCCCTTAGAAAAACCGTGTCTAATGTAAATATCCAGAAGGCTTCACGTTGCAATAACAGAGTATCCCTGTCCATCCCTGACAAGCTGTTTTTTACTTGTTTAATACCCATTATTTTGAGTGAGGTTACGGAATGCCTAAATTCCCTGCAATGTCAAATCAATTTCGTTTCTTCAATAGCATTATTGATCTTGCTTTTATGCTCGATATATCTTGTTTTCAGTATGTGTTTCGTCTTACCTATATAGCTTAGACCGCAAGGACATGTAATTTTGTAGATAACAAACATGGTGGTGCAAATTATTCTCCCTTTGATTTTGTATTTCTTCCCACTCCTAGAGTGGGTGAATTCGGAACCCGTGTTGGGGCTGTTGCACACTGAACAGTTGCAACACCGATAGCAACCAGGCTCTGGATTATCCAAAAAATGGGGTACAGTGTAGGCCCCCTTTCTGTCTGCACTAATTAATAGATCTTTACGATTTTGTCCCCTCTGGCATGCAAACCTTGGTTGTAATTTACAGGCCTCCTTAAGAGTGCTGTCACTATTTAAGACCTCCTAGTGTCTCAAAATGCTCTGTCTCAGGAACTTACTAGCTGTCGTGTATTTTGTTACAATAGTCATCCTCTCTGGATCATCCTGCTGTTTGATCTGCAAAATTGGATGGATAAATGCCTTCTCAACCACCGACTTAGAGTGCCCTCTAGAGAGAAACCTGGATTTGATCTCTTCATATGTCTCTTTAAGTTGAGCTGGTCTATCAACAATTTTTGTGGCTCTTACTTTTTGTGAGTACGGCAACATCTGTTTGAGAGAGTCAGGATGAAAACTTTTCGCATGTAATGTGGCGTTCCTGTCTGTGGGTTTCCTATATTAGTTGGTATTTATTTTGTTCCCACTTTTGACTAGCAATACATCTAGAAATGAAATTTGTGTTTCGCTCCAATTTTTTGTGAATCTTACAGGGGTTTCTAGTGCATCTAAATAATCAAAAAATTCCAAGAGTTCGTTCGGTGTTCCTTCCCATAGGAAGAACAAATCGTCGATATAGCGACAATAATAAAGCATTTTTTTAAAGAATGGAGAGTCGTAAATATTTCTTTTTTCAAAATCAGCCATGAATAAATTGGCATATGAGGGTGCCACATTACTTCCTATTGCCGTCCCTGCTATTTGCAAATAAAAATCCTTTTCAAAACGAAAATAATTTTTGTATAAGATGAAATGCAGCAGTAACTGGAGGTCCCATAAAATTTGTCTCGCTCAATCTTTGTCTTATTATTTCCAGACCACTCTAATGTGGTATAATGGTATAAAGATTAGTGACATCCATTGTTACCATAAGGTAGGTCTTATCACCAAGATATAGTGCTCTTATTTTAGCCAGAAAATCGAAAGTGTATTTTACATAAGAGTCCTCTTTCACCACCAGGGGCTGTAAAAAAGAATCTACATAGATGGCCAGTGGATGGTTGATTGAATTAGTTGCTGAAATAATTGGCCTCCCTGGTGGATTATAGAGGCTCTTATGTATTTTAGGTAAGGTATAAAAAAGAGGTCGGCACAGGTTCTTCATAATCAGGAAATCAAACTCTTTTTCCTGTAACCATGAGTTACCCATTCCCAAGGTCAAAATATTCTTAAGCTCTGCCTGATAGCCTATAGTCGGATCTCTATCTAACTTTGTGGAACACTGCTCATTGCTGAGTTGTCTCATAGCTTCTGTCCGATATTGTGATTAATTTGGTAAAACCAACACGCCTCCCTTATCTGCCTTTTTGAAAATTAGTTCTTTCCTCCCCATCAGATCTTTAAGAAGTTTCTTTTCCCCATTGAAAGATTGTAGGTGACATGATGTCTTTTGGTATGGTATGCCCCTAAATCCCTTTAAGGTGCTGAACAGGAAAAGAACGAGTGCTCGAAGGAGAAATAATTGAGTCAGACAACATGTATGCTCTTTGTAAAAAAAACTCTCCTAGTTTATTAACAGTCACACTCAGATTTATATAGCTGAGCGAAAGTGTATAGGTGCAACAGCTTACTTCCCATTTGTTGGCATTACGTGATTTATCTAACAAGTTAAATAGTGAAGTCATAAATTCTGACTTTAGACTTGAGAAATTGAAATGCTGAGATAGCACACACATTGAAATTACATACGTATCCAGACTTCCTGCCTTTACTTCAGACACTGCCATCTGACCACATTCCTGGCATTCAGCCAACGTATATGGGGCAAAGATGGTGAACAACAGAATGGCTAGATTATTACAAAGCAACTTTATAAATCAATATGGAGTACCCCCTATAAAATACACATTTTCATATGGTATGTGTCAGTATTTGAGATTTAAAGATGCAGATATGGGTGCCAATACCCCAAGAGAGAAAACAGGAAGGTGTATTTGATTAAAGTCCTTCAAGTTTTAAAGGTTACTGAAATTAATCAAGTATGAATTATTGCAAGTATTAAAAACAAGCACTAGCCATGTAATTCATTGATTGTCACTGTGGTTACCTATGCCCTCAACAGCGGCACAGATATCCACATTGACAATCAATGTATACCCTATAATTAATACATGTGTTAGTTACCGTTTCTGGGATGAAGGCTTTCATCCTTCTCATCCACACAGGCACCAATCTACTCAACTTGACCAACGAAGCAATGATCCTCAACTTGACTCGTGAAGCAATGTTCCTCAATGTTACCCACGAAGAAATGATCCTCAAGTTGACCAACAAAGCAATGATCCTCAACTTGACCCAAACTTGTATCCAAAAGCCATAAAAAATAATCCTTGCCTGATGGCACAAAAATAAATCCAGGTTGACGAAGAGCAGTCCAGGATCTTCCGTTGCATGAAGAGATGTCAGCAGTGAATAGATCTTCATTTCTTCTCTCTTTTCTACTTTGTATTCCTCTTTTTGGCAGGTGTTGCCTCGTCATCTCCTTCCTGTCAAATGAGACATGACTGGCATTATGTAAGGCCTATAACGTCACATTTGACAGACACATGGTACATTCACCAATCTGAACAGTCTTCAGGTTTGGCAGAGAATGTCCTCTCTACAGTACCAAACTTGATGGAATCACATGATACATCCACCAATCTGTTGGTGGATGTACCATATGATGCCTTCCATTTTGTGGATGATGTGACATCACCTTAAAGGGAGGCAGCACAACCAGTCAGGTATCATATGCTACCCTCCATTTAAGATGATGTTACATCACGCAGAAAGTGAAGGCATCACATGGTACTTCCCCCTATCAGTATAGGATAATAAAACATTGTATCGCTGTAAGAGCTGCTCAGGGAGACAGAGAGAGACAGCTGTCTCAGACTCCTCTGCCTAGCTCTTACAGATGCGTGGATTGCCCAATAAGATTAACGCTGCGGTGGTCCCATACAATAGCAGGGACCCCAGCTAAGCTCACTGCTTTTTTGGCTGTGAATGAGTCCCGACCCTGCCGTGTTGAGGCGCCTAAACTTCGCACACCCCCGGAAGCAGTAAGTTCTGCTAAATCTGTTCTACTACTTTCTGTTATTCTTTTATTTCAGGAATGCATTTAGTGTCAATGTGGCTACCTATGCTCCCCATGAGATGGCATAGGTAGCCCCACTGACACTGAATGGGTTAATTTAAACATTGATATGTTTCATTATTTTAATAGATTGTGTATATACAGTAATTTTCGTTTTTAATAATGTCTGTCATGTTCATTTTGTTTTTTAATGTATGTCATGTTTATATTTATTTAAGGCCATATTAACCACATGTGGCTAATAGTACTATCGGCCATTACCATAGTTGGGGGGGGAGAGGGGGTTGTGGTGGGCGTAGTGGGTAGGTACATATTTGGAACAATGTAGTATATGAGCAGGATAAAATGGGAAAAGTACAGTGCAGGAAAGGGAAGAAACTGTAGTTAGAATAGACACGAATACTTCAAATATGAGAAAAGACAGGGGGTAAATGGGGTTTAATGCTTCATAGCAGGTGATTAAGTAGGATGCCCTACCTAACATCTGTCTCCATCCACATGATATATACTATACAGGCATTTTTGTTTCCATCTTCAGACATTAGCCTTGATGAGAACTTCTTCAAGTTTATTTTGTTTGTTAAAATAACACCTCTTTTTGTGGAGACTGTTGTACACAATATGCTCCTAACCTTCACCGTTACAGTTTGGCATTTGTCTCTGTATGCCCTAAAACTAGTCTTCCTTTCATTGCCGGATTCATCTAAGATTCTATTGGAATTTCCCTGGCATTATTTTTCCCTTCCTCATTCTGGCCAATGGCCCTAGTGTAGCAACTTGTTTCAACTTAATGGCGGTATGAAATCGGCCACGCTGCACTTTCACCAGCTTTAGTCCATGTTAGCTATGTGTAAAGTGTATTCCTTTGCAGGTCTATTATAAATGTACTCATAATCCCATGCATACCACAGGTTTAGCCTGTTTGGTACACCTGCGGTTTGTTGGTGGACCTGGACCATGCCCATCTGTGGTAATGAAGAAGATGAATTTGGCTCTTATTCTCTAAAGTGTGATAGCACTAATCTGGCGCTATCATATAGAAAGCCCTATTGGGCTTTCTTTGCTATAGCACCGAACAGGTGCAATTGCAGTAAGGACGTTAAGCTACATCTGCACATCTACTTTATATGTGTAACCCATAGACCGCCCCCCCGGTCGCAGATCGGACCCCTAGGGTGTACTGAGGGCTGGCTACATATGTAAGAGTGGTGCATACCTGCTGGTAACAGGAGGGCCTGAGTCTCCCGCGATGGTATGGGGGACAACAGGGACAGGCTTCTGGGGTTCTTGCCTCCATTTCTCAGTGGTGATACAGCGCCTACATCTCTGGCAAGCCCTATCAGGGTATGGTGAAATCCTTCCAGAGAAACCCCTCCAAGGGGTGAGAGATTTCAGTCTCACTCAAGTCTTTATAAAAGCAGCAACAGTTCCTTTATTTCACACAGCAGCACACAGCAGTAGCAGTAAGGTACAGCAGGTCTCCTTTCTCCAGACTGTACCCCTTCAGGATGGTCTGGGGGCTTCCAGTTGTTCCCTGCCACCACCCCAAGTAACAGGCACTCAGGGTGGGACTAGCTCTTCCCTCACCCCCTAAGCAGGGTGAGGGGCATTGGTCCACCTATTGCTAACTAGGCCCTACTGCTCAGGAACCTAGCTAACTCACTCTGACTCTCCAGTCAGGCACTCCAACAGTAACTGACACAGAACTCACAGGAACTGCAACTAAATTGAGACAGCCCTACCCATCATGATGTCAGCAGGCCCCTCCCCTGTGTCTCGTGCCTTCCACACAGGGTCAGGTGGTCTACCTTCACTACTCAAAGCAGGGCTTGATGTGGGGAAAACCCATGTTAACTACTGGCAGCCTGCCCTTAGCAGGAGTTACACCAGTAGGAGGATAGACATATAGCCCTATTTCTTACCAGGGCTACACTCTCCCTCAGGTGGAATCCAATGGTCGTCACTTGGACCTAATTTTGGCAGCACCATCCTGCAGGTGAACAATCTGGAAAACAAACACAAATTTATTATTAGTGCTCATACCTCAGAGAGTTACACCCAGATGGTGAACAAAAGACACACGCGGTAACTCCCAACATGAAGAACCTACTAATAATAATGACGCGGGTCAGGCTTACGTACTTCCCGCCCATTTTGATCCGTAACTTTCACATAGTATGGCTGTACCGACCCTGACTCTGGCCGATACACTACACTATGCATGTAGATGCACCTCCCAATGCTCCATGCCCGAATAACATCACAGATTTTCTCTTCGTTATGATAACCCGAACTACCGAACCTGGTTCAAAGGTACTCCATAACTGCTTCTCGGAGCCAGCTGTCTCTCTGCTTCTCAATCTCCTTCATTATATGCTCAGGCACATAGGGAAACTCATAGCCATGAGACTGTCTATACCTGGCCACTATGGCCCTGTCTGCTCGGCTAAGCTTGGTAAGTTTACGGTTACCCGCCCTGCTTGGCAGTACCCAAAACTCAGGCTCCTCTGGGGCAACATCGTCATACAGTATGGCAGCCCCCTTAGGAAGGATGTTCTTCTGCTCAATCTCCTGGTAACAAAACTCCAACTCATCTGCCACCTCCTGGGGAGAAAAGGCACCTACAACCCACCAATGGTCGACTATATTATTCTTTATCAGCAGGAACCGCGTACGGTCCATACCCTTGTGGTATCCTGTAAATAGCGGGGCCCACCACTTATCTTGGTGCTCATACCCTGACCCTTCACTGGTACCTGCATCTGATTCCACTCATGAGGACACACCTGACGTGGCCGCCTCAGTAGAGTGTGAGTCCCAGCGTTTAGTTCTGGTATCATCGGTGTAAATGGCGGGGTTCATCTTATGGACCACCTTACTCACAGACCCTGCTTCTGCAGTAGTATGGGACCCTCAGGCCCTCCCTCTAGGCACAGGAGAAAATGGTACTTGGGATTCTTACTTAACTTATCCCCGCTAGGGCCCGGTGTCTTGACTCGTGACGGGGCAGGGGCAGGGGCAATGGCCGGGGCAATGGCGCTAGGGGTTGGAACTGGGGCATCGGCAATGTCCGTACAAGTGTCTATCAGTCGGGCAATATCGCGACCAGTGGGCATCTTTCGACTTGCCCTCTCCGGCGTGCTTCGTGCTCCTCGGTGAACGCCTTGGGCCTAAAGTGCTGCAAACACAGCTGCCATGGCTGCTCTCCTCTGTGAGAACAATGCTCCCGGGCCTCTTTGCCAGCTGGACCCGGAAGTGACGTCATCGCTGGTGCCCGCGGAATCTCCATCCACTCCGTGGTCTCGCCCTGGAAGTGTGTCGAGGACCGGAAGGGGCGGTGGTGGACCATCCGGTCCGCGGACAGGCAGGAAGGCCACAAGCCTTTCTCTCTCGCCCTCTGCAGGTTCTGTCTTTGCCTGGCGGGAGTAAGGGGGGGGTGCTGTCTCCTTACCACTCCGCTGCCGGCTGATGATCTTTGGTTCCTCCGGAGCCATCTCGGATCCCGTCTCCGCCGCACTGGGAGTCCACACGGCCGTAGGACTTCTACGGGCCTCAGGCCGCACCAGCGCTCACCATCGGTGGGTGTCCAGACTCGTCTGCTCCCTCTCTCCGGTAAGTGGACCGGCATCTTTGTTATAGCTGGGGTGGTTCACCGGTAGGCGCATCGCCACCGATGATACGCCATCTTCTTCCTCCGAAGATGACTTGATCGGTTCCTCCGCTAGGGAGGCACCTCACTCTCTTGCCGCACCGCCAGTGGGTAGTGGTATGAAACGGGCCCGCTCTGGTACCTCCACTGCGGTCGTGCTCTTCTCCGCCGTCACATCTCTCGGCTCTGTAATTGGCTGGGCCTTGGTTCCCACCTCAGCGGTGATACAGGGAACAAGGGCAGCCTCTTCCGCCACCTCCGCCGCCTCCATTAGGGTTCCTGGCGAGGCACTTCGTGGCGTCTTTAACATAGGCCATGGCTCTGTAGGCCATAGGTACAATGGAACCGAGGAACCTGACGAAGCTTACTGCGAAACGCGTTGTTCCCTGCCGGAGCCCATTGAGAGAGGGACCCAGCCGACCGCAGGACATCCGGTGTAGATCCTCCCTTCCGGTTCCACTGCCGGACGCGCCAGTGAGAACACCAACGGAGGAAGGGATTTCGCCGGATCAAACCTTGCGGCTGATGCTGGGCAAGAAGAGTTGATTTTCAGTGTGAGTGTGTTCGTTATTAACTTTGTATTTACACTGTGTATATTCATGCTTGTTTTTCATGTTCCATGTTTCATGTTATAAACTGTTACCATTAAAGACCTGTTTATTTTGCTAATTCTGGTTTCTGTTATACTTTGGTCTATGGGGACGGGGAAAGAGCCACTCACACACTACACCCACTGGGGATTGTTTGCTGAGAAGTACCTACATCACCCAAGCAGGCTGACATCACCCACTGAGGGAACGAACTCACATTAGGCCGTGTGAGTTTTTTGTTTATTGTTACTCCACTTTAGGAGTTTACATTTACCAACCACAGTCAGCGTTGAGGGTGAAGTCTCACACAAGCCCGTGTGAGTCATTGAAACTATTTGTTCACGTTTCATTTATTATATATCCAGTGGCTATCCACTATCACCCCACCCTTCTATTCCCCACCTCCTTCCCTTCCCCCCCCCCTCCTTCCCCACACATGTGGATGTATGCACTAATACTGTGTTTTATTATCTTTTATTCCATCTTTAATTAAATTCCACTCTGTTCCATCAACACCGTGAGGTCCATGAGTTTGCGCTGACCACCTCCATACTTCCATAGGTAGAATGTGCCACACTGAGGGCATCGTGCTGTCATGCTTGGGGCCGGTCCGGGTGACCTTCAGTGTACGCACAGGCACCAGAGATACTCTCGGCCATCAATCTCCACCACTAGGAAGCCTCCTGGAAACTGGAAGGTTGTCGTATTGAATTCGGCCATCATGTGCGCAGGGGTTGAACAGTTCAGTTCTTTAGCTCCTTGCTCTTTGATAGTCAGGCAAAAGTGAAGTTCCTCGCCCTCACTTCCTGTCCCTCCTTTCTCTGGAGAGGACAACTCTGATTGGCTCTTGCAGTGCCCGCTCCCTCTGGTGGAAACAAGAGGAGGGGCACTCTCTCGCTCAGCGTGACGTGGCTTCTTCTGTCGGCCAGTCACACAGGTGGTTGGGCTTTCGGCTTTCGCGCCGCTCCTTCTGCAGGGGATCTGGGTTTGGCGCCAAACCCCTGCACATCTCTCGCCACATTTCTCTTGCAGCTTGCTTGCACGCGGCACGTGCACGATCCAGGATTGGCGGGAGTCCCCATTTTGGGACGGCTGCTACTGCTGCGACACACTTTATTCGAGCAAATACCCAGTATGTACCTGGCAGATACCTGGAATGCGCCGCTCCTCACCTCTGACAAGCCCCGTTGCGTTTGCCTTCCCAGCCTGGGTTCATGCCTGGCTGACGGGCGGCTGATCTGTTAAATGGTAATGATTAGGATTTAATAGGCTGCAATGCTTCGCGTGTCTAACAGATGGCATAAATTCATGAATTGTAATGCAGTATATATATATATATACTGTGCAGTATTGCAGCCAGCGGGTATAAAATGCTTCAATCCCTGCCTGGAAAATAACGCAATGCACTCGGGCAGAAAACAGTCACAAACCTCAATACACCCGAGTATACCCGAATTCGTGGGACTAGCCGAGCTCGAATAAAGTGTGTCGCCAGTGTAGCTGCTGGGCCGTGGATGGCGCTGCTGTTGCCATTTTTAACTCCTTCATACTCTACAGAGCACATGTATTGGCGGCCGCCATCTTTAGTGAGCCCTCCAAATGTATATTGTCGCTATTCTCAGTGTCTAGTGTGCAACTCGTTCCTAGACACTGACTGGTCTCTGACTGCTCTCTGAATGCTCTCTGCATGCTTTACCCACTGATATGATGCATGGCATACCCCAGGCTAGGCATAACTCCTTCATGGTACACCACACTCGCTGACGGTTCCTACAAGTACTCTGTGGTGTGTTTTATGTGGGTGCTGGCTAGTGTACCGGGCATCTCCCTAAGTACGGGCATCTCCTACTTTTGGCCACACATAGTGCAGACCCTGGGCCATTGTCCCTGGACTAGTTAACAGGCTAACCCCCCCAGTTGCCATACACTATCTGCCTCAAGGGACTAGAACAGCTATAGCCACACACCTTTCTTACAACACCCTCTTAGGGCACCCAGGGCATACTGTGCGAGAGGACATATTCTCCTGACTACCCCTGATGTGCATTTGTGCCCTACTTTCTACAGTACTCGCATGGAAGATGTACCTAACACTTCCAGCTCTGCTTCACTGAAAACCTGTCCTGTTTCTAGATCTCAGCAGCTCGCCTCCAAATGTAACCCATAGACCCCCCCACCCCCCCGATCGCAGATCGGACCCCTAGAGTGTACTGAGGGCTGGCTACATATGTAAGAGTGGTGCATACCTGCTGGTAACAGGAGGGCCTGAGTCTCCCGCGATGGTATGGGGGACAACAAGGACAGGCTTCTGGGGTTCTTGCCTCCATTTCTCAGTGGTGATACAGCGCCTCCATCTCTGGCAAAACAGCAGTAGCAGTAAGGTACAGCAGGTCTCCTTTCTCCAGACTGTACCCCTTCAGGATGGTCTGGGGGCTTCCAGTTGTTCCCTGCCACCACCCCAAGTCACAGGCACTCAGGGTGGGGCTAGCTCTTCCCTCACCCCCTAAGCAGGGTGAGGGGCATTGGTCCACCTATTGCTAACTAGGCCCTACTGCTCAGGAACCTAGCTAACTGTCCAGTCAGGCACTCCAACAGTAACTGACACAGAACTCACAGGAACTGCAACTAAATTGAGACAGCCCTACCCATCATGATGTCAGCAGGCCCCTCCCCTGTGTCTCGTACCTTCCACACAGGGTCAGGTGGTCTACCTTCACCACTCAAAGCAGGACTTGATGTGGGGAAAACCCATCTTAACTACTGGCAGCCTGCCCTTAGCAGGACTTATACCAGTAGGAGGATAGACATATAGCCCTATTTCTTACCAGGGCTACATATGTTTTTAAGTGTCACACATTTCCAGATACAGCTGATAAGTTTTAAAAAAAATAAAAGCTATTTTATTTTTTCTCCAAAGATGTGACTGAAAAACATCTCATTTATTAAAAAAAAAACTCCTAAGTGTCAGTTAATTGCATTTTTTTGTTATGTTTAATGTTTTGCACGCAAGGTCACACCCCTGAAACATTATTATATTGTTAAAACTATACTGTTTAAAGTTTTACTGTGCCCAATGCTGAGCTTCCCAAATGTATTCCAGCGTGGTAAGAAACTGCAGTTCTACCTTAGAGATGAATATTTCACATCTGATTAGTATGGAATTAAAAGCGTGTAGCATAGTAGATCATTCTATTATTTCATATGATGTTATTGTCGCATACACAAAGGGCTTTCATCCAAAATAAACATGTACAGTGATTATTGGATCGCTTATGGTGTATCAAGACTTTCACAGTTCAGTTATTAAATCTCTCGCGGAGGTAATGAAGATGCAATGCAACACAATAACAATTCCAAGTTACTTTATATTATGACCAAAGCTATCTAAACCGCGTTTAAGCCGATTAGAAAAGAAATCCAATTAACGTTAGCAAAGATTAAAGTAACATTTGAATAGAGTGATGGAGGTTTTTTTTCATTAGGTTATCTTTCAAGTTTATGGCTTTTAGTGCTTCAGAAGAAACATATCAGGAGCAGTAAACTAACAAAGAACCTGCCGATCTGCAAAAACTGCTATTGCAACGACATTAGCAATTCAAACTATTGTCTGCCAATATGTTACTGCTGAACACTGTGTTTTAGGTTGGAAATACAGTTTTCTCTCAAATTGACTGTCCTGAATTAAGGTATTAATGCCATGCAGCCTAACAGTGTTGAGCTAATCTTGGCCGTGATATTTAATAATTATTTTATTTATAAAGTGCATTTTTGAAGGGAAATTGAAGCAACTTTAAAATTACAAAATAAAAGAAGGCATTTAAAAAATATAAAAAGAAACCAAATGCAAGATATGAGGATGAACAGAATACATAATGGTAAAAAAAAATATGTAGAAAATGGCGACAGGTTGTGGTTGGTTAATTAAAAGCATGTGTAAACAGGTAAGTGTGGGGCACCGATGAAGGTGAGCTCAATGGCAGGGAGTGGATTCCGATGGCTGGAGCAGGCAGAACACGACGGAACCCGGAGAGCTGCTGTAGAGATGGGGCGGAGCGTCACAGAGCTGGTGCAAGGCAGGGTAAACAGACAAATACAGTACAAATGTCAAGGCAGAAGGCAGGCGGCAGGCTGGATAATGGTATAAACAGGCCGAGGTCAAGGTAGGAAGAAAGCAACAATGTAGTCAGGGGGCAGGGAGGGCTAAAGATTGGGCAGCAAACAAATCAGGTGGATAGGTGCTCTAATAGCAAGGTTGTATGCAATGACAAAAGCATATTGATCCGGCAACCAGTGGTGAACTGATTGGCCACAGGTGGGAGCAGTGAGTAGTAGAACTGAAAGGTATGCTGTACTTCTAGCATATTATATAGCAGCTGTTTTAGGTCACTGCTAGTGTTGCTACCCTGAATTACAGAGGGTATGGATTATGATCCTATTGAGGCTGAAAACAAGTCTTCAGACTATTTTTAGAGAGTGGGCCTTTTGGACAGGCAGAGAGTTCCAATGAGGAGTAGAAACAGCATTGCTGGGAGCCCGGGACCCTGGGAAAGGGGGAAAGTAGTATTTATTAGAATACTCATGGACACAAAAAATTAACTATTTGTAGTGCTACTCTATTCCTAATGTGATGTACAATCAATATTTACAAAAGTGCTAAGTGCACTACAATGTGCTTTATTATAATACCCAATAAGAATAGCTAAACAAAATCTAATCCTAACTAAAAAACCTAATCAGGATAGTGATGTGTAACAATAATATACAATAAATAGTAAAAAAAAAAAAATACTTCAATATTGGCGATACTCCTGGTGCAGCATTCTAAATTCACCCTCCAACGTGAGCAAATATGCAATATCCAAAGTTCCAAAGAGAGTGCAGTACTCTGTAGTATATAGAACATACTGTATAATCAAAATGACACAACAACAACTAACACACAGAAAACACAGAAACAACACAGAAAAAAATTAATGGGGAGCGAAGAAAAGCGAGGAAAACCAATTGTGTAATATGTTTTAAAAAAATATTTATTAATGTAACCCATGGACCCCCACCCAATCACAGATCAGGTCCCCTAAGGTGTTCTGTGGTCTGGCTACATGTCTCGGTGTGGTGCATACCTGCTGGCAATAGGAGGGCCTGAGTCTCCCGTGGTGACATGGGGGAACAACAGGACAGGTTTCTGGGGTGGATGCCTTTGTTCTTCTTCAATGGTGCAGCGCCTCCATCTGTAGTAAGCCCCAGGGATACGGGGTGGAATCACTACCACAGAAATCCCCTCCCAGGGATGAGAGATGTCAGTCTCACACACTAAGTCCTTTTCAAAAGCAGACTCTTTATTCTCTCAGCAGCAGCAGCAGTCAGGTACATCAATATAGACAGCCAGCTGCCTCCACTCTGGACACAGGGCCATTCAGAGTGGGGCTAGCTCTTCCCCCTATACCCCCTATGCAGGGTAAGAGGTATTTGGTCCACCTATATCTCACTATCTATCAGCTCTACTCATCAGGAACCTAACTTTCTTACTCCACCTACATCTGCAACTTGTGTCTCTAAATAGGAAGTGCACTGCTCTTTATGATCTTAGCAGGCACCTCCCCTGTGTCTCTTGATTGGACACAGGGTCAGGTGACCTACCTCCACCATTCAGGGCAAGTGCTTGAAGTGGGGGAAACCCATGATAACTCCTGGCAACCTGCCCTTACCAGGGATTACAAACAGGAGGAGGAAAGATATATAGCCCTTAATCTTACCAGGGCTACATTAATAAAATACAATGGTGTCACTCACATATGGATAAAACTTTCAGGTGTGGTTCAGGTAAACTCTACAAGATGGTGGTTGCTCGAAGTCTCAATCCGGTCATGCAGGGAAGGTTACTTGACTCGTCCGACCTGTAGATTCGACTTCCTCACAGTCCCGGTTTGCTTTCTCACCACAAGCAGTATTCCTGACCGCTCTATTTCCTCCAAACGCGCATACACTGCATGCGCCTCACTCGAGCTCAGCGCTATGAGTCTTCTTGTCAGAATGCTGCTCTGCTGTCACAAGGTCAACCATGGATCTGCTCTCTGGTTGGACGGACACTGTCTCCTTCCTACGCGTTTCATCAATCAAATTGGCTTATTCAGGGAATAATGGCCTTGTCCTCCTCTCATATTTATAGTCACATCAATGAGTAGAGAGGTCCTCCCCTATCTCAAACTCCAACTATTAACTCTTGCCGGTCTGAACTAAAAGCAAATTTGATATGTTCTATTTGTAATCATACCATATACACTCTGTTTATTACATAGAGTACCACAAACACACATGATAATATAAACATGTACCACCTAAAAGAATACCTCTAAACATCTTAATACAAATAACCATCAGAATCTTATCTATCTTCTTCCTACAGGCAGCACATGACGATATTATAATCAATATACAGCTTAACCCCGTTATAGCATGGTCCTCGGGGGGGCCACCCGTCACCACCGCGTTACAAACGGGGTCGCTGAAAAAAATGGCCGCCGAAGTTTTTTTTTTTTGTGGTGGTACCGTGTCCGCTGGATGGGGAAAGCTGAGAACTCTCTCAGGATTTCCAGACCAGGTGGGGCAGCGGCAACAGCACACAGCACTTACCGGCATCTGGCAGCTCTTCTCCCTGTCTCTGTTTCCTGCTTCTGCTTCCGTCTTGCAAGAGTAAACAGTAGAGAGAGAACCCAGTGTAGCACTCAGGCTCACGCTCTGATGATGAGTAAATGATTTAAAACATAATCTTTATTGATAGCATCATATATTAAAATATAAATGTTGGAGCAACGTACTGGAGGTAGGTTGATCCTGGATAATAATAGCCGTATTGGCTCCGGATCAGACGGAATCGTGTGTACCAAGTATGTCTTATATGAAACACTGGTGACAGAACAACACAGAAATCCTAGTGTGGACCTGTGTAGTGAGTGTGTGCTGATGGGTGTGCTCAGATAGGTACTGAGACTACATATCACATGCTGGCAGAATCTGCGTAGGCCCTTAAATAAGGTGGTAGATGTGACCCGTAGTAACTGATAGACACGAGGAGCAAATGTATTGTGTATATCAGTGGTTGTTGGTGCAATCAGCTGTGCTTCCTCTCTGTAAACGATGGTAAGCCTAGCTAGGTGTCAGGGTGACCTAAGGTAACCTTAAAGTGCTGTGCTGCAGGAGTGTGGTGTCCTGCAGTAACCTACGTGGCTGTTGTCAGAGGTAAGTTATACTGATTGTAGGCAGTGGAGTAGGTGGATCAACCTTGGTCAAGGAGACACTAATGCTATTAATTATATCACTTGTCATATATCAGAGGGCTAGCTGTAGTGGCACAGAAAGTAAACCTTTGTGCTGCTATGTAAAAGGCTGTACACAGCAGCGCAGCTTGAATGTTGCTGCAGGCAACTAATATTCAGTACTTCTATCGATAGAGCACTTCCCTTCTAAACACTGCACATAGAGGCTTAAAATGACCGTCGGGGCCCTTTTACCCTGTATATTTTAGCATGAGCAGACTACCGCATACACTCGCGGTTAGAGAATATAATGCGGAGGCAGTCACTGGTCTGCGCATGCACGTGGGAGATAGGAGCCTATTGTCTCCGACAATAGACAAGCAAGAGTAAGCTCCCTTAAAGAGACAGTGTGTGTGTGTGTGTGTGTGTGTGTGTGTGTGTGTGTGTGTTGTGTGTGTGTGTGTGTGTGTGTGTGTGTGTGTGTGTGTGTGTGTGTGTGTGTGTGTGTGTGTGTGTGTGTGTGTGTGTGTGTGTGTGTGTGTGTGTGTGTGTGTGTGTGTGTGTGTGTGTGTGTGTGTGTGTGTGTGTGTGTGTGTGTGTGTGTGTAGTTGAGCATATACACACATCAAATTGATGCCTGATTAGTGGTCTTTACATAGCACCTGCATCTTTCCCTTGATAAATTAACCCCATTAGTGTAATTGAAACAAAACATAGAATAAATACAAATGTATACCGAAAAATGATGGTTGAAATACGTGATCTGCTTCTGAAAATAATACCCCCAGGTGATTACAATTCATTTCCAGAGCTAAATATAAACTGTAAACATCTGTCTCAAACTATAGATACTATTGGCACAATGCTGCAGGAAATCTAGGTTCAAGACCCGTCTCCAGGTGAACCTACTGTATGAATGCCAGAGTTTATCCATGCTATAAAATACAGGCAGTCAAATCATACCTGTCAGTTTCAGGAAACACCAGATGTTTGAGATGGCCATTGACTCCATTATCAGCTATTGTTGTTTAAGCTGCAAAAATACTTAGACAGCTAAATATGTCATCTCCAGGCTATAACACCCTTAAAATAACTCATTAGTACAGTGTTGCTACCTATTAGCAGCTGGAAATGCCTGCATTTTATGGATTATTGCTAGAATAAGTACTGTGTACTCAGCAACATTCTAAAAAGTTGAGATGGGGGTTCCAGCTGCATGTAGATGAATGAATTCCATATGCTCTTCTCATTAAGAAAGCTTGTGCTATTCCATGGTGAATTGTAGGCCAATATCCTAGCCACACCAGCAGTGCTGTGCTCCAAAGCAAATGTATCACTTCTTTTGTAAATGTAATTATCGATCTGATCTCAGGCAGTCAGTGTAATTTTATCTTAATTAGCTATTGGCCAATAGATTTTTTTAATAGGTTCAACCCATTAGCTCCTCACTGCTCCGCTGTTAAAATTTCTGAAGAGATCCGTTTATCCATGTACTTTCTTTTTTTATCTCAGCTAATACTCTCTAAGAATCACCAAACTCTTAAGATGATTACATGTAGACATTGTTGGCAGATAAGAATCTCCGGACCCATGTTATTACCTGTGAAAACGAAGAAACCATTTGATAACTTGCTTCTTTCACATTTAGAATACCCTTGCATGTATCCGAAGCAATTTTGAATGCCTTTTGTACTTTTGATTCAACAGTCACTGCTGGGAGTTTGCTCCATGAATCTTCCTCCGGTTTACCTGACTCTACCACCCCCTAGATCAGATGCATTGTAAGGAACCGCAACCCTCTCTAATAGCGTGCCTGAGATCAGATGCATTGTAAGGAACCCCAACCCTCTCTAATAGCGGGTCTGAGATCAGATGCATTGTAAGGAACCACAACCCTCTCTAATAGCGCGTCTGAGATCAGATGCATTGTAAGGAACCACAACCCTCTCTAATAGCGTGCCTGAGATCAGATGCATTGTAAGGAGCCGCAACCCTCTCTAATAGAGCGGATGAGATCAGATGCATTGTAAATTCTTCTGAATTTGGTCCAATTTTCAATTGACCTGAAAATTGCAGGGAACAAATTAGCGATGCCCAGGGAACTCAAGGGTTCCCAGGAACCCTGGTTGGAAAAAACACTGCCCTAGCTGCAGGGCATGGTTGTTCTAGCATTAGTAAAATGATTTGACCCTGTACTTTGTAACTACATTTGATGTATTTAAATATTCTATCATGTCTCTTCCTCTCTCATTTCTTGCAAGCTGGGTGTGCTGAGGTACATCGGTCTTTCGTGGTGAGGTTTATGCTGTAGATCAGGGGTGAGCAAACTGGGGGGCGCAAGATTTTTTAAGGGGGACGCATGGCCGGTGCAGACGGCGGGTGGCGAAAGATGTTGAGCGCGGACGAACAGACAGCACAACATGCCGTGCGCAGGCGGCCTAAAATGCTGTGCGCGGGCGGTGCAGGCGGCCTAAAATGCTGTGCGCGGGCGGTGCAGGCGGCCTAAAATGCTTTGCGCGGGCGGTGCAGGCGGCCGGGTAGCTGGTCGAACTTGATGGTGTGTGTGTGCGCGTGGTGGAGGTACGGCGGCTGCACACAAAAATCATCAGAAGAGGCCAGTACTGCAGTAGGACGGCAGGGGAGGGGCACGAACCAGCACTGTGTCGTCGAATGCCCCTCCCGGTGTCTGCCCTGCAATAGGGCTCTGGACCGCTCTCCGCTGGCACCCTGATTTGCTGTGACCCTCTGCACAGCTGAGATTTGAAAGGGTAAGCTGCCGCTATCTAAATGTTACTTTGAATGCAATAAAATAATATTAAAATACAAGTAAAAACACTACAACATTAAAAACGGAAAAAATAAATAAATAATACTGGTAGGTACTGTAGGAGTGTGGATGACCCTGGGGAAGGCAAGCTAAAGAGCAGGGGGGGAAAAGGCAAATGGGAGAAGGAACAAAAAAGGGGGGAAGAGGGCATGGAGGTGGAAAGAGCAAGGAATGTGAGAATAAGGCAGGGATTATGGTCCCTGCGCTGCCATGTGTGAACGAGCGCGTAGCCGCGCCCACTCCTGCAGCCCAAGCGATTTGTGAACTTGGCTGCAGGAGATTGTAGACGCGTGGCGGACACGTCACAAAGCTGGTTCGCCCTCATTGGCTGAACCAGCTCACATGCGCCGTCATGCGGCAGCCGCCTGAAAATACAAAATTTGTTGTATTTTCACAACGCTGCCGCGTCAACGCACCTCTCCGCCTGTAGGCGCGCAGGCACTGGGGTAGCTCCCATAAGAAAATACAGCAGAGTGGTTGCCGGACGCGTGCACGCAAGTGCATTCATGCTGTGACGCCAGCACCATAATCCCAGCCATAGATAAAATGAGCCGACCCAAGCCATGTTACTAAAAAAAAAAAAAACACTTAAATTGTAATGTTTAAGTGTTTTAAAAATGTTGAAATATGTAAGTACAGCTTTACCTCGTTATAGCGCGACCCGTTATAACGCGAATCTGCATATAACGCGGTTTTCATGTGGCTCCCGTTTAAAAATAAATTACATTTTTTTTTTGCACACTGCACACACTCTCACTGCACACACTCTCACTGCACACTGCACACTGCACACATTCTCACTGCACACTGCACACACTCTCACTGCACACTGCACACACTCTCACTGCACACTGCACACACTCTCACTGCACACTGCACACACTCCCAGCACTCACTGCACACACTCAACGAAAGAAATTGTCCTTTGCTTGCCAGTGCAAGAAATGCAGCCTTGGTTTTAAAAGTCCTGTGGTTATGTGGTTGTTAACTCCTTCGCTCCTGGACTGGTTGCTACTGTACTGGAATAAAGTCTTGCATCTTTACATCATGGATTAAAATTCAGGAATCATTGGGAAGCCACATTTATAGACTGCCCAAAGCTATCTTTAACATGTGGATCCAATCCCCTCGTGGGAACAAAAAAAACCACGAATAGCCAAGTGACCCACAATTCATAAGACCGGTCAAAAGGGCTGTCCGGTAGTCAGGGTGCATGGGTCAGGTTGACGCCCATGCCACTTAGCCACTTAGCATACCTGGACTATACCCAGCACAAATTAACTAGTAAAAACCCCCCATAATACAAACAATTTAAATCACCACATCAGCATTTTTTTATAACTATCTCTCATATAAATACACTACAACAAATTGATCAAAATGCAGACTCCTTAGAATTCTATATCTAATAAAATCTATACAACTTATAATAAGCTTCTATAATAACCTACAGACTAATGTCCACATTTTCATATTTAATTTATTAAAAACAACCAAGATCTATTTCTACATTCATGCTGCAGGGAACAAGAGTTGTAATTGCATAGATCCACTGTGTTTCTTTCTGGGACAATTAATTTAGTCCTTTCCCTCCTTGCCAGTTAGGATCTACTTGATCTAGACCAGAGAAACTTAAGCCCTCAGGGTTTTGATTGTGCTTATCTTTAAAGTCTAACCGTTTCTTTATGTAGTCCGCCGCAGAGACACTCCAACATATACTGTACACTACAAGTTTACAAGCACAGGAGATAAGCTTTTTAACGTCAAATTCTTTTTGTATAAAAGTGATTTCTTCTTTTATGACTCAAATCTCCAAATAGAGCAGTTTTTGCAGATATAAAAGAAAGATTTTTGTAAGCCATTCCTTCATTTTCTTTTAGATCTCGTGCAACTGTAAAATGACTTGTGGGTCAGGGGTTAATATCTTCCTCAATATTGGGTAACCCAACAGAATACCCCATTGCCTCACCAGGAATGGTTGACTGCCTTGAAGCACTGGAATACTCTTTCACAAATGGTACAGTATACATTCATCCTATCCATAGGCTTCTTTTCTATAGAGATAAGGTCAGCCCTTTGCATACTGCTCAGTATATCGCA
This sequence comes from Ascaphus truei, assembly GCA_036426205.1. NCBI lineage: Eukaryota > Metazoa > Chordata > Amphibia > Anura > Ascaphidae > Ascaphus > Ascaphus truei. Next base: position 3,974,615 of record CM071568.1, on the reverse strand, counting down.
TGCCTTCTCGACAATGACACAACGATTAGATTTCCTATCCACACATTTTTTCTTTAGACCATTTGTTTGTCTCTGAAAATCCACAGTACAGTTCCTCATAATCCTCTGAAATTGACCGGTTAGGGTATTTTCTATCCATTTTCTGTCAAGGTGGCTATTGGAGGGGAAATAATTAGTCCCATCTACTTTATTTAAAAAAAAAAAAAAAAAGGTTGTGGTCTTGATTCTTAAATCAATAAAAAAATTCAACTTCACAAACTCAGCAGACGTGGGACGGAATCAGGACGTGAACAGTAAATCCAAATAATTTATATTAAGATAAGTTATGCATTTCTGCAGGGAACAGACATCCCCCTTCCATATAAAAAAAGAAGCAATCTATAAATCAACGTCACAGCACCAGGCTTGCCCAGAATGGAATATCAGTATACAGTATATATAAGAATCCTCCCACTTTTTAAGAAAGAGATTTGCATAACTCGGTGCAAACCCAGCACCCATAGCTGTCCCACCTTCCTGCAAATAATACAATTCTCCAAACCACAAATAGTTATGGTCAAGAACTAATCTAATTCCATTCACTACAAAGTCTAGAACATGGGTAGCCAACTCCAATCCTCAATGGTCATCAGCAGGTCAGATTTTCAGGCTATCCCTGCTTCAGAACAGGTCTTTGTCTGAGACACTAATTGAGCCCCTTATGCTGAAGCAGGGATATCCTGAAGATATACCACATTATTTAAACACCTGATTCTAATTATCCCCTTTAATTTAGCTGATAAATCCGGTTTTACTTCCTTGTGCACATACCCTGACTTTTAATTACTCATTGTTTGTCTAAGCCATACATCATTTTGTTTCATGGAGTTGGTTAATATAAACCCTAATGTATATTTAAGAAAGACTGGTTTTGATTTAAGAAAGTTATCACGGAAAAATTATGGAATTTCCGTAATTATCACTGGGGTTCTGTCACGGGAGACCAGGCATTTACACCTTTTTTTATCAAGATCATAACATTGAGCAAAACAAGAAGGTAAAACAAATTGTCATTTTTTCCATTGAAACAGACGTGCACACAGTGAATTACAAAATACAAGGAAAAGACACATTTACTGGGTGTCTGGGTGAAAAAAACTAGACTTTTCTAGCTTCTGCAGTCCATAAAACAAAGTTTGTAGTTGACCGGGACATGGCCCGAAGTGTCCTGGAACTCAAATCGGCATGAAGTTCCTGATGCCACCGCTGTATCCGCACCGGAGACACCGAAATCCCTTGTCTGGGATATAGCACAAAACGTCCTGTACTCTTTCCGACTTGCAATCCCAGCCACGGCTGCTACGTCCTATTCTGAGAACATGGCTCCAAAATGTGGGACTTAGAAAACTTCTCGCCTTGAAATTTCTGAAGCCGGCTCGCATCTATTTCTCCAAGAGCATTTTTTGGTGATTTCAAATTTGCCGCTGCTGTCTTGGCATTCGAAATCTTAGAGAATCTCAACACCAGATTGGCTGCTGGCTTTCTTATAGTATTTCTACTTCATTCATGAAATACTCCAGCCAATCCGAGTGTTGGAGACATCCTTTCCAGCCAATCAGAGCGTTGCCAGCCTATCTAAGCCGGGCAAGCACAGATTCGGATTCAGACCAGGGCATGCGCCAACTTAGTACCTCTGCTTCTTGTCAGTCAGAAGCCACCCACTGAGTTTGGCTCCTCACAGTCTGGCTTGGGACAAGTGGTGATCCAGGACCGCCATTTATCCAAGGTCGTGAGTACTTGAGTACTTTAGAACTCTTGTGCCCAAATGGCTTTCACACCTTGGCAACCTCTGGCGCTTTCATGTCCGGGACCCGAGCAGACTTGGTGGCACCAAGCTTGATAGCCACATGGTCTCTCGGAACCATGGACCTGGAAGTCCCTAGCTCATATACTGTGCATAAGCATTTCCCCCTTACACACAATGTTAATAAAAAATATTTTCACATTTTTCTTCTGTCCTTTAGTTACAGGGATTGACTGAAAAGACGCGCACGTTCATTTTCATCCCTCCTATAACTAAAAGTGTTTCTAAGTATAATTAAAAAACGTTTGGGTTCATTTTCAGGGCTGCATTCAAAATACATTGAAATTTGGACTTAGGGGCTTATGCAGAGAGGAACGTTATTTAATGTGAAAACGGCAGGAAAATAGCCACAGAATTGGAGTAAGTTATGGGCGTATGCTGAAAGCTGCGTTACCTCTTTTTTCTGATGAGATTCAAAATTGCCAAGTTTTTCTGGCTACATTGAACTCGCTATAATATAGGGCAGAATGGCGAGTTGCAGTGCATCTATGCTACCTGCATACCACCCTATTTTAACATAGCGAATTTACCAATCTCGCCACGTGTTTGGCAATTTTTAAAGTAAAGAAACCTGCTGTGGCGAATTTTATGAATCTCTCCATGTTCTCTGCAGGACAAGCTTCTCTGGTGCGTATTTTCGCCAAAAGATGGCGCTATTTCCCTTCTATATCCTCTCTGCATAAGCCCCTTAGACTAAGAACAGCCTCACAACCTTTTCGATGGGTGGAGAACCCCAGAAGCCCTATACCGTCCGGGTGATCTGGGCATATACTGGGGCAACCCCACTAACCTTAGGATCCCTGACTGTACCCAGGATACACATATCCCTATGCCCCCATTTACTTTTCTGGTCTGTGCTGAAGCAGGGAAACCTGGGAGTGAGTCGTGTAACTGTTTTCAAGCAAGAAGTTTGACTGGGGTGGTGTGTCTACATGTCCCCGGGAATTTTACCTGATTCCCAGATACATTTTTGGGGTGGCCAGTAACTCTGGACCCCGATTACCTAGACACAATCTGACAACACTTTTACCACAACCCCCACCCCCGCCCCCACACCCTTGAAACTCATAGCCTCTCAATCCACTGGTTAGCACTCCTGGTAAGGTAAAACACATATAAATTCTTTATTGTCATACAATCATATGCATTTCATGTACAACAAACAGGTTCAAGAGCTGACACTCTAAAACCCCAAATATGGCTCAGAGGTAACCAGCCGGGCATAATACCTTTATTGATGGCCCGGTTACCCCCTCACCATCACAGGTTCACAAATTTTTTCTCGCCACCGTATATTATGTGGTGAGTTTGGGTTCTGAGCTTGTCGGGCTTGTGTCTATATATAGACCAAACTGATCTATTTTAATGACTGGTGCAAATGATAATCTTTTCTCTAGTATATTGCATGGATCCTTAGGTAACATTTCTATACTCAAATTAAATATATCCTAGATCTGGTGTTGATGTCTTTATTGCATTTCTGTATAAACCTCCCCAAACACTTCTTATTTCCTAGGTATCTCAGGCATGTTAACCTGTAACTCTCCCTCTCTGCTCCATCATAAGCACTATTTCAGTATCTGGATCACTTGCTTTCTATAGCCCTGTAAAAGCTGGGCAAAATATCTTGCATCAGCTTAATAGTAGACTTTTGAAACTCACAAAACATTTTGTGAATACAGTTGGGACAGTGTCACAAATCCCTACTGGTTATATAATGGAGTTTGAAATCAACCACCAACAGTGAATTAATTAAATACAAATCTAATTCTATTTGGTCTTCAAGCGTTGCCTGTTGGTACAGTATTTCCTCAGGGATATATTTTCAAGGACACTAAATTGCTCAATGTGCATAGAACATTGTGTAGGCTACGTCTTAATTGGCAGACTTATTTTCAAGGAGCCAGTTCTATTTTGGAACCATTCCTGCTCCCCTACGGTTCAATAATATACAGCATGTATAGTACAAAATACACTGGCTCAGTCAAACACATCATATTGATTCCATTGTCAAATATTTTGAGCTGGCAGCATGGGAAAAAAGCACACAAAACTATTGAAATCCCTATGGGGGCAAACCAAGAGTGATTGCAAGAGCTTAGACTAAATCGAATGAAGTTACAGTAACTTAGTGGTGAAGCATATATCATAAGGCTAGACTTGATCACCAGCTTATATTTTATGTTCGTAGAGTGCAAAGCTTGCTGCCGTGGAATGGAATTTCTAAAAACAGCTTACTTTACCACTTGGACTATTTCGCCTTCGTGAATCTCTATACAGCAAATATAAAGGAGCTGTCTCATTAGGTTTTGTAGAGATGTAGGTAAAGGAAAATAGAAAAATTGGAAAGGAATGAAAGGTAAATCTCTTCGAATTCCGAGCCTGCCACCGCATTACAAACTATAGTAGCATTGGTGTAAATCTGCAGTGAGATTGTTAAGGCTTTATGCGCCCCTGGGGTCTGTCTAGGCATTTCTTGGTAAAATACCATTCATCTTACATGGCTCATTTCATACTAAGTATCACATAACACTGTACAATACTATAACAATTTATACAAAGTTTTATACTGTATGTGCTCAGTTTTTTTTATTAAAAATATGCTAAATCTAGTGTTATTCGGGTTCTAAGGGATGCACTAATTTTGTTGTGAATAACATATCATGGAATTTATTTTCATATATGGGTACATGGTAAAATATGTTGTTTACAAGCTGAATACATTCAGGCAGAATTTTATTTTTGACAAAAAGATACTTTTGAACTAGTTGTTGTTTTTTAAAATCAAAATATATCAAACGTATAATGTTACAAGTGTTAGAATAAATAAGCCATTTGTCTTATAGGTTTAATTAAATGTAAAGGATAATGCTCTGGTTGATATCATGTCTGCATTATATTAATCATGGCACCAAAGACATCAAGTCTTTCTACATCTGTATACAGTATATATGTGCAGTATAGTGAGAGAGACAATTTTTTCCACCTCTGCCCAATGAGAACGCAGCTGTAACACATCATACTGTATAGGTGGAGTGTGTGACATAATTCAAGGCATGAAAAATGGGGGAGCACAATGTGAGGGAGGGTAAGTAGGTGGTATGTCTTCTTTGACTGGTGATCAATGTGGTAAAAACACCTCTATTGAAACATCAGTATATGAAGTAGACTCCGTGGATGGGAGGTGAACATACAATGGTGTGTGTATGAAGGTGGAAGAAATAAAATAAGTGAGTAACTTACACGGCCTTGTGTAAGTTCTATCACATCAAGGTTTCTTTAGCTTCCGAATCTTCTTTGGGGTGTGGATCTTCCCTATGTCTGTTCTTCTTTTCTCACTGCGTCTTCAATAATCTTCATTGGAAAAGTTCCCACTCCTCTGTGATTTTCCTCTCATGAAAATGAAAAGGTAATTAGATCAATGTATTTAGGCAACAACTGTGATGTAGGAGGGGGTGATGAGGCAATATATTATTGCAATCTAATGGTATAATATATCACTCACACGAGCTAATGTGAGTGTTCTCCTATCACGGTATCTTGATATCTCCCGTGTCAAATGTTGGTGCAGGACTTCAGATAGTAATGTCTGTAAGTATCTTGCAATATGATTGCAGATAAATAGATAGGTTTGACCTTAGGGTCACCTGATGGTTGAGGTGAGAGGGAATATTGAATTATGTAAACATAACAAAATACTCACACGGGCCAGTGTGAGTACCCACTGGTAGAGGTTTCTTTCTGCTTCTATTTTCTGTTTTTTGATCCTCTTTGATGCTGATGAAATATAAACTATGGGACACTAAGGTCTATGGGGGGTAAAAAACTTTATTAAAACGAACAGCAATATACAAACTAAATGTAGTGGCACAGATAAAAAATAATGGAATGGAATAAAACAAAAGCAACTGCTTGCTTCTGGGGGAATGATAAAACACAGGGAGAACTGTGGTCCATTTGCCTGAGGAAGCCCTGTATAGGGCGAAATGCGAAGCTCTTCACTTGGGACAGTTTTGCAGTTCACAGAAAGAGGCCAGAGGTGAAGTTGTAGCTCTCCATCCGGACGGGGAGAGAGAGACCACCTACCACCGAGCTTCTCCCTGTGTTTTATCAGGATAGATATAGGATAGATTGGAAAGATTTTAATAAGCCCAGTTGGTAATTTTTACCCATATCCTGTGCCTACTTTTGTGGCAAAACTCGAGCATTTTTTTGTATACTTCTAAGTGACGCGATTCTCCACTTACGGACATCCGCACTTTGCGGCCGGTCGCAAAGCTCACACGGGACCCTTGGAGTAACAGCACGACGGAGGCTGTAACTCCCCTGACTTCCGTCAGCACCTAAACTGGCAAGCAGCCGGATGGAGAGGAGGTTCGGATAGCCATAACCAGCGAGGCTACTACTTCCAGACTGCAGTGCTAAGCAGAAGCTGTACCCCAAGTGCTAGGACGGGCGAAATGGATCAGCACTCAAAAATAATACTGAAGGACTTATGTTTTGCTTAAGGTCTAACCAAGTTTATTCTTTAATGTAACAACAAAAAATCAGCAATACAGAAAAATCAGCAAGTCCTTCGTTATTATTTTTGAGTGCTGATCCAGTTTGGTAATACTGTACATCCTTTGCAAAAAAAATGTTTGTTACACGTACCGTACGGCGATAGCGCATGTGCGTGTACCCATAATAAAAATTAATTGCAAGAATGTGTATTTATTGTGCAGGATGCCACAAGCGATGTAAAATAAGGGGGCTATGCACAAAGCAGTGAAAAGTCCATTTAAGTACGATAAGTGCCTTTACAGAGCGATACTGCGTGCAGCGCGATTCACAAAGCAGTGATAACACGGCAGTATCGCTCTTAAAAGGCATTTTTTCAGAAAATGCGCAGTTTTTTTGCCAGTCAGCGTGATTCACAAAGCAGTGATAAGTGAATCGTACTTTAAAGCTCATCATTTCTTTTCACCAGCTAAAGGCTGGCGCAAAAGAGATGGGGACAGTCAGAAAAGCATTGTTTACATTTTTTTCAGCACAGCATTAATACAATAGTCCGACGGGTGTCCTTGGATGGTCCCTGCGGGTGTCCTTAGGCATATACATCAAAGATAAGCCAATATGTCCTTATTATTTTTTATTGTTGAAGACTGAAATTACCTCCTGCCTCCCCCCAAATCCCCAGCATTTCAGATACCGAACAATAAAATACCATGCAAAGTTTGTACAAAGATCAGCTCATCTTTTCAACCAAAAGCATGGCTGCATGTCATAGTGTATGAGATTCATCTTACTTACAGACAGGTTCTGAGTACAGTTGGTAGGAATTTTAATGCTGCTAATGGGCTTTCTTCAGTATGTTAGAGGAATTACTGTGGAAAGACTCCGCTTGTTAGATGCTTCATCATTTCTGTGTCAGCTGTTACAATTAGCAGAAAGATGGCTATGGCCATACCTCATTAACTGCCATCTAAAATAAAGCCGAACATTTATAATTAATGTCTCAGATAAAACTGCAACATTTAATTTCTAGAAGTCTGGTGACCCGCGATCATAAGTGGTTTGCTGGAACAAAAAGCAGATGTCAGTGCTTTTCACCAAGGACTAATTTCAAGCTTGTTGAAATACCTAATAAAGACAATTTCTATGGAGCCAAAATGATAAATGACCTAATTTGGGCTAGATTTAGGGACAGAGAGTAGCACGTATTAACCCTCTCGCTAACTGAGGGTTGAATACCCCACATTTCCACACTGTAGCAATGGCATTTAGCTTGGGAATGATAGATTTCATAGAAATGTCTACAGAAAGTCATTGATCAAACCTGACCTCTATATTGAGGCCGATTATCTCTATACTGTACTTCCATCCTACCTCTTCTTAGAGAATATACTGCAAGTACTGTAGCTTAAAAAAAAAAAAAAAAAGAAATGTTAATTGCATGCTGTATCTTCCTGCAACATATATCCTCTCCGTCTGAAGAGAAGGAGATTGCATTAGGGAACAATTAGTGGGGTTTGCAGCTAAATATATTAACAATAATGTTTTTTTGTGATCTCTTTTCTTTAGGGAAAAAAAAGGTGCTGTTTGAAACTGTAGTTCTACTCCAAATTATTAGGAAGCAGCAAAAGAAGCTTGAGTATGAACTTCAGCTTTAAATAATCACCAACTCTTCTGGAAGCTGGACAAAATTTTGCAACTAGATAAATAACAACAAACACTTGCAATGTTCTGACAGACTAACTCTTTACCAAACATAACTCAAATATTTGTCCAAATATTTTCATGCCCCCTGACAGTGGTTATTATATAGTAGCCGGAACTAACACATTAGTCCTGTCCGCCTTACATTATTTTAAGTGTGGTTAAAGAAATCAACGCTAACGTTTAACTGGAACGCTCAATGTGAACAGCAGTTTTGTGGCAAGCTTGTGCCTGACTTACATTAAACACCAAAGGATAGAGGAAGCAACACAACAGCAATGGAGGAACTTGAAGCTATAATGCCACACATTTTAAATAATTCCATAATATTTGTGTAGCCCCGGTCTTATTTTGGTCCCGAAGACCCCCTCTCTACCATGCCGAGCGGTCGCGGGTGCCGCCGGAGCAAGCGACGGATACGCCGGCTGCTCGCGAAGGTGAGGGCCAGAGCAGGGAGCGCTCCGAGTCCCTGGAGTCCCGGCGGCGCACCCGGCTAGCGGGGGCCGCCATTACAGATGCTCGCGCAAGCGCCCCAATGTATTTGTAGCCTCTGTGGGACTACAGTTCCCAGGAGGCTTAGGGCCAAGTCCCCCAGGTGTCTGCAAACGGCCAATGGGAGCGCAAAGTTACTGGGAGAGCAGAAAGAGATACATTTCACGGGCTTAGGCAACGGCAGTTGGAGCTGGGAGCAGGAAGGGGAAGGAAGGGTGTAGGGAGCGAGTGGCTCCTACACCAGGTAAGGTAGTTCCCCAGATCCCAGGTAGGCCCCAATCCCCACCAGGGTAGGGGGTAAGTACTGAGGGACGGCCCCTAGGTTAGGGACCCTGCCCTTAGCAGTGTGTGGAGTGTGTAGTCTTGTCAGTGTCACGGCTGTCAGTGCTGTGTGCGCTGACAAGTAGGCACAGTGTGTGTGTGCAGCACGGTTGCTGCAGGTTCAGTGTGAGTGCAGTGTGATTGCTGCAGGTGTTAGGTTAAGTTAGTCAGAGGGGACCCGGGAGGTGAAGGGAGAGGTAGAGTGTGTGCAGGGGGTCAGTGACCCACCTGCATAGGAAAGGCTACCCCGTAGGCCCCTAGGAGTGTTCCCTCAAGTCACCAGAGGTTGCTGTGCTGCAGGGACGCCCATAGTGGTAGCGAGCATCACCCTTTACTGTGTAGACAGCTAGGGATAAAGGGACAAGCGTGTGGAGCAGGTTTTGCTGGTGAGTCGTTTGGGACCAGACGGCTGGACATTGAGACCCAGGAGGCAGACCGCTGATTCATCTGACCCTTTGCGAAGAGGTACCGGTCACCGCCGTGACCGGAAGGTACTATAACAACAAGTGCACCAACACCGGTCATCAGGCGCTGATCCCGCCTTAGGCTAAACTCTTTAGGAACACTGAGCGAGTGGCTAAAGAACTGAGCCTATACCAACATTACTGAACATGGACACGGTGTGGAGCACGCGGTAGCGGGACTGAGACAGTACTCATTAGGAGCGTGGCTGAGCCACTACCGTTATAGGGACGGTACCAGTTATTAGGTTGTTAGGCATTGCTGCTAAGGTTATGTATTAGGATATGCGGTGTGTGAATTTATATGTGTTATTGCTACGTTGCATTATAGAGTGATAAGGTTGCCGTGCATTATCATTATTACAGTAAAGTTGGTTGCATCACATGTGTGTGTATGTATTTCTTGCACAGGGGAATCTCACATCACGGGGATCCTGGGTAAGTGGAGGTGCTGCGCTAGAATAGTTACCCCAGGCTCCCAGCTAGCGGAGGCTCAGATCTCCTGCAGCCGCAGGTGTTGTACAGTGACCAGTAGTCCCTTTGGGAGGGTTCAGAAAAAGGGCTACATTTGAATTCAAATACATGGCCTTTCAACCATGAACAGCCATTATAAGCAGCTTGCTGTGTAGTAAGAATGGCTCACAGCACGCTGGTGTCTGTTTAAACATACAGTAATTACCACACTGCACTTCTAATAGCTGGATATTTACTCTATGATTTTTTTTTTTTTGCCGTTAACTATTATACGACAAGATACATTTATGATCTCCAGGGCTCATGTGTTAAAAAAAATCAGCTATAATTAATATAGTGGTCAAGCACGTTCTACTTGGATCACCGGACGCACCGTATTACAATATCGCTACCAAATTCCTTTCCGTCAGAAAGGTGTCTAAATAAATGTGTACCAGTACGGTAAGGAAGAATAGAGTCAGCAAACTCAATTAAATTTTTTTATTTTAATTTTTTCCCCTTTACTATGTGCATTAATACAATCCCCACAATGATAAGTAATTAGCAAAGTTGCTGATCGATCGGCGAGAAATCGGCTCGGTGGTTCACTAAATGACTGTATTTTGCAGTCAGTGTGACTTTGTAAAATGGTTGCTATAGAAACAAAAAAGGCTTGTTACCGTGTAATACATAAAAAATGTCATTCAGAGTTGTTTAAAAAAATGCTACAAGATTTTTCTCATTGTACAGAACTGATTTATTTTAAAACACACACACACACGTAGGATATTGCTTGGTCTACAGCTTTAAACGTTCACTTGAGTAGTAGCTGGGTCTGCATGTGGGAAACCGGAGATTGACTATTTTTCCATACATTTCTGATCTTTCGCATAACAAATGCTCTCGAGTTATCAGTTACCAGCAAAAGGGATTATTTACGTGTTAGCAGTACGGTGACCAGGGCTGTGGAAAACATTATCATGAACATGTTGTAACGGATTTTCTGGCCTAGCCTGACCCACCCAATCTCACATTGGCCCCTGTGGTCTAACCAGTCCCCATTACATGGTCGTGTCTGGTGGTGCAGGCAACAGGACTCCTGAGCATCTTTATTGTAGTTGCGGTGTGGGCTAGCCTCCCCTCGCAGTGATGAACTCAGCCGCACATCTCGGCGTGTGATCCCTTCAAAGGTACACCCTCCCAATGGAGTGGGATCCCCTCTCCCCTCAGGGAGATCACCCCTGTGCCAGGTCCCTGGACACAGTATGGCGTTGATAGCTTGATGCTGATTGATTTAGAATAGGGCCACTAGTTACAGCACTAGCGCCCTCTTTCCCCAGATCTCAACGCAGATCTGCTCCTTACCCCAACACACTAACTTTGAACAGTCCTGTGCCTTATATCTCTCAGGAGGCAGGCACATCTCTGATGTCACTAATGGTGGACTCAGAGTATGTAGCCACTCCCATCCACACATAGGGCACCTCACCAGGGTGTGAGGGCAAACCTCCATGATTACTGCTGGCATCCCTGTAACTTACCAGGCCTTACTGCCAGCAGGAGAGGAAACTGCAGTCCATTTTACAGCATGGCTACAATGTAAATTAGGCATAATCTTAACAGTGATGGCCTGCGGAAAAAATTCACAAAATGTCAGCATTCATGATGTAGCCAGGTTCCTCTCTGGGTTATTACCTTTAGCTCTTCCGGCACTAACCTCCGCGGCGGTTGGGGAATCCGCTTGGGCTCCAGTGAGGAGGATAAGGTGCAGGGCAGCTGGGGGAAGAGAAGCGGCTGCATCTAGGGCGATATCGCCGGCGGCTTCCATAGCAGGGCGCCGCCATATTGTGCAAAGTTTGCGCATGCTCAGGGCGGCAGCCATGTCAGGTTGCGCAGGCGCAATGTGCAGGCGCAATACGCAGGGCACATGCGGCGGCCCATAGAGACAGGTTTAGCAGGGAACTACAAGTCCCATGAGCCTGAGGAGCCTGAGACATGTGACGCATGGCAGCCAATCACGCGAAAGGATTCTGCTGGAGACAATTGTAATAGTTTGGAACGCTGCAAGGGTGAGGCAGTTGATCCTGGGAGCTAGAGAGGGGAGGAGGTGCGTATGCAGGGGTCAGTGACCCTCTGCATTAGGTCAGTGTACCCCTAGGCCCCAGTTAATGCCCTGAGTCACCTCCAGCTTGCAGTTGCTGTAGGGACAGCGATTTGTGTAGGGACCTTGCCTGTAGTATTCAGTAACAGTCAGGGACAAAGCTGCTGAAGCTGATTAATCTGATATTCCTAGTCTGGAACCAGACTATTGGACTGTCATTCGGCCAACCTCTTCTGTGGAGTACAGGATCTCGCTGAGGACTTCGAGTAGCGGCGGATCCTTTTTGAAATAGTCAGCGTGTCCGGGTGCTGGAGCACCTGGCAGGTATTTCATAAGTGCACCAACATACCGGTACCTTACAGGCGCTGATCACGTTTTTAGGGGTGGGTTCTTTGGGGACACTCAGGGGTTAAGTGACCAAGGGACTGGGACGGTACATTTGACACGGTGTGGGAATACATGGTGGTGGGTCAACGCTTATCCTGAGGGGAAGGGTTATGGTTAACCATGTTGATTATTATTCATGTGCATTCTGTGTGACACCTGCAGTAAAGGTTGTCAAGTTAATCTAAGAGCTGTTGTTACTGTTTCCTGTCTGGGGTTATCTCATAGTATTGGGAACCTGGGCAGGTGGAAGCGCTGCCAATTAAATATTCATTGCCCCAGGCTCCCAGTGGCGGAGGCTCAGATCTCTGTGAGCCTACAGGTATATGCAGCACTAGTAGACCCGTCTTGGCAAAAGGGAAAGAAGGCTGCAATAGAAAAAATTCTAGTAGCTTAGATATCGCTAAAAAAATGGCAGCTGTTTAAAATTCTCTTATTTTTCAGATACCACTAGTAAGGGCAGTATGTGAACTGTGTGGGATGTATGCAACTTTTGAGCAGATAAAAGAAAAATGTTAAAAAATATATGTTACATTTATGAGAAAATTGTAAAAGTTCAGTTCTTTACAGGAAAACAAACATGAAGTGCACTTTCCACTACTCCTATTTATTTATTTATAAAAATGTTTTACCAGGAAGTAATACATTGAGAGTAATACATTGTGTGAATTTCTTACAAAGTTTATTCACATTTTCCATTAACTGTCTCACTCAATGATCTTCAACGTTTAAAGGTTGCACATTGAATGGACATTTTAAGTATTGTTGTCCTGTGCCAAATAAGCCAAAATTGAAATGATTAAATACTGGAGTTCTTGCAGTTGACCTTTTATTCCCTTTATACAGTATATATATATTGGAATAAAATAAAACATAAATATTTGGCATCGTGTTAAACAACAATATTGATTTCCGATTTCACTTGATGGTCTGTTACATGAATGCTCGAGTGATAGTTATTTATAAAATGACTATTTACTCAACTGACTGGTCCTTAACCCTTTCATTGCTAGTGAGGCCAGGGCAATACTGTGACGTGAGGGGGTAACCAGGCCATAAATAAATAAAGGTCTTATGCCCGTCTGGTTACCTCTGAGCCATATTGGGGAGATTAGAGTGTCAGCTCTTGAACCCAGCCATGGCACAGGCATTGTACTGTAATAAAGATATGTGTATTTTACTTTTCCAGGAGTGCTAACCAGTGGAGATTCTCAGGCTATAAGTTTCAGGGTGGGTTTTGCAGTGAAAGTGTTGTTGGATTCTGTCTACAGCTGCAGCGGCCGGTATTCAAACAAATCACGCGTTGTGTACATCGGAATACCGATGTCATGATGCGGGATGTCTCCCAACCGTACCGCCTTAAGACGCGAGTGCGGCGAATGTAGAAAATTGCATTTTAGAGTTCTGGTTTTTAAACACATGAAATTGACACAGTAGCATAGTAGCACAGTACTGTACACATTACAATTCATTCATTTCATTGCACCCAAAGAAACAGAATCCATGAAATTCAACAAAGCAATCGCGATAAGTGTGGGTGCCTGGGGCGATTGGCCGCGTTCATGCTGCATGGAGTACAGCAGAGCACACAAAATCGACTTCGTGATTTGTTTGAATAACGGCCGCTGCATCTGTAGGTAGAAGGGGCCCAGAGTTGTGGCCACCCCAAAAATGTATCCGGGAAAGATGTCAGATTCCCAGGGACATGTAGACATAGACCGCAGTGCAAAATCCTCCCTGGAAAGCAATTGCACAACTCACCGCCAGGTTTCCCTGCTTTAGCACAGACCAGAAAGGTAAATGAGGGCATGGGGATGTGTATATCCTGGGTACAGTCAGGGGTCCCTAGTTTAATGGGAGTCCCCCAGTATATGCCCCAATCACCAGAACCAATTAGAGAGGTTCAGGGGTGCTGCAACCATCGATAAGGTTGCAAGCTGATTTTATGTCTAAGTCCGAATTCCTATGTGTTAAGATAAGTAACTTTGGGATTGAACCTAAGCATTATTTGGTTCAACTTTTGACACATTTTCTTTTAGGAAGGTCTAGGAGCACTGAAACTGAACGTGTGCGTATTTTCAGTGAAAGCTAAGAAAAGAAGGACTTGGACAAAATTGTGAAATATTTTTATTTCTGACATTGTGTATAATGGTATATATGTTTATGCACTGTATATGAGCTGGGGATTTCCAAGTTTGTGGTTCCGACAGACCCTGTGGCTACCAAGCCTGGCGCCACTGAGTCTGCTCGATCCCGGAGTTGAAAGCCACAGAGATTGTCAAGGTCTTAAAGCCATTTGGGCGGAGGAGTTAGACTCAAGTACTCTCGTCCTGGCATGAATGGAAGTCATCGGACTACCATTTGCCCAGCCCAGACCTTGAGATGCCTAACTCCACTGGTGGCTTCTGACTCACAGGTGGCAGAGGTACCAAGTTAGCACATGCCCCGGTCAGATTTCGAATCCATCCTTGCCTGGCTTCAGTAGACTGGCAAGTCTCTGATTGGCTGGTTGGAATTCTCCCAAGCTCGGATTGGCGGTAGTATTTCATAAATGGGACTGAAATACTATATGAATGCCAGCAGTCAATCCGGACCTCAGATTCTAAGCGCCAAGACAGCAGTGGCAAATTTGAAACCAGCATAAGATGCTTTTGGAGCAATAGACTCGAGCCGGCTTCGGAAATTTCAAGGCAAGTACGACTTTTCGGGGCCAAGTTCTGAAAAGAGAACGTAGCGGTCACGGCAGGAACTACATGTCGAAAAAAGTACCAGGACATTTGGTTCTATCTCCCGGTCAAGGGATTTTGGCATCTCCGGAAGAGATACAGCGGTGGTGTCTGGAACTACCTGCCGATTGGAGTTCCAGGACTTTTCGGGATAAACCCTGATAACCTAAAGACATTGATTTATGGACTGCAGAAGCTAGAAAGGCTAGTTTTTTCACCCAGACACCCAGTAAGTGTGTTTTCCCATTGTATATTGTAATCCATTGTGTGTACGTCTGTTTCTAAGGAATAAATCACAATTTATTTTACCGCCTTGTTTTGCTCAATGTTATGATCCCGGTTAAAAATGTGTAAATACCTGGTCTCCCGTGATAAATACGTTGCAGGTTGCTTTGGCACTAAAGGGGTTAAAATATTCCCTTGTTGAAATGCCTAAAATTACGTTTCACTGATTATTCAAAGTCACTTACTGTAGGTGTATCATGTATCGTGTGTTCCTCTTTTTTAGCTCTTCCTCCTATTCCATTTTTTGTACCTCTCTACTCTTTTTACTATGAGCTGTAGAGATTCTTGTGCACATTGCTTTTTAACATTTGAGGCTAAACATAAAATTACACACATAGGCTTGGATACATCAAATTACATTAGACTGGAGTTAATATCATACCTAGTAAAAAAAGAACGCGTCTTATGAAAGCAATTTTATGATGGTATATATCAACATTGCGGTAATAATTTACCGGGGTGCGATATATTACCCAGAATCACAACGCAGGAATTAATGTGACTGTTAATAATGCATTACTTATTGCATTGGGATTGCATTACTAATATTTCTACCTTAGGCTTCTGTAATATCTATTAATACAGAACTCTATGGCAGAAATAACATTAACCCCTTTAAAGCTTGTGGTAACCAAGGAATACCAACAACATCAAATGGGTTAATACAATTTAAAAAAACCACAACCAACCCCCTATTCCACCTTACTGCCATGCAATGCTTTACTAACCGCTATGGTAACCCAGGGGTTATCCCCTACCACCACCCCCCAGGCTGCCTAACCACCCACCCTGGGCAATTAGCCCCATCACCCACCCTTCTACCCCTACCCCACCAAAAAACATAACAACCCCCCCCCCCCCTAGACTAATGGCCAATAGCCCTATTAGCCAAATGTTGCTTTTGGGCATTGCAGATACATAAAAACCCTGTATAAAAAAAATAGACACTACATAACAAATAATACAAAAATATATCTTTAAACCATAAAGCCATTGATTGTCACTGTGGCTACCTATGCCCTCTCATGGGGACCTAGATAGCCGCATTGGCAATCAATGGTTACATGTCTGGACGATGTAGCATGTAATATAAAACTTGAAAAACAATTAGTTAGGAACCAATTGCTGGTGATGGGTATCAAACAAGGGATAATATGGCTGAATTTGTGCAGTTAGACACTTACACAGGGTACTTGATGGTGTGATGTCAAGAAAGCAGTGGTACTGCTAAAGGTGTAGAATATGTATCTTTAAAAAAAGACAAAAAAGAAAAATTCAAAACATAGCACAATATGTGTGATGGTTGACCGATCTTACAGGAATCTTTTAGAGATAGAATTTTGGTGTCTTTTGTAACAGCTTTTAAGAATATACAAAAAGTATAAGGTATAGACAGCACTCAGAGAACGAAATGTATAAGAGAACAATAAATGGACTAAAGGTGCAACGGGAACAAAATTAGGGACCTCAGAAGCCCTCAATAATACACACACACACACACAAAACACTCAGTGTTCCCAGCACTCAAGCAAGAAATAATAGGTTATGCGCACAGAAATACGTCAAAAAGGAAAATATGTTACTGAACAGACTGAGCCAAATAAGCAAACATAAGTAGAAATAGACGCAGTGCTTGCACATGATAAATGGTGATACATAAGTGAAAATAAACCCAGTGCAAATATAGGGGGAGAGTGGATGGGACAGTAGAGTGAAAAAAAACAGTATAACGAGTATAATAAAGTTGTAGGATAAAAGGTGCATTTAACAGGATAAATGAAAGTGAATAACAAAAGAGAAAGTCTCAGTTATGATGTGAGGTTAATTAAACTACATTAAAATTAACTTTTAATACACATGTCCTGGAACGGGACTGTTTATTTTTTGTTTCCCTTTGCAGCTCTGATTGCCAGCCTTCTCTATTTTGTTGTATGCTTTCCCTGCATCTGCAACTCCCAGTGCATGTGGAAATTACTACATTTTAGATACATTCCCCTCTCCAGACTGCCAGAAGTTGGTTGCTCTGACAACCTCTCAAGTCCTCCTAGCTAGGTGAATTTTCCCAACTCCCCTGTCTGTGCTCACAGTTAGTGCAGTCCTGTTACTGTTCCTGTGTGACAGTAATATCACACTTCCTTTGATCAATTTGCAGCCTGAGTGAGTACACCTTTCTATTCTCACCTACTCCCTTGCAATAGCTATTCGGTGTGACCTTCCCTCTAATACAAAGCACCTTCACTTAGAGAAGCACTCTCTACCCACACTATAACATCTTATAGCACTATAGCACCTTTTATTTCTGTGACTGCCTCAATAAAGTTAAGAAAAGGCTAAAGGACTTGTTGTGCTTTCAAAAAGAGATGAGTTCAGCTACTGATGCAGTGGCCGTTATTCGAACACATCTCGAATCAGTTTTCGTGTTGACCGCTGTATTCCATTCGGTATTTCCGCATTTGACCACTATTCATGCCGCGTTCGCGCAATCCGGCACCGGACAGCCACACGCGGTTGATCTGTTTAATTTAATGGTTTCTTGTTTCTTTGGATGCAATTCTACACGTATCCGCCATGTGGCAGAAGTTAATGAATTATAATTTGGGTTCTATTCTTTGCGTATCCGCCAGGTGGCAAAAATTCATGAAATGAATGAATTGTATTGAATTGTTATGTGTATGGAACTTTGCTACTTTGTAAGGGTGCATGTGTTTAAAACAGATAGCACCCACGTCTATACTGGTACATACTTACAGTGGCCAATTGTGAAGTGACCTTGATTTTTCGAAGACGTTATCAAATTAGGGGTTCTTAATAAAAAGCATTAAATACTCAATGTGTGCCTTTTTTTTTTTACATTCTTTCCCCGCATAATTGCTGAGTGGACATTATGGCTACACCACAGACGTATAAAAAACCTGACTGTATTTATGCATTTTTAATATATTCTGCAATTAATGCTGAAGTAGATAAGATGGCGACTGTATTTGAAATATATGAATATTTAATTTCGAACTACGATTTTTACAAGTTTTCACCTGACGTTCATGGGTGGATGTGTGCGATAAGAAAAACCTTAAGTAATGATCACTGTTTTTTTCGCATTGCCCCTCCTGCTGGAAAGATTTGCTGGTATTGGGGTGTCACACCAAAATTTCACAGTATATTTGATCATGGCATTTTCAAAAGAAGAAAGGTCGGTTTTAACCCATATAAGATTAGTTAATCAAAATCCAGCGATGTGCCAGCAACAGCACCAGCATCGGCCGGTCTGACCGTCAGTGATAACCTGGTTAACGGCAATCCTTTGTACCTGTCCCCGCCAGAATACCTGGAAAATTTCCATCCTGAGCATGATTTCACATACAGGTACCAGCAAGCATGCATTAACAAGTACCAAAACGATTTCCAGCTTCATCAGCTGTCAATTACAAGTGTAGCAGGCCAGTTGTCACCTGTCAACTATAATGCAGACTTGAGGAGTCAGTGAGTCATCACCACCCGTATGGCAACGTTTATAATGAAGGTAAATATACAGTAATGTACTACACTGTATTACACTATACTGTACATGACAGTATTACTGTAAGTTTGGAGCTGCAGTTCAAGCTGCCGTGTGTTAAAACAAAATTATTTTTTAAACAATACTGTACATACTTATCAGTACAGTACTGTACTGCTGTTGCCAGCATTATTCTTACAATTACCCGCAATTTTTCGGGGCTTTTTTCGGCAGCCGCCAAACTTGGCCGCACACCAGCCGCATCTTGCGGCCGTGCGTGGTCGTTTCTTCAATCAGCGCTGAATGGCGCCGAACAATAGAAGCGCCTGCGGCGCCGGAAAAAAAACGGCCGCGTCTGCACGGTGTTTTAAATTACCCGTGGTGCAGGCCGCCTGAGAGTAAGTTTAGCCACCACTGTATGTGCATCAATACAATACTGTATGCGGGTTGAGGGGATGTTTCTCTGTTAAGTGCACTTTTAAGAATGATTTGATTGGCTGTCGAAGTACGTGATGCTGCTGCAGCTTAAAAATGTAGGGAGAAGGTGGGGCTCAAGAGTTAGAAGTTTGTTCTCATTGTACAGACACACATGTAGGATATTGCTTGAACGGCTGCTTTAATTCCCAATGACGCGACTTGACGCATGCGCAATACCGGTAATAATAGCATATTTGTTTGTTTTTCCCCAGAAAAGAAACTTTGACATCAAGCGGTAAAAGACAAAAGAAGGGATTTGGATGGACCTCCAAGATCGCTTTTTTTAAAAGTTGCTTGCGCATTGTTTGCCAAGTACAGTAGGCAAACATTTAGTGACAGTGCCATTTTTATTGATAGAACAATTGTGAGCTTTATAGAAAACCTTATACTGTACAGTATGCTGCTGTTTTAATATTCAGTTCTTTTTTTTACATTGTACAGTACTGCAGTAGAGAGAGTGACAAGCTGACAAGCTGATCTCTATCACGGAGCCGGAACACCGAGTCCAAGCAGCAGAGGGAAGATCACGTGAGACCAGAGGTCACGTGACGCGGAAGTGACTGCGTGAGTTTGCTGAACTCGGAGCCGGCATTTATCCAACACTGAGTGTGAGAGACTCATATATAAAGCTCTCAACTGCGATTTTACAACTCACAAAGTGTGAGTTGATTACTTATTTAGGTTTTGTACCATCATTTTAATATAAGGTTTTATGCTATGTTGTTCCTCTTTCCTACCTTATCCCCATATGGGATCCGTCTGTAAGACGGAATCTGTATATTCAGGCACACCGTGACCACTGTGAAGTACTGTGAAGACTGCTGCTTGAAAAGTGCAGAGAGTCCCTGGCAGATGTATAAGAAATCTTCAAGCTGAGGTCCTGATCCCAGAGTGGATACAAGACATATATTGATCAAGCTAATTGTAAGTGCATAACTCACCAATACTGTGATTCTTTATATTGCACATACTACCCTATGATGGTAATCTTTCTCTTTTTTTCTCTCTCTCCCTGGTTTCTTTGCACCTAGGTCACTCTTTATATATATATATATATATATATATAGATGGGTATATCTATTAAGGCAAAAGTGGTGCAGTTCTGGGTCACAAATATTTCTCTAGAATTTTTAAAGAAAAGTAGGTTTCCATGGGTCTTTTCTTCAATACCTAAGGTACAGTTGTTTTATCTGTATTTGCTCCACATTTACCTTGATACGTAGAGCCCACAGTAAGTTCAAGATATATCAAAGCATTACTCAAACTTTAGCCATGTGAAAAAAAATGACCCACAATTGGAAAATGTCATTGGTATTATCTCAATAGTTTTGTAGAAATTCCAATAAACTCCACATTTTTTGTTTGCTGTTTCCTCACTCCTTTGAAAACTTTTAAATTCTTCCCAACTTCCCCACTCCCCCTATCCATATTTCTTCATCTCTTCTCCCCTTCAGCTGTGCCCATATACTGCACCATTATTTATACACCTCTCTCCCAACAATTTTTTACCCCTCAATAAACAGCACCCCACAAATCCTCTATTCACACCCTCTCTCTACTCCTTTTTGCTGCTGGGGATATCTCTCCCAATCCTGGACCTAGCCATATACAGTACACACCTGTTCTCACCCATGCGTCCCTATCATCTCCTCCCCTGTTAATGATGTTAATCTACCTGATTTAATATTGACTAACCTTAAAACTCGCCTCACAAATCAAACATCCCAATAGCCTGCACTCATGGCTATTGTCCCACACCCACAGTCACTCCTAACACCCATTGTGGCCAAGCACTGCCATCTACAGCACTTGTTCCCTCACCTGCTTTCTCTGTAAGTCTCCCAACATACCACTTAGATTGTAAGCTCTCCAGAGCAGGGATTTCCTTTCTTGTCTGATTTTGCTGTGCTTATTGTATTATTATTATTATTATTATTATTATTATTATCCCTGTACTGTATTCTTTGTGAAGAGCTGTGTACACTTTTGGCGCTACATAAATAAAGATATACATACTGTACATACATTTCTGTGGTAACAAATATCTGTCCATCATGCAACAGTGCCGTTGTATCACAATACATATTGTGCATCAGTTTTACTTGACACTATCAAAATACTTTGTATTACCAAAGAATTGTAGTGAAAACTAGGTAAGTGGAACCACGATCTTATGGCAATTAAATATGAGAAGAAAAAGTTTGTTTTTTTCAAGAAGAGAACCAAGTCTGCAACAAAACTCTGATACTTATTCTCCCCTCTGGTCATTTGTCTCTTGAATGCTACCGTTCCCCTTAATGGAACTTCATGAAAATATAACAGTTATAGACAGAACTAAGTCAATTGTCAATCATGTTCGGGCTTCATCAAAGGCTATTAGAAGCTCTCTAAATAATTTCCTCTAAATGGTGAATACATTTTGCTGCTCATACTTTTTCATACAAAGGGATAATATGGGCAAATAAATTATCTCCGTTTATTCTTAAAGATTTTTATCGTTGAATTTCAATTGCCTTCTCTGGCTGACTATTCACTATAATGACCTTTCTTGGTCTACTTTGAACAACTTGCATTCCACAAGTGAGTTGTTCCTCTCCTCTTCCAACTTTTCTGATTAAAAAATTGTTAAAATGTTTCAGATACATATGTAGCATGCATTATTTCAGCTGTTGATAATGCAGAATATTGCATTGGGTGACAGAATATCACTGAGTTTTCATAGGATTCAATGTCAGTGATAATGTAGCATATCCCAGAATATTCCAGAATATCCCATCATAATGTGCCAGTGGGAACAATGACCTTTACTACATCCGTAGAACAGAGCTGACTATATCACCCCCATCTTTGCTAGGAAACAGAGAGTGCTACTGTATGCTATACTAATACAATATGCAGAAAATACGTTCCTCATGCAAAAACACTTCAAACAATTAAGTAATAGAGAGATAATCAGTATTGATGCCCCTAGCATTTATAGATGATGCATTAATTATGTAGAGTTAAATGAGTTTTCATTAATGCATAATGAAAACTAATTTAGTAAGATACCTTCCCAGAAGACACCTTACGGCTATTCACTTGAATGGGTACACTGCCTCCTTGTCATAAACTGCGTCTCAAGTGCCAGCTCCCAACTCCTCATTTTCTTCTCCATATTAATGCTACCAAACATTCTACTTTACCAAGGACACTCAAGGTTTGTACAGGCCTACGGAAAAGCACCAAAGTCATATACAGTACAGCTGCACACAGCAGGAAATGCATGTGGAAAATCCCCCCAAAATGTTTGATTTTGTATTACATAACACCACAAGTTAACTCAAGGTTAACACAAAGAAACCCATATGTCTGCACTCAAAGACATTTAAACAGCTGTAATAGCCTGGGATAACAATTGTCCCACTAGGTGGAGTAAAATTACTCCTGCCTAATGACACACTAAAGTGAGTAAAAGCTCACAATAACCAAAATACAGACGAGACACTGAGTATTCTAAAGCTTGCCTTAAACTAGCCCAGTTATATTCTGGGTATGTGCAGGGTGTAACCTGGCTAGTTTAAGGCAAGTTTAAGGCATTTCTGCATTGACTAATGACCCATAGGATTAACAAAGCAGGGGTCCCTGGCAGTCCTTTCAGTTTGAATGGGACTGCCAGGGACTCCCGCTGTTAATCTGATGGGCCATTAGTCAATGCAGAAATGCTGGGTCTAGTTTAAGGCAAGTTTAAGGCATGTTCCCAGCATGTACCTGGGTGTACCTGGGTCTTTTTGGCGATTGCCACTGGTTTGTGTTAGAATAGTCGCAGTCTCTGCTCTAAAGACATTTTATTAATGTAAAATTTTTATTATCCTCTCTCCCTTTCTCCTGTGCCCTTTGGAATGCTCGCTCCCTTTCTAACAAATGCCTCTCTGTACATGACTTTTTTCTCTCTCACTCTCTGCTCCTATTTGCTATAACTGAGACCTGGCTCACTCCGTCTGACTCTGCTCTGGAAGCTGCCCTCTCATATGGTGGCCTTTCTTTCTCCCACACTCCGCGTCCTGATGGCAGGGGGGGAGGTGTGGAGATCCTGCTCTCTTCTCTCTGCCGTTAACGAACCCTTCCTATTCCTCCATCTCTTGCTTTTCCCTCCTTTGAGGCTCACACTGTCCAGATCTTTTCTCCTCTCCCTTTCCATGTGATGGTCATTTATCGCCCACCTACCTCTACTCATCCCCCTTCTGCCTTTCTCTCTCACTGTGAATCCTGGCTTTCTTTCTTTCTCTCCTCAGACTCTCCTGTTCTTCTCCTTGGGGACTTCAATTGTCACATTGATGACCCCTCTCACCTTTCGGCTTCCCGCTTTCTCTCTCTAACCTCTTCTTTTGGCCTTCAACAGTGGACTGCAGCCAGCACCCACAAGGATGGCCACTACTTAGACCTGGTTTTCACTAAAAACTTCTCTCTCTCCGATTTCTCCATTTCCCCTTTTCCTCTCTCTGAGCATCACCTCATCTCATTCTCTCTATCTCGCTTCTCCCCTTCTCCACCTCCATCTACCTCCCAGTTCTGCAGAAACCTGTGCTCTATTCACTTACCTGACTTTGAGTCCACTTTACGCTCCTCCCTCTCTTCTCTCAGCTCTGCTACAGACCCTGACAACCTGGTCAGGAACTACAACTCTGCCTTGTCCTCCTCTCTTGATCTACATGCCCCGCTTTCTCTCTGCCGCCCTCCTAACCCTAGACCCTGGCTAAATTCCCACACACGCATGCTGCGTTCCTCCACTCGTTCCTCTGAACGCCTCTGGAGGAAATCTCATTCTCTCGCAGACTTCCTTCACTACAAATTTATGCTATCCTGTTTCAACTCTGCCCTCTCACAAGCTAAACAAGCCTACTTTTCTTCATTAATCAACATGCACAAGTCTAACCCACGCCGACTGTTCTCTGTCTTTGATGCTCTACTCAAACCACCCTCCGCTGCCTCTCCTTCCTCCATCTCTGCTCAGGACTTTGCTGACTATTTTAAGGAATAGGGGGAATCCATACGTCAGCACATCCCCTCTGTTTCTTCCTCCCATCCTACACGTCTTCCTAACTCTCCTCCTGCTTTCCTTGACTCTTTTTTCACTGTCTCAGTGGAGGATGTGTCGCTGTTGATCGCCTCTTCTCCCTCTACCATTTGCTCTCTTGACCCCATTCCCTCCCATCTCCTAAAACCTCTTGGTCCTACTATAATCCCTACGCTCACACACATTTTTAACTCCTCCCTCTGCTCTTGAATCTTTCCATCCTCCTTCAAACATGCAACAGTTATACCATTACTCAAAAACAGCAAGCTTGACCCTACCTGTCTTTCTAACTATCGACCTGTCTCCCTCCTGCCTTTTGCCTCTAAACTCCTTGAACGTCTTGTATTCTCTCGCTTGCTCCAAATTCTCAATACCTATTCTCTCTTAGACCCTCTACAATCTGGCTTCCGCACTGCTCACTCCACGGAAACAGCCCTCACTAAAATAACGGATGACCTCCATGCTTCCAAAGAAAGAAGTCATTACACTCTGCTCATATTACTCGACCTCTCTGCAGCATTTGACACCGTGGACCACCCTCTTCTCCTTCACATTCTCCACACTCTTGGTATTCGGAACAAAGCTCTATCCTGGATCTCATCCTACCTCTCCCATCATACTTTCAGTGTCTCTTCTGATAACACCTCCTCCATTGATCTCTCTGTGGGGGAACCCCAGGGCTCTGTAATGGGACCTGTACATAATCTCTCTAGGTGACCTAATAATATCTTTTGGGTTTAAATATCACCTCTATGCTGACGACACACAAATGTACTTTTCAACACCCGACCTTACACCTGCTGTACAAACCAAAGTTTCTGAATGTCTCTCTGCTATATCATCCTAGATGGCCCTCCACCACCTTAAACTCAACATGGCAAAAACATACTTCCTCCCAAACCTGGCCCTACTACCTCCTTCCACATTACTGTTGGAACTACGATCATTCACCAAGTAGCCCAAGCATGCTGCCTAGGGGTCACACTCGACTCCTCTCTCACATTCGCCCCTCACATTCAAAACATATCTAAAACTTGTCACTTTTTCCTCCGCAATATAACAAAGATACGCCCTTTCCTCTGTTGCTCTACTGCTAAAACTCTGACTCAGGCCCTCATTCTCTCCCATTTCGATTACTGTAAACTCCTGCTGTCCGACCTTCCTGCCTCTCACCTGTTTCCCCTACAATCTATCTTAAACGCTGCTGCTAGAATCACTCTACTCTTTCCAAGATCTGTCTCAGCATCTCCCCTCATGAAATCTCTCTCCTGGCTTCCGATCAAATCCAGCATCTCACACTCCATTCTCTTCCTCACTTTTAAAGCTTTACACTCTTCTGCCCCTCCTTACATCTCAGCCCTAATTTCTCGTTATGCACCATCCCGACTCTTCCTCCCATCAATACCTGACTAGCACCCTCTCTATCCGCCTTTAAGACCCACATTAAGATACACTTGCTTAAAGAAGCGTATGAATAGCACTGTGGATATTCTGTGGATAATTCTGAACACATCATACATAAAGCTTGGCCCCCTGCAGACGCACTTACAGAACACCCTCCTACTGTCTCTGTACGTTCTTCTTACCTACCAATTAGACTGTAAGCTCCTCGGAGCAGGGACTCCTCTTCCTTAATGTTACTTTTATGCCTGTAGCACCTAATCCCATGACCTGTTATTTATATTATCTGTTATTTATTTGATTACCACATGTATTACTACTGTGAAGCGCTATGTACATTAATGGCGCTATATAAATAAAGACATACAATACAATACAATACAATGTAACTCGACGACTTAAAATAAATACATAACAAACAATTAAATAAATTGATTTTGTATTACAATTATTTTAAAAAGTCCCCTAAATCAGGGGTGCGCAAACTTTTTTTGTTTGATCCCCCCTCTGCTCTCCCCCATTGCTCGTGACCCCCCCACTTACTTTCTCACCAGAATTAGCGATATCATTTGACAACACGACATCATGTGACGTTGTTTTGCCATGACAACACGTTGCCATTTCACCATGCGGAGCCATTTGACGCTGCATTGTCGTGGTGACGCGTCGCCAGAAACCACCGGAGAGCAGGTAAAAAGTTACAGAGGCCTCACACATTCCCCCAGCATGTTACTTAAATGTTGTGGGGAAAAACACCAGGCCTCTGTAAGTGCTGCCCCCCCAATCAGAATATTTCAGGGGGGAAACTCCCAAGTTTGCACACCCCGGCCCTAACACTATCTTTTATATTTGTCTGGTTATCAGGGGCGCACTTTTTGGAGTGCACAGGGTTGAGGGAAGGATATGTAAAGATATGTATTTCACAAATACGGTTATCTTGAGACTGTCTCCTCCGAGAACTGAAATGTTTAACTTTTGAACTTTTGTAATACATTTCTTTCATTTTTTTGCAAAGTATATATATATATATATATATATATATATATATATATATATATATATGTAACATGGCCTCCTGGCAGTTACTTCTGTTTCTGGACCTTTCCCCTGTCAGTCCTGTTAGTGCAGGCAGTGGAAAGGTTAAATCCAGTTTTAGGCCTGTATGTATCAGCCTTGAATGTTGTAGCAATATTCGAGGCGGGCCTTGCAACTTTGAGGTTGTCAATGTAAGGGGTGGATAGTGGTTGGAACGTCCCCTGCTGTGTGTGGGCCAATCTGTATCCGGCTCTGGCTTGTAATGAGTCAGAGCTAGAGACACTCCCTTGAGATGTTCAAATTGGGACACGCCTCCTAAATTACCAGCTAGTGTTCAGTTAGTGTTCAGTTACTTTGAGTTGAGAAAGCGTCAGAGAGGAGACCACATAGGAAGCAACCTGTCTCTCCCTTCCCCCCATGCTGAGGGGAAGGGGGGGAAAGAATATCATGCTCTCTCAGCATAGGAATGAGAGGATATGCCTTACCACTGATCTCTCTGTGTTGGAGCTGCCACCAATAAATACTGAAAAGACATGCTGTTGGATTCTGTCTCTGGGACATGAAGGAGTGTCAGTGGGGTCAATGCCCAGAACGGACCCGAGAACTGGACATTGCACCATCAGACGACATCAGAGATCAACGGAATCTGTCCCCTTGTCCCGTCCGCTATCCCCCACCAGCCCTCAGCCCTTGCAGTTGCAGCCCACGAAAGCCTAGACCTGTCTTGATAGAAGTGGCTGCAGAAGGTGCAGCACCCCTACCTGTAGAACCTCGAACCCACATTACTGGGTGGGAGTGCATTAAGGGTTAATATTATATATATATATTGAATAGTAGTATATATATATATTATTATATAAATCATGATCGTATCAAAATATATATATATATATATATAATATCTCTGCTGCGACACACTTTATTCGAGCAAATACCCAGTTTGTACATGGGCAGATACCTGAATGGGCCGCTCCTCACCTGACAAGCCCCGTTGGCGTTTGCATTCCCACCATGGTTCAGGCCTGGCTGAGGGCGGCTGATCTGTTATAATGATAATGATTAGGATTTAATTGGCTCAATGCTTGGGTGTCTACCAGATGGCATCAATTCATGAATTGTAATGGAGTAATATATATATACTGTGCAGTTGCAGCCAGCGGGAATACATGCTTCACATCCCTCCGGATAAAACGCAATGCCACTCGGCAGAAAACAGTCACAAACTCAATACAACCCGAGTATACCCGAATTCGTGGGCTAGCCGAGCTCGAATAAAGTGTGTCGCCAGTGTATACTATATATTATTATTAATACCACCCCATTAAGGTTATAGTGGGTAAAAAAACAAGGACTAACCTCCACAGTGAAAGCATAAAGCACTGTAAGCTATTCCTGTATATTCATTTGCATGTCTTAGACAGGTCTGCAACCCTGTCTTTCACAACCATTATCACCCAGTAAACAGCACTTCAACTGTTGCCAGGGGATTCTGGGAAATGACATGCAAATGAGCACACCAGTACCATTTTTTATTCATGCTCACCATTTACATGAGCAAACCTTATCCAATGCAATGCTGCTTAAACACAGCTTTTGAAGCAAGGATTGCTGAGAATTGCAAGTCATTTAACCAGTCACAATCACGACTTTTTTTTTTTCCTCCCGAGAGAGTTGCACCCTCTCAGTCATTCGGAATCTCAGTCACCTTAAATCGTGATCGGGACTTGCCCTTTGGACAGTACAAACTGAAGTCAAAAACCCGCCCTCAGTGCACAGTTTCCCTGAAGGTTTCAGCCCGAAGCCTAGGTCTCCAGGGACATTGATGCCTTCTTCCTCGTTAGATTCAGGACATCCATCTTCCTCCTTGGCCCGAGGCCCGCAAAGGAGTTCGCATCATCTCCCCTCTTTCGAGGGTTTGTGCGGGTGCATCCCGCCCCGAAGGGGCTGGTTGTTCGAATGCCATCCCCCCTTAGCCGCGAAGGCTCGGGGTTCTGTGGTCCGGGATGCCTGACCCCACCTCTCAACGGCTAGCAGGGCCAATGCTTGCCACAGACCTTTCCTACTGAAGCCCCAGATAGGATGGTACTGCATTTGGTCATAGCTGTGCAGGTCGAGATGAGCACTCATATCACCTTGATCTTAGCCAAAAGGCAGAGAAGTCCTTTTAGGCAAGGACATGGGAGATGCAAAGTCAATTAACCCACTCACAGACATGTTTCAACCTGATGGGTTATCACTCAGATGTGAGGTTGGTTTGCTGACATTGCTCGCTCAAATGAGATAAGGGACTTTCATCTCCCACGTCCTTGCGTAAAAGCTTTGTGGTTTGACAAGCAGCAGTGCATTGACAAGGGTTTGTTGCTCAATGTAATGTCAGTTCCAAGACTCCCCTTGGCTGCAGTGAAGTTCTGTTTTTGGGTGCATAATGTGAAAGACCGGTTGCATCACCTCGTCTAGACATGCAATCGAATCCATTAACCGAATATCTGCTTACAGGTTGCTTTATGCTTTACTGTGGAGGGTTTTGCACCTTTTTTTAACCCATAGACCATTAATAGTCGTGATCAGTAACATCATACATATACATATGTAGCATATACATAGTACATTATACATACATATACATATACCTCAGTATACAGATCAGGAAGGATCATATATATCATATATATAGAATATACACTGGTGACGACACTTTATTTTGATCTCGGCTATCCACCATTCGGTATATTCCGGGTTGTTGTATGAGGTCTTGTGACTGTTTCTGTCCAGGGCATGAGGTATTCTTCCAGCAGGGATTTGAACGCATTTTATTCCCCGCTGGCTGCAATACTGCACAGTATATATATATATACTGCATTACATTCATGAATTTATCCATCTGGTAAGCACGACGAAGCATTCACCTATTAATCCTAATCATTATCATATTACAATCAGCCCAGCCCTCGTCAGCCAGGCATGAACCCAGGCTGGGAAGGCAAACGCAACGGGGCTTGTCAGAGGGTGAGGAGCGGCGCATTCATGTATCTGCCAGGTACCTACGGGGTATTTGCTCGAAAAAGTGTGTCGGTGCAGTATATTGTGACAGATTCACTAAATCAGTAGGCTGGAACAGTGAATGAGAGACGCTGCACCAGTACACCAGAGCATTACTCGCCACAGAGAGATAAGCAACAGCTGAAGACTGTTAAACGGGCTGAAAACTCATCAGTGAAAACAGTTGCTTTAAAAAGCAGAACAGGATTGCTCACACAGGTGAGCTTGTTTTCCCAGGAGGCTGGAGACTTACTTCCCCGGCTAGGATGCCCTAGACTGTTGCTCTGGTCCCCCAGTCCGCAAGGAGCTTGTCTGCTGGACCAGCTGGGACACCAAACCCAGGATAAGATAAAGATTGCTGCGGAGCTGGACAAACAGCCTGCTCCCCGAAACCGTTGGTCCTGTTTGCTATTGGGAGCTGCATTACAGATAAGACTTTGTTATAGTACTTATTTGTTTACTTTGTAGAGCACATGTTTTTGGGTCAGAACCATTAGCTGGCTGCCCTGTTAGTAGGGCTCCATAAGTGAGTTGATTTTCCCTAACGGGATAGGCTTTATTTTCTAGAACGTAGTTTCTTACAGGGACAGTGCAACCCCGTACTTTATTTGGTTGTGGCTAATAACCACTACAGTTTTAAAGTTTCCATCGTGTCTAGTGTCTTACTGACCCCGCCCGCGAGGCGTGCGTCTCTTGCCACTATATATATATATATATATATACCCGGTTGAAGCACGACATCAAGGGACAGCACACAGATAAGTTGATCACATGTACTGTACTTTGTATTGAAAAAGAGACACAAAAAAACCGACGTTTCGGTCACCTTGAGAAAGGTCCCACTGGGGACTGAAACATCGGTTTTGTGTCTCTTTTCATACCAAGCCTACTCCCTCGTGATGGGGGGGGGGGGGGGGGGGCCCCCCACCTCACGGAAGAACGCGTGTGAGTCAAACCACGACGACGGGGACGAAAGCAGGAGATGTTATAATCCGGGTAGGGGGGGGTGGGAGGGGTACCATCATTTCATGGTATGTGGGTTTGCAAAGAGGCGGCGACCTAATTTTACTAAATCATATACAAAGAATGAATCTTTGCAGCAAATAAAGATTCGTGCTTCAACCGGTATCGTATGTCCGATTATGTGTTATGGAATAAAGCACCAAACTTTGTTTAATTTCAAGTGGGTGCCGGCTGTTTTTTGGATTATATATATATATATATATATATTATATATATATATTCCATTGCTATATGCTATATGCTTTACTGTGGAGGGTTTTTGTCACTTTTTTTACCCACCATAACTTAACTAAGTGTGGTGAAACCTATCCTAAGCTTCATTTTACAAAACCAGTATAACCAACCCCACACTGATGAGACTCATTAAGGTCGAAACAGCTGTCTGTGGGTGGGTTTAATGGCTATGCATCTTAACCCAGGCTGTGCTTAAAACTGTGAAATGCAGGAAGAATGAGCTTATAGGGGACCATGTTATATGGTTTTGAAGCAAAAGGTGGCACTGTGTGCTCATTTGCGTAATTTCCCAGAATACCTTGCACTGTGTACTGGGTGATAATGGTGAAAGGCGGGGTTGCAGACCTGTCTAAGACATGCAAATGAGCATACAGTAATATTTCCATTTGATATATATATATATATATATATATATATAAACCAATGGAAATTGAAAGGCACAGATGCATACCAAATAATTAATATTGCACATGTACTACCTAAAGGACGAACAACCATTTATTTTAAGAAATAAATCATGTAAAAATACCTAATATCTAAATATGTATAATTAAAATATTATAAAATCAGATTCCTCAAAAAGTGCATTACTGAATAAATATCAAATATAATTTTATAAATACACAGGATAAATGACAGAAAATTAATTAGTAAAGTGACCATACATCAAGCTCTTCATTTAGACCTCTAGGAGCCAATTTTTTGACTGATAAATCCAAAATGTTCCTTGTATCGATAGAGCTTTTAACATATCGCCTCCTCGCCTAATCAAATGCACTACTTGGCTACCCTTATATTTCAATAAACTAGAATCACTTTGATGATGTACAGTATTTTAAAGTCTCTGGGTACACTGTGTTTATCCATACCTAATAATGGACATGTTACCACAACAGCTAGCAGCATGGAACCACTCAGGTCTCAACTGGGCTAGGGAAGGGATGGGCTCTCGTCTCCCCCCGGGTGTTCTTGGGTTTCTCTCCCCTCAGATCATCATCATCTCACCGGATGGGGGACTGCAATGCCGCTTACGCGAGACCCGCTCCACGCGGATGCTGTGTGTCTCTGTTTCCTGGAACATACTGATGACGTCACTCGGGGCACTCGGGGCATCTCCCGACCAAAATTGGGAACTGCAGCGCTGACAAAGCATGGTGTAACCTGTTACACGCCAATGCTCAAAGTCGGGCTGTCCGATGTGGACTGATGACGTCACTCTGAACGTCCCGTCTCATACGGGTTGGATCAATGTAATGTCCACAGGCAGGCATAAATGTTAGATTAATGCAGAATCTTTACTAGATAGAGTACAGACTGGAACGTGTCCTATTCCAACACGTTTCGTAAATCAATTACTTTGTCAGGGCCCATCCCTTCCCTAGCCCAGTTGAGTCCTGAGTGGTTCCATGCTGCTAGCTGTTGTGGTAACATGTCCATAACATGTCATGCCTAATATCTATATTTTTTATGTACGTGCAATACTCACCTGCTGAATGAATCAATACAATTATTTATATACTACACTATGAGGTCTTGCGCTGTTCTCTCTTTTTGTTTTTTGTTCTAGTATTGGTTGCGGAGCCATCCTATTAGAACAGCTGCAGTTACCTCATCTATATACACACGTGAACGGAACAGGTTTCATTAACAAACACAGTTTTGCTTTCATCACAGCACTGTTTATTGGTTAAGATAACCACTTTATTGTTGTTTAAACTGATCACAATTCATTCACCTTTATTTAAGGATATTGGTATATCTATATAATATATCACCAAATCACTGAGCGCAGTTATTCACTTTTTTATTCACTCTCCACCTCCTCAAAGAATGTTTTTGTGGTCACAATATTGCCTGGTGTGATCTCTAATTGTAAATCCAAAAAAAATAATGTTAGTGGCATCGGAAATGAATGTTAAATTAAGATTATATTGATTGAGATTGAAATACTCATAAAAAGGCTCTAGAGACTTCTCATCACCATCCCAAATACATATAAAATCGTCTTTGAACCGTCGCCATAAAATAATATTTGGTCCAATATCCAGATAATGCTGCCAATATTTCAGTGAAATTTCTGCAGACAGACTAATGACCCATCGGATTAACACAGCAGGGACTGCCTGGGACCCCTGCTGTGTTAATCCGATGGGCCATTAGTTTTTCTGCAGAAATGTCACAGAAAATGTTGCAGAATTACTTAGGTCTTGTTGGTGATTGCCCCAGATTTTCCCAGGCAAGTTTTAGAATACTCGTCGGCGCACCTGTATGTATCTCTCCATTTTACCCCCGTCATTAAATTAAGAACCAATGTTGTATCTTTGATATATGACGGGAGTGTACTCACATATCTCTGAAAAAACTAATCCACATATTGTGACAAATTCGATGTAACTGATTGTATCCCAGACACAATTGGTCTGCCTGGTGGACTCTTAAGGGACTTGTGAATTTTGTTTCATTGAATTACCATTTGGACTTTGATTTGTGGTGTCTGCTGTGGACTAAATCTACCAGAGAAACTGCAGCTGCTGAGGAGAAAACGCTTCTATCTGGATTGGGGGATGCTGTTTACGAGGATTACCCAAGAAGCAAGTCATCCGTGTCCAGTTGTGGTAACATGTACCCCAAACATGCCCTGCTTGATTAACTGATTATTTTGTACGTGCAATATTATCCCTTTTTATTAATTCAATATAATTACTTATTAACCCTATGAGTCGTGCGCTGTGTTTCTTTCTTTTTCATGTCCATTCGTGTGATGTTGAGCCACCCACAGTGACAAACAGCAGACTCTTTATGTGTGATTGAAGGTTGATATTTTATATAATTATATTGTCACATTTTCACGGTGTTGATACTTAAATATCACTATATTTCTTTTTTCACAAAGTGCACTTTATTACTGTTTATAAACAGCTTAAATTATTTCACATATTACACAGTTAGTGCGCAGTTCAGTTTGTCTTTTGTCACTATTCACAAAAGCATATGCTTTATTTAACCCCTTCAAGGCCTTCTCACATTTTTCACTAGTCCACGGGACAATAATTACATATATTCAGTGTAGGTACCTGCACATTTGGTTATGCCTTGTCGTGGCTGCAGGCTTACAGTATAACGCTTTGGCCAAAGGGTTTAACTAAATAACCCTTATTCATGAGATCACTATTTTATTTTAGCCTAATTGGTAGGAGCGCAGGAATCAATGTTTTTGTTTTTCTTTATGTAAGTCCTATTTTTTTTACCAACAGCAAACTTCTACAGGAGGAGCGCGGTATTATGTTCAGTCTTCCACAAATATTAGGATACTGCATACTCTACAGTATATTAGGATATTAGGATACTGCATACTCCATATTAGGATATTAGGATGCTGCATACTCCATAAGAGCATTTTATTATAGTGTTTACAGATACATTACGTCATAGGGGTAGGCTCTTGGCTCATCTGGTTTACATACTATACAGTAGCAGTTCCTTGGAGGTGTATGTCTCCTATCTTCAGGACAGAGCCCCTACACATTTTTCAATTAGTACAGGTATAATACACCTCAGTGCCATTCTGTACATCATCCTCCATTGAAGGTGAATGTACAAGGGTGACAGAAAGAGTTATGTGTAAGTTTTATTACAGGTACTGTATATTCACACCCACAATTTACCTCTATAGTAAGGTAATTATGATACTGGCTTTGTGTAAGGAATGCGCTCCTGGCTTTGATTATAGCTTTTGCAGACTTCTGCATTTGCAAAAGCTTCCTCTGGCAATCAATGGCACATGTGCTGCCTCTCATTGCAGCTTCTGCCATGTGCTTCATCATTGGAGGAATACTCACACACCCTCCTCCTGTGATTGGATCTCCGCCCTTTATATCCTGGGCATTGGCACTGAAACAGTGCCGAGCATAAATTCCTACCCTGGACGTTACTGTCTCTGCCACTAGCCACCCTGGCTTGTATCCTGGTGTACTAACCTTTCTGGTTCTTGCCCCTAGTTCCTGAGGCCGCCTGCTAGTTCCATGCGGGGGCCCGTTCCTGACTTCTCGTGCTGAACTTTGTTTTTCCTGAGGCCCGCCTGCTAGTTCCATGCGGGGGCCCGTTCCTGACTTCTCTGCTGAAGCATTGTTTCCTGAGGCCGGCCGCCTGCTAGTTCCATGCAGGGGCCCGTTCCTGACTTCTGTGCTGAAGCGTTTGGTTTCCCGACGCTGCCCGGGTTTGGTGTACTTCGGCCAGCCTGCTATCTCCCCCTGCTGAGACCGGTGTCATGGGCCGAGGGCGTTCCCACGAAGAGGCCACTCCCGCGCGTCCACGCACTCCTAAGCTGAAGAGCAGGGAACTCCTGAGACTACCTGTTGCCAAACTCCCGCTTGAATAACGACGATGCTGCCTTCTCCAATCCTGACCCTGCTACGTACGACTACGAACTGCGCACTCAGGATCAGTCTGCGTGGACTAAGGTCAGTGATTATATAACCCCCACCCTCAGCCCCGGTCCGGTCCCGGTTTGTGGCGAGCACAATCGTACACTTTGGACACTACTTACAAAAGCATATGCTTTATTAACCCCTTCAGGGCTGTCTCACATTTTTACCAGTCCACGGGACAATAATTACATATATTCAGTGTAGGTACCTGCAATTTGGTGATGCAGTAACGTGGCTGCAGGCTTATAATGCTTTGGCCAAGGGGTGAACAAAATACTCTTACTCATGAGATCACTGTTATATATAATGCCCTAATTGGTAGAGCGCAGGAATGTGAGGTGTGACCCTTCATCCCTATTAAGTCAGTGCATCAGATGACGAAACGCGTGGGGCACACGTCATCACGTTATGCCTATCAGCTACAGTGAGGATTCCCTTGGCTGAGGAGACTTTTTTTGAAGGCTGAAAGGAGCATGCAGTTTAATATCATCTGGCGGCGAACCGATGGAGAATCACAGTGGGGAAGGGGGCCGTGAAGTCTGGATACATGTTCACAGAACCACCCTGTTTCACAACACCGACTCCTGAGATTTTCAGTGGTTTGAACGACTATCAGTCTATATCATTATACATCTGGTATGCATCGGAAACAGAGAGGAAGCAACGCATCCTTCCGGATCAGCATACTTTGGCCGTCCTGCTGTCTTGGAGGCCTAGCTGATGGGTCACACTTCTCCCAGATCATCTTTATCTTTAACAGGACTGCTGAGAAATTTTATCTCCCTAGGATATCGCTGTCCTTTTGAGCCATAGGACTGGCACTGTGTTCAGAACTTTACACATCTTTTCAGTCAATACTGAAATGTTTCTGTTCATTAATAATTGAGAATTATCAGCAGCCACATCTGCTAGCCACCTGCACCCTGCACACCTGCCCTCTGCTAGCCACCTGCACCTCCACTACCACCGGCACCGTCCGCTAGCGGCTAGCCACCTGCTTTAATTGTTTACCTCACCTGGATTATCATCCTCCTCCTACTTGGAGTATCAGTTTGTGATTGGTGACATTGTTTTCTTTATATACAGCCATCATATATTTTATATTGTGTTTATTGTCTCTTCTTAATATATGATATAATCATAGGGATTCAGGTTCCCTGTTTTTTAATAAAATCATCCACATTTATATTTGCTAATAGAGATTTGTGCTCTTTTTTTCCCCTTGTTTTATATGTATTCTGAATTAGTTAATCCACATATGGCTGGGTTACCCCCTGGGCCCCCTTACCTCCGGTCGATGTTGCGTGCCACAGGAGGGTGCCAGTGAGGTCGGGCTAGAGCTGTGGTAGAGGGCGGCGACCAAGTAGCGGGGCGCCGCATCTTGCAAACAGCATCGCGCATGCGCAGAAGGTTAAAGGCAGCCCGGCGGCGATCACAGAGCTCGCGCGATGCACAGATGTAGAGTAGTAGCATGTGGCCATTAGGGGAATAGGTTCGTGGGGACTACAACCCCAGCCCGCCCCAGGGGGTACAGTCACGTGCGCGCAACAGCAAATAGGGCTGTAGGATTTCCCTGCTGAACAAAGATACATTTGCATGCTCTGACAGCCACGCCATCGGAGCTGGGACAAGGAAGGGTAGGTTGTGTGTCAGGTGTCTGTGGCACCTTCACTAGGCCAGATACTCCCTGTTAGGCTGCAGCTACTAGGCCCCAACTTCCCTTTCAGCTTGTGGTTGCTGCAAGGATAGGCCCTTAGATAGGGACACTGCCCCTGTAGCACCAGTGATGGGGACCAAGCCGGGTCATGGCTGCATCCTGGTCTCAGGTGGTCTGGGACCAGACACCTGCTACTACAGAGACTATTAAAGGTGGAACAGTCCAGTGGTACCCACGGTAGATGCGGAGGCATCGCGTTTCACAACTGTGGATCTGTGGATATCATCTAGCATCTGCAGCACGCCCGGGTGTGGAACAATCCAGGAGGTACCATCAACACACAAGTGCACCAACGTACACCTCAGTTCTAGTGGGCAGTGCTGACCTACACATTTTGGGTTGGACTACTTATTCGGGGACACCAGGGTGGTTGTGTGCTCGGGGGGCCCCTTAGTTGTGGGACTGTGCATTAGGTGTAGACACGGTCGTGCATGACCGGGTGGATATATATGTATATAATAAGGCAGTGTATTAAAACTGTTATACTTTATAAAGTGTGTTTTGCTACATGGAGTTCCTGTAACAGGGTCATTCCACATAGTAGGAATCCCGCTACAGGTGGAGGCGCTACCGAATATCGACTCAATTACATCCCAGGTTCCAAGCAGGCTCAAACACCGTGCGCACAGATTTGCACCCCACACTTACACCGTAGCGACACATCCCCATGGGGGGGGGTAAAGTGCGCACTACCAAACACTTCATCTAACTTACATTTCTCTTTAGTTCCTGCGTTCCTCCTGTATAATTTCTGGTCATGTTTTACCATATTATACATTCACTCCCATATTTGTTTAAAACCTATTTTGAACACATCACAATCAATATTTATATTTGAGCACTGGTCTTTTTTGTAATATATATTATTATATATATAAAGTCCTGGTACCCCCAGGCGCAGATATATATATATCTATAATATTACTTATATATATCGTATATATATCTTTTTTGTATATAAATATATAAATTTGTTAAAACACTATTTTGAACACATCACAATCATATGTTATTTTTGAGCACTGGTCTTTTTTGTCAGTGCTCAAAAATAAATATTGATTGTGATGTTTCAAAATAGTGTTTTAACAAATATTATATTATATATATTATACAAAAAAGATATATATATACTGATATTATAAGGATATTTAATAAGATAATAGTATAAGATATATATATATGCGCCTGGGGGATACCAGGACTTTACTTTCTCTGCCAATCACAGAATCAAGGTGTATTAATGGACATGCCCTTCAGCCAATGTCTATGAACAGAAGAAAGGAATAAGACTATAGGACACAGAGGTCATGATGTCATAGGAGGAGGAGTGGGGATATACATAGTCTGGGAGGAGCACATGAGAGAGAGAGATAGAGCAATGAGAGGAGAGGACCTGTCCCGAAGGAGTCCGGCGAATGAGACAGTGCAGTTGCAGATTCTCAAAGCCTGGCAGGGCAGCACTTGTGGGAGACAGCAGATAAGAGCCAGCAGTGATATACTGTATCACCAGAGAAAGGGAACCCGTGTAGGCTTCAGTTCGAAGCTATGAGTAATAAAGCCAGAATGCACCTCGGGAATTGCTCATACAACACATCAGTATCCTGTAAGTGTAAAGCTAAAAACATCCTTTGTTAAGTATCAGGCCTGCTACTGGCTTAAACACAAAGCTCTACACAGGCTCCAATACTATACCGGCACCAACAGTGGTCCATTAGTTAACACACCGTCCACCAGGACTAAAATTAGTGACTCTTTGGGACATTGGCGCAGTGAGGTATGTCCTACTATAAGTGTGTTTGTCATAAGTCTTATCCACGGTCTCCTGATTTTGAGGGCCACTACATATGAGTCCAATCTCCACCTATTACGTATTTCTATTCCTAAAATAAGTATGCCGCTATGTTGTCTGTCTTGAGGCCAATCCCCAGAAGGTTAAACTGTCCCTTAGTCACAGGGATCCCTCGGGATGTGGGTATATGGGCTATCATGAACCATTGTAAAATATTACAGGGGAGGTAAACTCAGCCCCACTCCCCCCACCCTAGCGTGAGTACGCCCTTACATGCAGGGAATTAAATATGCGTTACTCAATACAGTATCTCATTTTTTCTCTGTTGTTTGAAGTGATAGCAGTCAGTTGTGGTTTTATTTTACATATGTAGTGTTTGTG
This sequence comes from Ascaphus truei, assembly GCA_036426205.1. Taxonomy (NCBI): domain Eukaryota; kingdom Metazoa; phylum Chordata; class Amphibia; order Anura; family Ascaphidae; genus Ascaphus; species Ascaphus truei. The sequence goes on along the minus strand of CM071568.1, from coordinate 3,935,276 downwards.
TGCTTTTTTGCCTCATCTATCACTGTCAAGCAGTGTCTGCATTCCATGATTCTAATTACCTGTGTACAATCACCTACTGGCAACAGCACAATTGTGTCATGAAGCACGGTTTTTCACGCAGCAGAGGGCTGAGATAGTGCCAATTCTAACTTCTGCTGTAACAGACTTTCCACCGTGCATGGCTGCTCTCATGCCCAAAAAGATATATTTAACTTACTTTAACAAACAAGAGAAACCCACTGAATATTCATCCGAAGTAGAAAACTAGCATGTGGTATTTTTCTAGCAATGCATGTCATACAGTAAAAAACATTATCCTGACTATCACAGTGACAGTCCATTATTGTTTTGTAAAGAATATTGTCAGATAAGATATTTAATTTGGATACATGTGTGTAAATTGTGTTGCCAGGGTGTGTCCCCCCTACACAGTACAATATTTTAAACACAGGCAAACCCAGACTCAATTGGGACTTGCATTAAAGGGATTTTTCTGAGACAAGGATACAGTATGTATGATGGACTATTTCACCTATTTAATCTAAGTGAACCTTCTACCTAAAACCATATTAAGGCTTAGATGCACTACACTCAGGGCAAATAAGGTGACGTTACCTAAACAAGGAAGCCTGGGAATTATGAAGTAACCACAAAGCTAATTATACTGTATACAACATCCCATTATCTAAGGATAACGCTATGTTATTTAAGTCTTGGTGTTACACTCAGCGAGATACTGAAATACTTTTAAGCCAGGTTTAGGTATGACTTAAATAATGTCCCAGATTGCAGCATTCCGAATGCAAACGGAGGAAGGCCAAGAAGGGATTGGGTGGGAACCGAGGAGGATAGGGGGAGGGGGTGCGAGCATGAGCGTGCGCGGGTGGAGAGCTTGGGCAACCCTGCGTGCCTGCGGTGGGGGTAACAGACCCTGGGGTGCACCTACCAAGTACTGAGTAAGGAAACACTTATTTATAAACCACCGAATTCAAGGAACGCCGATAAGTGGGGCCCTGCTATAGTAAAATAATTAAACACATTTTAGGGGTTTGAGAGGGGGAAGGAGGAGAGCCTCCCACATTAAGAGGAAACACACTTACTGGGGATCTGGGATACAAAACTAACCTTTCCTAGTTGAAATAGCGCAGAAAACAAAGTCTTTACAAAGTCTTTTATATGACCGGGACTAAGCCTGGAAAGTCCTGGAACCGAACTCGGCGTGCAGTTCCTGCCGCCACCGCTCTTTCCACTCTGGAGGTGCTGAGATCCCTTGACCGGGAGCGAGTACCAAACGTCCTGGTACTCTTTTCGGCTTGAAGTTACAGCCGCGGCCTCTACGAAGTATTCTGAGAACTTGGCCCCGAAAAGTGATATTCTCGCCTTGAAATTTCTGAAGCCGGCTCGCGTCTATTTCTCACAGAGCATCTTTTGGTCGGTTCAAATTTGCTTCTGCTGTCTTGGCGCTTAGAATCTCCTGAGCTGATTGGCTGCTAGGTTTCTTATAGGATTTCAGTCCCATTCACAGAATACCTCAACCAATCAGAGCGTGGGAATATTTCCAACAGCTTATCAGTGATTTGCCGGTACCGTGAAGCTGGGCGGGCACAGATTTCAATTCGGCAAAGGGGCATGAGCCAACCTGGCATCTCTGCTACTTAGCATATTGAACCTACTCCCTGGGCTAGACTCCTCAGAGTCTGGGGATGGGCAAATGGTATCCAGATAGCCATTATTCATGCCAGGATGTGGGTACTAAAGAATAACTCCAGTACTCCACCCGCCCTAACATCTTGATGTCTGACTTTCAAGTCTGGGACCCGAGCAGACTCTGTGGCACCAAGCCTGTTGGCCATCTGGTCTCTCGGAACCAGGGACATGGAAATTCCCCAGCTGATATACAGTGCATAAAACATATATACCTTTATAACATGTTAATAAAAATCTCACAAAATTCTTCTAAGTCCCTCGTCCCCTAGGATCTACTGAAAAGATGCGCACGTTCATTTTCAGAGCTCCTAGACCGTCCTATAAGAAGTTTACTAAAAAAAGTTGCTTCAAATAATGCTTAGGTTAAGTTTCAGAGTTGCTTCTATTGTATTGAAGCTGGATTTAGAAATAATTTCACTCTCGCAACCTCATGGATGGTTGGAGACACTCCAAACCCCTCTACCGTGTCCGGGTGTTTGGGCATATACTGCGGGGGACTCCCCCTAACCCAGGGACCCCTGACTATACCTTGTATATGTGAATCCCTATGCCCCCTTTTACCTTTCTGGTCTGTGCTGAAGCAGGGCATCCTGGCAGTGAGCCGCGTAACTGCTTTCCAGGGAGAACTTTGTCCGGAGGAATCTGACTCGGCTCCCGGATACATTTTTGGGGTGGTCAGCAACTCTGAACCCCAGATAGCTACTGTAGATACAATCCAACAACACTTTTACCGCAAAGTCCACCCTGAAACTCATAGCCTGAGACTCTCCACTGGTTAGCACTCCTGGAAAGGCAAAAGACACATACATGCTTTGGGAATTGAACCAGGTTTGCCTCAAACTCTGTGCCAGTCAGTGTATTTACTCACAGAGCCACTCCTTCAGCCCGCTCAAAATGTTCTATTCTAATGTGATAACTAACGTCTGTTCATTTTGCATATAATTAGCTTTGTTGTTACCTGTTAAACTCAGGGGAAATAACGTTAATTAGCTAATTAACCTGATTTAACTGAGCTCTGTGAATCTTCCTCTAATGAAGTAACAGGTTTATACTGTTACTACTGTACATTAATAGGGGGGAAAGCCCATGCCCTGTCATCTGAATAGTACAGTGTTATTTTAACTTCTGACTTCTAAATATAAAAAACAAAGTTTTCCCTGATTACAGGCGTGATCGTATCTTGACTCCCAGAATTTAATGATGCAGAGTTCACCTGTTACTTTTATTTTGATTCACATCTTTATCCCAATAATGAGGATTTACTTGGGGGTTTCTTTAACCATATTATTTTTCAGTGGATAAGTGACAGCTTCACTACCAGCAGGTTACAGATAAGCAGCACAATGCTATCAGAACAAATCAAATCAAATCAAATCAGCTTTATTGGCATGACGAAAGAACATTTCAGTATTGCCAAAGCGTGAATAAAAGGGGATGGAGGACAATAATTACACGAATACTAGGGGGTAGGGTATAATGATTGCACGGTATATGGGTAACAGTTTCACACATCTATATAACATATACCTAATTCTATATTGACACCTAGTTATTCTAGTGAGCTGTGCATCTTCATGTGTCCACTTCATTCTTAACTATATTCTGGTGACACTGAGCAACATCCCCATAGAAATGATAGAATTATAGGAGTCTGTCTAGGGAAAACAGAGCAACCTTCATGATCTGTATTTCCTTAGCAGAGTAGTTTTCCAATGCATTGAATGCTGCAGGCTAGATCTTGGGATACTCATTAAAAGGGAGCTAAAAGTAGGAGAAAGTGCTACATAGTAAGTTCATGCCTAAATTCTTGATATATTCTATCCTGTTTCAACTCTGCCCTCTCTCAAGCTAAACAAACCTACTTTTCTGCATTAATCAACACGAACAAGTCTAATCCACGCCGACTCTTCTCTGTCTTTGACTCTCTACTCAGACCACCCTCAGCTGCTTCTTCTTCTTCCTCCATCTCACCTCAGGACTTTGATGACTATTTTAAGGAAAAGGTGGAATCCATACGTCAGAACATCCCCTGTTTCCTACTCCCATCCTACACCGCTTCCTAACTCTCCTCCTGCCTTCCTTGACTCATTTTGCACTGTTTCAGATGAGGATGTGTCATTGTTGATCTCCTCTTCTCCCTCTACCACTTGCCCTCTTGACCCCATTCCCTCCCATCTCCTAAAACCTCTTGCTCCTACTATAATCCCTACGCTCACACACATTTTTAACTCCTCCCTCTACTCTGGTACCTTTCCATTCTCCTTCCAGCAGGCAACAGTTATACCATTACTCAAAAACAGCAAACTTGACCCTACCTGTCTTTCTAACTATCAACTTGTCTCCCTCCTGCCTTTTGCCTCCAAACTCCTTGAATGTCTTGTTTTTTCTCACTTGCTCCACTATCTCAACATCTATTCTCTCCTAGACCCTCTACAATCTCTTGTCCGCACTGCTCACTCGACTGAACCAGCCCTCACTAAAATAACTAATGACCTCCATGTTGCCAAAGACAGATGTCATTACACTCTGCTCATATTACTCAACCTCTCTGCAGCATTTGACACCGTGGACCACCCTCTTCTCCTTCACATTCTTCATACTCTTGGTATTCGTAACAAAGCTCTATCCTGGATTTCCTCTTACCTCTCCCATCGTACTTTCAGTGTCTCTTCTGCAAACACCTCCTCCTCCTCTATCGATCACTCTGTGGGGGTACCCCAGGCTCTGTCCTGGGACCTCTTCTCTTTTCTTTGTACACATTTTCTCTAGGTGACCTAATCACATCTCTTGGGTATAAATATTACCTCTATGCTGATGACACACAAATCTACTTTTCAACCCCTGACCTTACACCTGCTGTACAAACCTAAGTTTCTGAATGTCTCTCTGCGATATCATCCTAGATGGCTCTCCGCCTCCTTAAACTTAACATGGCAAAAACAGAGCTCCTCATACTTCCTCCCAAACCTGGCCCTAATATCTCCTTCCAAATTACTGTACTGTTGGAAGCACGATCATTCACCCAGTAGCCCAAGCACGCTGCCTAGGGGTCACACTGGACTCCTCTCTCACATTCTCCTCTCACAATCAAAATGTTTCTAAAATCTGTCGCTTTTTCCTCTGCAATATTACAAAGCTACGCCCCTTCCTCTGTTACTTGACTGCTATAACTCTGACTCAGGCCCTCATTCTCTCCCGTCTTGATTACTGTAACCTCCTGCTGTCCGGCCTTCATGCCTCTCATCTGTCCCCTACAATCTATCCTAAACGCTGCTGCCAGAATCACTCTACTCTTTCCTAATCTGTCTCAGCGTCTACCCTGCTGAAATCACTCTCCTGGCTTCCGATCAAATCCTGCATCTCGCATTCAATTCTCCTCCTCACTTTTAAAGCTTTACAATCTTCTAAAGTGTTAACAAAAATTACTAAACTAGCACTAGACCAAATGTGTATATGTGCAGTGCATTAAATCGTGTGCTGAAGCTGCCTGGTGATTCTACTGAGGGTACAATCTCAAGTGAACCCTAAAAACAATATATTGATACAAATGTGGAATTACAATACCTGGCGAATTACAAAACAGTGATTACAATACAGTATAATAACAATAAATGATTATAAAGTAAAGGATATGTGACTGGTGAAGTGAAGTCCTTTTCAATGTCTATAAGTGAAATGGACTCTGTCTGACTTGGGTAGAATAAAGTCACTCTCATGCAGCAAGTTATATTCCTATGTGTGAGACAAAAAACAGGAAACCACATGGCGCAGTATTGACTTGACAGCAAATGAAGTTCTCCCTTATATGCCTCTAAGTGAAATACCCACTTACTAGATAGAGTGGGTCTCATGCAGTTGAGAGAATCTGTATCCGTTTCTTCTGATCCAGACATTCACAGGTGTAACCCGAACCCACGTGATGATCCTGTCTCTCCTGGATCTTTGAAGGAACTCCGTCTCTGGAAAGTGCTTTCTCTTCTGTGTGGTCTGTATCTCCAGACTAGGGGTCTCTGTATGAGCGGAGGAAACTGCAGTGAGTCCTGTCCATTTCCTGTCCAAGGAACTCACTGCAGTTCCTTCCGCTCATACAGAGACCCCTATGCTGGAGATACATACAGGAGACCAGCACAGAAGGAGAAAGCACTTTCCAGAGACGGAGTTCCTTCAAAGATCCAGGAGAGACAGGATCATCACGTGGGGTTCGGGTTAACCTGTGAACGTCTGGATCAGAAGAAACAAGGATACAGATTCTCTCAACTGCATGAGACCCACTCTATATCTAGTAAGTGGGTATTTCACTTAGAGGCATATAAGGGAGAACTTCATTTGCTGTCAAGTCAATACTGCGCAATGTGGTGTCTCTGTTTTTTGTCTCACACAATAGGAATATAACTTGCTGCATGAGAGTGACTTTATTCTACCCAAGTCAAGGACAGAGTCCATTTCACTTATAGACATTGAAAAAGGACTTCACTTCACCAGTCACATATCCTTTACTTTATAATCATTTATTGTTATTATACTGTATTGTAATCACTGTTTTGTATGCGCCAGGTATTGTAATTCCACATTTGTATCAATTTACAATCTTCTGCTCCTCCTTACATCTCATCCCTAATTTCTCGCTGTGCACCATCCCGACTCTTGCGTTCTTCTCAAGGATGTCTTCTCTCTACCCCCTTTGTATCTAAAGCCCTCTCCCGCCTTAAACATTTCTCACTGACTGCCCCGCACCTCTGGAATCCCCTTCCCCTTAATACCCGACTAGCATCCTCTCTATCCACCTTTAAGACCCTCCTTAAGACACACTTGCTTAAAGAAGCATATGAGTAGCACCGTGGCTAATACTATACGCATGATACATCAAGATTGGCCCCTTGCAGATGCACTTACGAGAATGCCATCCCACTGTCTCTGTACGTTATTCCTACTTACCAATTAGATTGTAAGCTCATCGGAGCAGGGACTCCTCTTCCGAAATGTTACTTTTATGTCTAAAGCCCTTATTCCCATGACCTGTTATTTATATTATTTGTTATTTATATGATTGTCGCGTTATTACTGCTGAGAAGCGCTATGTACATTAATGGTGCTATATAAATAAAGACATACAATACAATACGATATATAAACAGAGAAGAACTAAGCACCCCTTCTTCTTATATTTTCTTTGTTAATTGCAATTTTTTAATCTCCGACACTACATTTAAAGATATTCCATAAATCCACACCTGAGACTGCAACGCTCCAGCATCAGCTCATGAGACTGCCACACTCCAGTATCAGCTCATGAGACTGCCACACTCCAGTGTCAGATCATGAGACTTCACACTCCAGTATTAGCTCATGCGACTGCCACACTCCAGTGTCAGCTCATGAGACTGCCACACTCCAGTGTCAGCTCATGAGACTGCCACACTCCAGTGTCAGCTCATGACTCCTTGTTCTGGCACTCCTTTTTCACCGGCAAAATTAAGTTTTGCGGATGCCGTAGTACTCTGCAGTAATGATAGGTGGCGCTAGAGTGCTAGTATGTCTTTAAACTAAATGCAATGTACCCCACCCATAATTCCCATAATTATCAATGTGAAAAAAACTTCCGATGATTGACAGAAATCCCGAACTGCAAATACCTTACTGAAGCCCATTTTCACTAAACAGCATTAGGTTACTTATCATGATGTAACCTAAGTCCATAACGTTATAAGTGCATGTTTTATTCCCGTCATTATTATAGCATCTACTATAAATGAAATGAAGCATGTTAATTCTACAAAGTAATAATTATGGCAGACTTACCTTTGCCAAATGTGGCCTGATGCAGGTTCAGCCAAAAGCAGGGATAGCCAGGATTTCTTTTGTCGAGAGATCCCACTTGCTGGGATAATAGAATTAATACTTACAAATGGAGACAGAGTACAAGACGTATTTGTGGGTGAGAACTTGCGTTCCAGGGATCATCATTAATCAGTGTGATTGAGTGCAAATACAGAGGCTGGGGCATACCGTGCAGAAATAAGGTTTTAGAACAGTATCTTACACCTCATGCCGAAGTTTAAACTTATGTGACTAATAGCCTTAGCTCCAAGATTTTCAGGAATTTATAAAAAAAAATGTTTGCAGGAACTTTTGAACAGGTTCACAAGTCTCTATATCGCACAACTTTATTTCATACATCACTTTTTCCCCAATGGGACTCAAACGCTTGACAATTACAGTGTAGGGCAGAGGTGCGCAAACTGGGGGGCGCAAGATTACCTGCAGGGGGCGCTGGGTTTACAGATACCCCGCGCGCTTCCCGAGGGCATTTCAATTAAATGCCAGGGGAGCGGCGAAGGCCTCTGTAAACTTCACTTACCTTGGCCAGACAGATTCTGGAGACATGTAACGCATGCATCAAATGACGCCACAGGGTCACCTGATGCCATGTTTCCATGGCAACATGACGTTCTAATGTCAGAATGCTGAAGCCAAAGTACGGAGGGGGGATAAGGGGTGGGAGAGCCGGCAGGGGGGCGCAGGGGAATAAGATTGTACACGGTGTGGAGCAAATAGGGATTTTACATACATAATCCCTGCCCAGATGAGTTTACAAGCTATGTTTTTAGTGCCTGAGAAACAAAGAGATAAAGTTACTTGCCCGAGGTAACTAGGAGTCCTTCTCCGGCATCTGGACGCCAATACTGTAGCTTGGTTAAGTATCACATTTTCCTATTAATTCTTATTATTAATAGAGGGTCACCAAGATTGTGATTGCAGTCACCTGCAAAAAGCATATGCCAACTAATAAACTCCACACGGCTTAATCTATCTCTTTCTGGACCAGAGGTACGAAGTTGCCCAAATTTGCTAGGCCTATGCTCTGATCAAACTTTTGGGGAAAGTTCAAAGATAGAGAGAAAAAAAGCTGGTTAGCAATTTTTAACCTCAAAGTTTCGGCCGAAATTGACAAAGTTAAAGTGAAATTCGACATTTTTGTTCAATATATGTCAATTTCGCCTGAGAGGAATTTACCCTGAAATATGAGCGAGATGATAGAGAGAGAGAGAGATAGAGATAATGATAGAGGGGGTCATGCACTAAGCAGTGATAAGTGCTTTTAAGTGAGATAAAAAGCCATTATAGCGTGATACTGCCTGCTGTGAGATTCACAAAACAGTGATAAGTCTTTTAAGTGAGATAAATGCCTTTATAGCGAGAGAGAGAGAGAGAGAGAGAGAGAGAGAGAGAGAGAGAGAGAGAGAAATCTGCTCTGAAATGTGCAAAACCCATATTTTAGGCTGTAGCGATTGTTATTTGGCGAACTCCTACCAATTCTTTTACAACTTTTTAAAAAGTTTGACTTTTCCATGTGCATGAACAGGTTTGCATTTTTCCAGCTTTGTGAAATTGAGTTTGTAATGAGCAGTACAGTGCTACAATGTAAAGGGGCATTACAGCTTATGACTTACAGTAGGATGGTTCAAAACAACAGTTGTTGTTTTTTTACTTAGGTATTTCTCTAAAATATTAATATCCTACAGTCAGGTATTTGACCAGCCATGGTGTGCTGTTAGTCTGTAGATATTCACACTGCGCCTTAGAAAATCCCTTTATAAACCTTTCATGCATATTTTTTCCATTTCCCATCAAACATAACAAAAAAACATCCATAGGCAGCATCTGAGCCTAGAATAATGAGTATATATTTTTATCTCATTTTTGTGTTTTTCTGAAACTAATTTTCTCTCACCTGAAGTCAGCAAGAATATGAAAGACCCATAATTAAAGCATACTGCAAGGAAAAAGGAATGTCTTTTTTTTATCGTGTAAGCAGCATCTGTAGCAGGAAAAAAAACCCTGCAAATCTGAATGCATTTGCAGAAGGAAGCAGCTGTGAATCCTTGTTCTGGTTGAGAGCTGGTGAGAATTTCAGATTTTCACGCAGCAAAGATGTTTCCTCTCTTCTAAATTGAGTCAGGGAAGCAATAGGCCTCAAATGCTTTGCATGCAACTGATATATTTCCCATCCCAAGAATAACAAGTGTGTAGCAATTAATGTTTGTCTGAACCAGCTGCACAGCCAGTCATATGCATAATATTTTGGCATCCTCAAACTATCGATTTGCAAATCTTTTGTGCTCTTTGCTGTACTTCCTGCCAGGAAGACATTAGTGCCTTTATGTAAGTTTTCAGATGGAAAATTACTTGCAATTAAAGTAAGTTTAGGAGAGGAGGATTACACCAGAATGCAGATTAACATTTTCTCCAAAGAGATTTTAGGTTTTCTGCAGAAACTTAGATTGTTGCGTAAACCTGTTTTTTATATTTTAGTGAAAAGTTGGGACTTGGGTGAAAAAGCCATCACGCTTACTGTACCCACAAAGATAATAACATCTCAGCAATTTGGGGGCAAAATGTATGTAAAGAGATCCCTTGTTATTTGGCATCTGTTATTAACTTGACTGACAAAATTCACGTTTCAAGCAGTCAAGGAAAATATGGTGCAGCCCATATCCTATTTTATTTATTTATAAAATGTTTTACCAGGAGAGTGCATTGAGAGTTAGCTCTCGTTTTCAAGTATGTCCTGGGCTTAAAGTTATGATGACAGATACATGGTTACAAATACATAGTTACATTAATTGAGCAGGGTTATACATTATATACAAGACACTGCTGTCACGGGAGACCAGTACTTTTCCACCGAAACCACCGGGATCACCAGCACCAGACAGGACAAAGTTGTTGAATAAAATGGGGTTTATTCTGGCACGCCAGCAGACAAACAAAGATGTTCAAAACACGATACAATACCAACTGGGGGCCTGGGGAGTAGACTATAGCCTCGCTAGGTGCAGGGGCCTGCTTCAAGCAGGCTTGTCCTGCCGCTTCTCATCCAGGATCTCAGAGGGTTGATCACACAACAGCCCCTCTGAGATATCTCTCCAGCTGGTCACTGGAAAAGATCAAACTCCTTCACAGAAAGTCTATCTGTCTCTCAGATAGTCCTCTGAGGGTAGATCTCCACACTCCTTCCCAGTGTCTCTCAGTCTGTTAGCCTCTCTTGCTCTCAGATGTTCACTGAAGGTAGAACTCCCCACTCCTTCCCAGAGTGTCTCTCTGAAGGTAGCTCTGATTTTCTGATCAGCAGCACCCCTTATATAGCCCTCTGTGGCAATCTCTTGCATGGGAGTTGGCTGCTGGACAATCAGAGCACAGCTTAAGTTAGTGCCACAATAGCCAGAGGGCGTGCTAAGAACCTATCCCTGATTAAATCCGAGTCCCATCCATACAAATGTACACATAATCCAATTAACACTTTACAGGGCTGACTCCCAAATCACATCACAGAACAATGTTGATTCATTAAACTGTGGGGTTGCATTTACAGGGAATAACAAATACAGACTTTGAAATACATTCTTACAGACATGGAAATACATTTACACATTCCCTGTTCTTCCCCAGATATATAAAGTACATTTGGCCAAAATAAGCCTTACAAAGGTGGCCAAGTTACATAGATTTAGGTAGCTAGCTGGGCTTCATTTCAGTTTTGTGATGCCAGTAACCCCTATTGTCACAACTGCATGCACAGTAAGGCCGAGTCCATAGAAGGACAGGCCGTGCTGAGGCGTGCGGACGCTCCACGCTGAGCCCCTGCATCCTCAATGAGGATGCCTTGAGAGGGGGCTCACGCGAGCGTCCGCAGGCATGCTAACGAGATGGAGGTTTCAGCCGAGCGCCAAGCTGTTTTTCAGCGCGCTGTCGGCTGAAAACCTCCAATCCCAGCACAGCAGTGTCGACGTCACGGCGCCGTGACGTCGGCGTCAGTGCGTCGCGGGCGATTGGCCCAGCGACGTCACTGCCCCGCCTCCAACCACCTCCCCCCGGCTCCGATCGCGCCCGCTGGCTCGCCTGTATGGGCATGAAATCGCCCAGATTTCAGCAGGCGAGCCTCAGCGTCAGCGCGGTTCGGATCGGCTCACCCCTCTATGGCCCGGGCCTAAGAGATAATATATTATAGGCGTATGTAACAGTTACAGACCAGATTCAAATGTGAGACATCTTTAGTTTTAAAAATTAAAATTGCATTGATTTTTCAAAATGTGCAAATTGTATTTAAACCCCATTGTCAACATTTTAGCTTCAATAAAACAACATGAGGATGTTTTTATGATGCAATACTTTTTTGAACATTCTTTATACTCTGTAAAGAAATGATTGTTTTAGAAATCTCATGGTCAAAAAAAAGCATTGCATAATAATAACCTCCCCATGTTGTTCTATTGAAGCTAAAGTGTTGATGATGGATTTTACAAGCAGTGTGCACTTTTTTTTCTTTTTTAAGTGATAGGTTAAAAAATGCATTTCTTTCTTTAGAAGCTTTCAAATAAAGTGCTTTCTAGCTGGATATTTTTCCGAAACTTTCACTGTGGGGGAATAATAGGTTTTGAATGCACGGAAGGTGTAAAGGGAAGCTAGGATTATACAGGGTCCATAACATGATCAATACAGTAGGTGATCACCAAAGAATCCTCTAATGTTGCACTCAAACCATAATTGTTCAATTTCAGGAAACTGGACTAGATGTCTATAGATAGATAGATATTAATAGTTGATACTTGAATCTACTGAGAAGGGTAGTGTCTGATAAAATTCAAAACAATAACATTTTATTTAAACATAACTCATCTAGGTGCACAAATATATACAGTGAATACTAAATAAATATAAATTATCCCCAGTAGTGGGATAGGATGCTTGGAATATGATCAATATCAGTTCCTTAGAGACACTTATGGTATACAATAATACCTTACTATTTAAGTTCTCTTAGAGAGACACAGTTAATTGACAGCATCCATACAAGTTAAAATTGTGATGTAAATTTGCATTATACTGCTGACACTGCCAGCCAGATACAATTGTATACAATGTATTAGTAGTGTATATTAGTATCTCCTTGAAATAAATGTCTCATGTTGCAATATTACCATCTGTTCAATGGTTACTCCCACAGCACAAATGTGCAACAAAGGTATCCCTGATCCGTGTATCTGTGATTCACAATACCACCATCGTGTAAGTGGCTAGCTGAGCACATAATAAGACCAATAGTATGTAGTCCTTACTAGTGTGTCATCAGTGAATACTCCGCAGTGCTGCTAGAAACTAGATGTTCTTAACTTTTATCGTGTGCCTGGGGTATTGCTGACGTCATGACAATGATGTCAGTTGATGGGGACGGATGCTGATTGACATGGATGGCAGACAGCAGAGCCCAGTAGTATAGCGATAGCACTTACCTTCGGCTGAGATCCCGCTGCACGTGACGGCACTCCCGCACTGTATCCAGGCGGCGCGTGTGCGGCACTTCACCACGATCTGCGGTCTTTAGGGAGCATTTTTTAGTGGCGGGGGGCATGTACCCTCCCTGATTAATATCACACACAGACTTTCCCAAACTCGGGAGCAGCAGAGTGGAAGGGGGGCGGAGGCAGAGGATAGGGTCCCGCTGATTGTCTCCCTGCCACCCCACATGACGCGTCGGCGCACGGGATCATAATCCTGTTGCATCCCCTGCTGGCTGACGCGTCACAGCGCTTAGTGAGCCTGGCGGTGAGCAGGGACTGGGGCCGACTCGGGAGGAAGTCAGGAGCAGGTGATTGGCGCCACGCGGCCACGTGTACCGTCGGATGCAGCGGGACCTCAGCCTTACTTCTCTCTCCAAAGGTGAAACTCAGGATAGGCTTGATATGCTCTTTTCACTCAGTGCAGCTGCATGTATTTTCAGGCACGCGATAAAAGTTAAAAACATCTAGTTTCTAGCAACACTGCGGAGTATTCCCTGATGGCACACTAGTAAGGACTAGTACTGTAGATTTGAGTATCCACTATTAATTATCTATCTATCTACAGAAATCTAGTCCAGTTTCCTGACATTGAACAATTATGGTTTGAGTGCACCAATACGGGATTCTTTGGTAATCATCTCTTGATCCTTTTTGTATCTGTGCAGTTTACTCCCCATGAACCCCATTATTAGATATTATTAATTTGGAATCTTAAGGTAGAGCGGGTGATTTATCTGTTTTGAGGGTCAACAACATAACTGACCAGAAGGCAATAGTTATTTTATAGTGAAAGTTCTCGCAACAGTATTTTGCTTGTTTTTACCCCAAAATAAACTAATACTATCCTGTGTGATGTACAGTAGTATGTTTTCTGAAGAGACACTTCATGGAAGCTCACACAGTGCCTTTAGTGTGAGAGCCTCTATCAGCAATATATAATCATAACTGTATTTTCTCCCAAGCACTTTACAATTACAGTATAGTGTGCAGCACATAGGGAGTTTTAATGACACAGTCCCTGCGCAGATGAGCTTACAATCTATGTGTTTTTGGTTCTAGAGGCAGAGGAAGATAAAGGGACTTGCCCAAAGTTCCAAGGAGCTGACACTGGGAATTTAACCAGGTTCTCCTGTTTCAAACTCTGTGCTATTGTTTACTGCCAGTGTCTTTATTCAGTGAGCCGCTCAGTCTCATTTCTGTATGGCAGTGTCTAGAGATTTCAAGTAACTAAGCTATACCTTCATGAAAAGGCAGTCTGCAGAACCATGGCCTGACTCTAATAAGAGGCACTGTGGAAAAGAAATGGTCTACGCAGGACTCATTTTCTCTCCTCATGCTGGAAATCATCATTCCCTATGTCTCTTAACAAGACATTTAAACAATCTCTTACTAACAATATCATAGTAATTCAGCAGTCACATGACTCAGGAGCAAAGATAGAAAGAAAGTATAAGGATAAAGTAAGCAATCTCTTAATATCTATCCCTAGGGTATACAGATACTGTATCAGACCATGATGACTATTCCCAAATAATTAATATTCTGTCACTTAATGGATTACTGGCACTTCCCTTCATTAACCATGTTTTGGCTGTTTGTAATGTACAATGCAGCAGGGAATTCTATATTGCAATAGATGGAAGCGAAACAACTAATGTACTGTATTGTGCAACTTGAATGCCGACAGCTACATTCCTAATATCTGCAATTTAAATGCTAGTTGTGTTAACTTCCCATTGTAACAGAGGAACCCATCTACAAAGCAGAGACTCCTTAATAATATTATAGTTAGTACATAAGAAAATAAGAAAAATACATTTTAATGGCTATACCCAGAATCTTTTGTGTCCAGCTTTTGTAATATTCATTATGTAAGAAAGGCTGGAATACCAGATTTATAATACAGAAAATATTATTCTCCATTCAACAAGAGAAATAACCAAAAGTAGAGAACATATGGCAGAATTGGAGTGCAGGGTGTAGGCAAACAGCGAAGACCTATTCCTCTTGCTAAGTGGTGGATCAGATCTAACATGCTTATCTAGTGAGGTTGAAAACATTTATTACTTCCTGCTGACATCTCATTAATGGCACAGTGGCAAAGCTGCCTCCTTGTGCTTTCCTTCATCACACTTGCTAACATGATTAGACAATTACGGATGGAGTGATTTCATTAGACTTGATATGAAATCCAAGCCAAAGCTTATTGTTTACTCCCAAATGTTTGCTTAGTTGGCAAACCTCTCCTATATCCAAAGTATAGGAGTACTGTGCATATTTAGTGTAAGTGAGCATCTATCACGTCTGCCTACTGTCATGTGGAAAGAAATAAGAACTGGGTCTCAGGAATAATAACGCTCCCACTGTTTAAGCAGATGGGGAGATCTGTTTTGAGTGAACAGTGTGGCTACGGTCATTAGAGAAAAGATGTTCAAGTTCCGGTTCGGTTAAATACCCCTTCTATTCCCTTCCAGCAGCCACCTTACACAGTATGTGCCTTTTAAAGCAGCATCTCAGCATATATTTAGAAAACAGCAGATTTTACAGAATTAGCAACTTTATTAACCCTTTAGCTGTGGCCACAATATAGTTTTTGACTGATGGTTCAACCTCCTTTTAACAAAACAGTGGCACTTTGCTTAAAATCAGAGGAGCACAATACGTTTGAAAAAGGTGTTAAAGCTGCAGTTCAAGCTGCCGTTTTTACATTTTTTTTCCCCATTCAATATGTGCATCAATACAATCTGCACACTGACAAGTGATTAGCGAAGTTGCCGATCGACCCGTTCTCCTGTAATCGATCGCTGAAGATTTGGCTAGGGGGTTCTTTATATCACTGTTAGGGCTGCAGAAGATTACCAAAGATGCAAAGTTCTGTGTGGAAGATCATGTGACCAGGCAGACACTAGATACAACTGGTGTACTGCTAGAGAGAGGGCAAAAGGGGTGTGCCAAAGCCTGTCTCAGAAGAGGAAGGGGATGTGACTTTGTAAATGGTTGCTATAGAAACAAAAATGCTTGTGACATAAGAATACATTAAAAAATGTCTTTAAAAATAGTTTTTTTTAAATGCTACAAGTATTTTCTCATAGAACAGAACTGATTTATTTAATAAAAACACACATAGTATATTTCTTGAACTGCAGCTTTAATAGCTGTACACAGGTTTAAAAAGAGGTAAAATAATGATAGAGATGGAGCTCTCGTCTTAAAGAAGGAAGACATGAATGTGTAAATCTGTAAGTAAGATTAGCATTCCCTATCCACTGATACATGACAGTGTAATCACAGCCCACTACTAGTGCAATACATTTAATGACATTATTGCCAATCACACATTAAATAGTGTAAATTATGGTGGGTAAAAAAACCCTCCACCATTGTACTGGGGAGGGATTTGTGTCTCTTTTTTAACCCCCATAACTTATTTAATGTGTGGTTGAACCTAGAGATGGGTGAATTTCTTTGACAGATTTGGATCCACAGTGAACCAATCTCAATAAAAGGCGATTCGCTTTTTTGCAGAGTTTGCATTATGATTGCCAATACAATCAGTGGATTCTGCAATCCATTGATGGCTTTGTAGAATGCAATCTGCGGATTCAGGAATCTGTTGGCGGATTTTGAAGAATCCACTTACGGATTGCTGAATCAGCGGATTGGAGTCTACACACCCGTTAATGAATTGTATGCATTCGAGGTTTTTGATGAATCCGCGCGGAGTAGAACTGACCAAATCATTTTGTGAATTTTACACCGCCAAACGGATTTTGGGGCGGAAAATGTGAGACAGTGTGGAACACGGATTTGGGCTGCTTCGCCCATATCTAATTAAAACCTATCCCAGCTTCTAATTGCCAAGTCAGTATAACCAGTCTCACACTGATGAGACCAAAGTGGTCTAAACCGATGCCTGTGAGAAGTTTACTGGTAATGCACTTATTTATCAAAGGCTGTACTCAAAAGCTGTGTAATGTGGCAGGCATGCGCTTATAGGGGTTCATGTTACAATTGATTTGAAGCAAAAGCTGACACTGTGTGCTTATTTGCATGTGTAACCCCCTGTCTATGCACAGCAACACTAGAACTCTTCCCCCTAGCAGGTTCCTCTCCATGGACATGTGACTGTATAAGCCTGTAGGAAGGCTGATGAAGGGACTATATGAGGGGAGTGAGCCTTAGAAACAGGGGGCAGTCGTGAAAGTGTTCAGATCCAGAGACTCCTGCATAACGGGACCTGCACGTGTCCCAGGAGGAGACAGGAGAGCTGATCAGCGGAGAACCCAGCTCCAAAGAACCGGAGCAGGAGATCACCAACGAAGGTGATAGCACATGCCATATCTTTACGAAGTACAGGCCTGCCACCTACAGTGAATATACACATGCCCCAACGGGGGACTGGTACCACACAGATAGGCCTCCCAATGCTGGGTGGTTAAATCACACTGACTATAATACACATACACACAGAGCGCTTGGGTAAACTGTGATGTTATGATTTGCATTGTGCTTTGTATGTAGTGATCCTATTCCTAAGGATTACGTGAGTATTGATTACCTATGTCCTATATCTATTCATTCCATTCATAAACCAGTTATATATATATCCTTGTGCTGTGTCCCCTTTCTAATGTTCCAGCGCATGCATTGGACATACTAAGGAACCCACCTCAAAGTCAGTAGTACAGTCTGCGCTATAGTAAAAAGAACAGGGGTTACATGTGTCATTTTCCAGAATCCCTAGCAGAAGTGGAAACATTGTATCGTGAGAAATAATAGGGAAAGACAGGGTTGCAGAACTGTCTGAAGAAATGCAGATGGGAAAAAGCAGGCACCAAACACACAGGATCCAAAAATATAAATAAAGGAAATCCAATAAGAGCTAGTTCCCATAGAGGATAATTTAATGAATTCTACAAAAAATATACAAGCATTATGGGGTACAGAGCCCCCCACCCAAAAATATACAAGCATTATGGGGTACAGAGCCCCCCACCAAAATATACAAGCATTATGGGGTACAGAGCCCCCCACCCAAAAATATACAAGCATTATGGGGTACAGAGCCCCCCACCAAAAATATACAAGCATTATGGGGTACAGAGCCCCCCACCCAAAAATATACAAGCATTATGTGCAAAACTGTCTGAGACGTGAATGTGGTCACAAGTGAAATGTAGACTTGCTGCAAAGCTATTATTGCCATCCAAACTCCATGAGGCTAACATGAAATAAAGGACCGCTGAAATCTTTAATCAGAGTTAAAAAGCCAGGATTGAAAAATGAGGTTGTGGAGTTACCATAGGCTGCTATAATAGGCTCTAGAAGAGTTTGGAGATACGGTAGGGCAGTGTGAACTTCAGGCTCAGCCCAATAAGCATTAGTTGCTCCACCTGCTCCAAGACCCAGAATGACTAGAAGACTTGCTGATGAGCACCTCCTTTGGTATGATAGGTATCTGCAACCAGGTCCCTACAGGACAAATTACTCTATTCTGCAGATATATCTCCAAAGATCTTCAGTGTTGCTATATTTTCATCCCCCAAATAACTTATTTTTATACATGCCTTTTTAATATCCTGATCCCATATTATCTTAATAAAATATTATATTATATTCTGGTCGTCAATTAACAAAATATGGAAGTTCTGAAAATAATATAAAATTATAACCTGCATTTCCCAGTGCATCATTCTTCCCTTAATTACACGTGGAGTCTTTCCGAATCACTACATATCACTTATTAGTAGCTTACATTTTAGTCACAGCAAAGGAATGTGATGATTTTTTTTACCCAGAATAACCTCATTGTGGTGAAGAAAATGTAAGAGGCTGACAGTGCCGAGAACGCTGAACATAATTAAGCAACGTGCCATATTTATTTTGCTTTTAAATTGGGAAATCATGTTTCCCCCATAACAAACACTCTCCAATTAGCCTAATTAACATATTCTTAGCAAAATAAAGGAGTTATTTAGTATGAGGGATTTCTAATTTTACATATGAATTTACTCATTTTATGTACATATGTATAGTGATACACTGATTTTATCATTCACTTGTATTCTAATACATTTATTGATATGTTGCATTATAATCTGCACTCCCCTTCCATTATTTAATAGGACGTGATTATGGTCTCTTGCATTCTCACATAGCGTCACGGCATTTTAAATGTATTTGCATTAATTATTATGAAAGCCAACATTAAGATATGTTTATGCACTAAGAACTCTGAAAAACAGGTAAGAAAAGAACATTTATATACAGCAGCTGATATCCCTAGCTATAGCATGCTGAATTGTATCTGATCCTTTCCCTTCAGATTTATAGGGCTCATATGTTGGAATTTCACATCTGCTAACCTTCTAAATGACGTATTTAGTAACAGTTACAGTACTACAGTGCTCTACTGTACAACAGATATAGCAAGCACAATGACTGTGTGGCAGTATACCTAAAAAATGTGCTATCATGAGACTCTCAAACATTTAGCACCGGAGATGCTGGACATACCCTGTTACATTTATATGTTTATCCGGATCTAAAGCCTATTATAAGGGAAGATATTTATGAAGGGAATGATGAAAATGTAGAGACCTTGTGGATAGAAATTAGAAGTGGAGGTAAAAGTATAAAGAAAATGTTTGTGGGAATATGCTATAAACACCAAATATCTGTGAGATTGAGGAAGCTAAAATACTTTTGCAAATGGAGAAGGCATCAAAACTAGGTCATGTTTGCATAATGGATGATTTTAATTATCCAGACATAGACTGGGGCAATGAGATTAGCATTACAAAAAAAGGAAACAGGTTTTTGGGGGTGCTTAAAGACAATTATATGACCCAAATTATTGTTGAGGAACCAACGAGGAGAGGGGCAATACTGGATTTGGTAATATCAAACAATGTAGAAGTAATAGCACATATTCAAGTCCTGGAACATTTGGGTAACAGTGATCACAACATGGTCTCATTTGAAATAAATTATCAAAAAACAGATTACTTGGGTTCAACAAAGAACCTAAACTTTAGAAAAGCAGATTTTAAAAAACTGAAGTCTAATCTACAAGTAATACTGTACATTGGGATGATGTTTTTGCAAGGAAAAGGGTAGAAGATAAATGGGCAGTCTTTAAAATATTGTTAGAAAAGCACACTTATCTGTGTATCCCTTGGGTAATAAGTATAAAAGAAAAAAGTCAAAACCAATGTGGCTAAATAAACAGGTAGGGAGGAAATGGAAAAGAAGAGGCAGGCGTTTGGATTCTTGAAGTCTGAAGGGACGGAGACATCGTATCAGAATGATAAGGAATATAACAAAAATTACAAAAGGGCAATTAAATTAACAAAAATGGATAATGAAAAAAGGATTGCAATTTAAAGTAATATCAACCCTAAAAGTTCTTTAAATACCTTAATAACAAAAAAATGAGAAAAGAAAATATAGGACCCTTTCAGTGTGATGGGCAGACAGAATATTGGAGATAAGGAAAAAGCAGAGGTATTAAACAAATTCTTTGCCTCTGTGTTTACCAGGGAAGAATCAATTTTAATAGTAGTGTCACAGGAGAAAGCCACAACCTCCATATTAATGAACAATTGGTTAACTGAGAAAGAAGTTCATAGGCGGCTTGAAAAAATTAAAGTAAATAAGGCACCTGGCCCTGAAGGCATACATCCAAGAGTTCTCAAGGAGTTAAGTTCAATAATAGCCAAACCATTACATTTAATATTCAAGGACACCATTTCCACAGGCTCAGTACCACAATATTGGCGTAAAGCAGATGTGGTGCCTATATTTAAAAAGGGAACTAGATCAAAACCGGGGAATTACAGACCTGTAAGCCTGACTTCAATAGTATTGAAACTACTTGAAGGTTTAATACGGGATAATATTCAGGAATACCTAATGGAAAACAAAATTATTAGTAATAGTCAGCATGGATTTATGAAGGATAGATTATGCCAAACGAACCTTATTTGTTTCTTTGAGGAGGTAAGTAGGAATTTAGACCAGGGTACTGCAGTTGATGTGGTTTAATTAGATTTTGCAAAGGCTTTTGATATTGTTCCACACAAGAGGTTGGTGTACAAAATAAAGCAATTTGGACTTTTAATAATATATGCACCTGTATTGAAAACTGGTTGAAGGACAGACAACAGAGGGTTGTCATAAATGGAACTTTTTCAGGTTGGGCTAACGTCGTGAGTGGAGTACCTCAGGGATCGGTACTGGGACCCGTGCTTTTTAACTTGTTTATTAATGATCTTGAGGTTGGCATCGAGAGCAAAATCTCCATCTTTGCGGATGATACTAAATTGTGTAAGGTAGTAGAATCAGAGCAGGATGTAATTTCTCTCCAGAAGGACTTGAAGAGGCTGGAAACGTGGGCAGGTAAATAGCACATGAGGTTTAATATAGATAAATGTAAGGTTATGCATTTAAGATGCAAGAATAAACCGGTGACTTACAAATTAAATGGGAGAAATTGGGGGAATCCTTGATGGAGAAGGATTTAGGAGTGCTTGTAGACAGCAGGCTTAGCAATAGTGCCCAAAGTCATGCAGTCGCTGCAAAGGCAAACAAGATCTTATCTTGCATTAAGCGTGCAATGGATGGAAGGGAAGTAAACATAATTATGCCCCTTTATAAAGCATTAGTAAGACCTCACCTTGAATATGGAGTACAATTTTGGGCACCAATCCTAAGAAAATACATTATGGAACAAGAGAGAGTGCAAAGAAGAGCACCAATAATAAAAGGGGATGGACAATCTAACTTATGAGGAGAGGCTAGATAAATAGATTATTTACACCAATACACGGTACAGTGCCTATATATAATATAATTATAATATAAAAATATATATATATATATATATATATTATATATATTTCTTTGGCCAAAGTGTTGTAAGCCCTTGAGCCCTCCAATGCTGTCCACGTCTCAAGGCTCTAAACACTAATATATATTCTTATAACCGTACATTACAGGAAGAATGATTTATAATAAATCTGTCAAAATTAGTTGCATAGGTCTAAGTTGGATTGAAGCGCACAACCTGGATAAACCAGGAAAAGCACTCGATAGAGGCGCAAAAAACTGCATGCAAGACCATTTTATTCAATAAGCGTCTATATAGAGAGAGAGAGAGAGAGAGAGAGAGAGAGGACACATAAGACACAGTACAGTGACTATATATATATATATATATATAGGCACTGTACCGTGTGTTTGTGTCAATGGATGTAGCACTGGGCTCTGTCTGTGTTTCATGTTCTGTCTCTGGTTTTAATATATATTGTCATGCTCAGTAGCACTCCTCTTTGACACTTACATGCATATATATATATGTTGTGGTTATTTTGGGGGTTCAATATGAGCTTATAGGGGTTCTGTATGTTTTAAGATTTATTTACATTAGAAAAGAGGCGTCTAAGAGGGGACATGATAACTATATACAAATATATTCGGGGACAGTACAAGGAGCTTTCAAAATAACTATTCATCCCAGGGGCAGTACTAAGGACTCGGGGACATCCCTTTAGGTTGGAAGAAATGAGATTTCACCAGCAGCAAAGGAAAGGGTTCTTTACAGTAAGGGCAGTTAAAATGTGGAATTTATTACCCATGGAGACTGTGATGGCAGAAACAATAGATTTGTTCAAAAAAAGGTTGAACATCTTTTTAGAAAGGAAAGGTATACAGGGATATACCAAATAAGTATATATGGGGAGTATGTTGATCCAGGGATTAATCCGATTGCCAATTCTTGGAGTCCGGAAGGAATTTATTTTTCCCTTATGAGATATCATTGGATGATGTCACTGGGGTTTTTTTTATTTGCCTTCCTCTGGATCAATAAGCAAGTATAGATATAGGATAAAGTATCTGTTGTCTAAATTTAGCATAGGTTGAACGTGATGGACGCTTGTATTTTTTCAACCCCATCTACTATGTAACTATGTAACTATGTAACAATATAAGTTCATAAACATGGTGAGACATGGGAGGTGTTTTATTTCTCCTGCCCATTCCATTTGTATGTGTTGTACAGTATCTGGGTGCTCAGGAAGAGTCCACACGGGTAACCCTCTTTACTGTACCATCCCATCATTTCTTTGGACCCTTTGAAAAGAGTAGATGGTGCTAGATGTACAGGGAACACTGCCCCACTCAGAGGTCCACAAAGAAATGCAATGCGTAATTCATTTCAAAAGGGGAAAACAATATCAGATATAGTATAGTGCCTGTTATATACAGTAGGCACAAGTACACATTGCGAGAGAACCAATATCTAATACAAAATTAATTCAAAATAGTTCTAACCAATAATAAGTATTGTGAGTAATTATAACAAAACTATAAACGTGTCAGAAATTGTTAAAAAATAGTCAACTGTGAAATTAAAATATAAAATGAAACAACATAGAGCAAATCAAGGATTAGGATTAATATGGCTTTGCATTTGAACAATAACCTATATTTGATAAGAGCAAAAATATACCAACATACCAGAATATTTTTCCACTTGGTCATTATTCTTACTGTACTCTACGTGAACCCCCCTCTCCAAGGGGCACATGCATTTGCTTCCTGGTACAGGTTATCGCGTACGTTCCAGCGTTAACTCCCATTCAAGTCAATAGCATTTAACGCCGAACTGAGTGCTATAACCCATACTGGCACTTATTGCATGTGCCCCTAATAGAGATGGGCCCCTAATAGAGATGGGCACATGTTTCACAGGCCCAAGAGAACTTGGCAAAGTTCCCCCTTTTTAGTTTGCGAAGAGGTTTTCTTCATTCCAAAACTTCCCAACACGCTGGCTTACCTGTAAAATGTCAACATGGTATATTGTGTTTTCACTGAGTTTTGTTATGTTTTGCTTTCAAAAGTTGCTCAAACAAAAAGATTAAAAAAAGGTGACAGGGCTGTTACTTCGACGCTTTGAAGACATTTGAACAATTCCGGCCATTTCGCTAGAACACTTGGTAGCAGGGGGAGTTTGTATCCGCGCTCCTGCTTCCTAATCAGTTCAGAAGTGCATCTGCTTCTCCTTCTTGCAGCTGCTCTGTCTGGAGGTCTCCTCACCTCCACTGTTATCCAGCGATGACAGGCTCCACGGATAGGGTAAGCATAGGAAAGAACACACTGAGCGCACCAAAAGAGAAGTAAAGGTGTATATTAAACATATACAAATGCAGCAAGTGTAGACTTACATTTAGGATAACGATGATTCAGCAGATGCCTAAAAGAATATGTCCATGCTGCCAAGTTCCTGATCCAAACAGGTAAGAGACGGAGTAGGTCTTTAAGCTGTATATCCCGCGTGCTGGGATCAGCTGTTGCTCAGTGGAGACCTTCCACTTCCGGGATCGTGAGTCCCATGTGTGTGCATTCAGGCACATCTCACTTCCAATTTCCTCTGATCATGAACTTTCAAATAGCAGCTTGACAGGACAGCATCAAATACTCTCTACCACAACGCGTTTCACACACTAAAGTGCTTCGTCAGGTGGTAGTTTGTTACACCCATATCCGCATAGATATACTTTCTGCTTCAGCAGAATCCAATTTATTTTAATTGATTATCAAGTTTAATTTAAAGGAATACCTACTTGTCACAATTCTGTGCACTCTGCAGGTATAGTGGCCACATTAATAATTGTACAAGGGGTTACATTGTAAACACATTACAAGATTGGATAGAGAACCTAATAGGTGTAGAATGTATATAGGGAATAGTATTAAAATTATAATAATAATCAATTGGTTAGGGTTTTTTTCACCAAGGTCTGTTGTGGGTTAACGCCCCCCGATCCAATGTTAATTGACTTGATTGAGAGTTTATATTGAATTGGTGGTGGTAACCCACGACACACCTCTGTGAATAGCCCCCATAGTGTGCCACTTTTTGCAAAACGTAATGCACTTTTAGTGCTCATTTGCCTGAATCTCTGGCTTCCACAGATGCTCTTTATTATCGGAATGTCTTAGGTCAAAAGTATTCTTTATTATATTTTAATTCAGCAAGCTTTCTTTTCCTAAAAAAACCTGGTATAGTTTTTGCAGTAGCTTTGCAGCTTGCAGATATTGTAGAGGCCCAGGCTGCCGATAGCTGAATGCAAGCAGGCCGCAATTTCTGGGTTCGACACACGGGGTCCCCCTCCGCCACTAGTCCGGGAGAGTTGTCCCAGTGGTCGCCCACTGAAGAAAAGAAGATCTACCCACTGGAGATTTCTCTTCAAGCAATGAAGGATCCTGGGCTTCTGCTCATCATGCTGTACTTAGAGCTGAGGATCACTGCTTCGTGAGTCAAAGTTGATTGGTGCCGCAGTTGGGTGAGGAGGATGAAAGCCTTCATCCCAGGAAGTGTAAGATACACATTTATTTACATAGTTACATAGTAGATGAGGTTGAAAAAAGACGTAGGTCCATCAAGTTCAACCTATGCTAAATTTAGACAACAGATACTTTATCCTATATCTATACTTACTTATTGATCCAGAGGAAGGCAAACAAAAAAAACCATTAAGGGGGGAAATTAATTCCTTTCTGACTCCAAGAATTGGCAATCGGATTAATCCCTGGATCAACATCCTTCCCATGTATACATATTTGGAATATCCCTGTATACCTTTCACATCTAAAAAGATGTCCAACCTTTTTTTGAACAAATCTATTGTATCTGCCATCACAGTCTCCATGGGTAATGAATTCCACATTTTAATTGCCCTTACTGTAAAGAACCATTTCCTTTGTTGCTGGTGAAATTTCCTTTCCTACAACCTTAAGGGATGGCCCGAGTCCTTAGTACTGCCCGTGGGATGAATAGTTATTTTGAAAGCTCCTTGTATTGTCCCCGAATATATTTGTATATAGTTATCATACCCCCTCTTAGACGCCTCTTTTCTAATGTAAATAAATCTAATTTAGCTAGCCTCTCCTCATAAGTTAGATTGCCCATCCCCTTTATTAATGTGGTGGCTCTTCTCTGCACTCTCTCTAGTTCCAGAATGTCTTTTCTTAGGAAAGATCTATCCTTCATAAATCCATGCTGACTATTACTAATAATTTTGTTTTCCTTTAGGTATTCCTGAATATTATCCCGTATTAAACCTTCAAGTAGTTTTCCTACTATTGAAATCAGGCTTACAGGTCTGTAATTTCCCGGTTGTGATCTAGCTCCCTTTTTAAATATAGGCACCACATCTGCTTTACGCAGATATAATGGTTTGGCTATTACTGAGCTTAACTCCTTGAGAACTTTTAGATGTATGCCATCGGGGCCAGGTACCTTATTTACTTTAATTTTTTCAATTCGCTTATGAACTTCTTCCTCAGTTAACCAATTGTTCATTAATATGGAGGTTGTGGCTTCCTCCTGCTGCACTACTATTGAACTTGATTCTTCACTGGTAAACACACAGCAAAGAACTTGTTTAATACCTCAGCTTTTGCCTTATATCCAATAATCTGCCTACCCATCTCACACTGAAACGGTTCTATATTTTCTTTTCTCATTTTTTTGTTATTGTGATTTATTGACTATAGGGTGACCATTGATTGCCAATGTGGCTATCTGTGCCCCAGTTCAGGGCATAGGTAACCACAGTGACAATCAATAGACTTATTGGCTACTGTTTGTTTTTATTATATTGTAATATGTATTTTATTTAATAGTGTTATTTTTTTATGCAACACAATTGGGCAAAAGTTATGAGGACAAATACATGGTTACAAATACATGGTTATATTAAGTGAACAGGATTATTCATTATTTATAAAGACATTGCATGACAGTAAGAGATAATATATGTTATAGGCGTATGTAACAGTTACAGACCAGATTAAAATGTGAGACAGCTTTAGTTTTGAAAGAACTTAGACTGGTGGCGGCTGTGAGAATCTCCGGTAGATTGCTCCAATTGTGAGGTGCATGGTAATAGAAGGCAGATTGGCTGAATACTTTGTTGAATCTTGGTTATGGATACCAAGAGTGTTTAATATGAAGGAGAAGAGAGTGATCAGCAGTATTGAAGGCCGCAGAGAGATCAAGTAGGATAAATTGGGAAAAATTATCTTGGGATTTTGCTGCACTGAGATCATTATCTACTATAGTGAGGACGGTCTCCGTTGAGTAAGCTGCATGAAAGCTAGATTGTAAAGGGTGCAGGAAATCCTGGGAATGAAGAAAGTTGGTCATTCAAGAGAAAACAAGCCATTCTAGTAGTTTGGAGACATGAGGGATACAGGGCAGTAGTTATTGTATTCGAGAATAAATGTGACCACCGCAAGCTTAAAGGATAAATGGAAAGTGCCAGAGGACATGTAGGAGTTTAAAATATGGATGAGAGTAAGGAGTATGACAGGAGCAACAGTTCTGATAAAGTCTGAATGGAATGGGATTGAGAGGGCATGTGGTAGAGAAAGAAGAGAAAATCATCATAGAAGCTTCCAAATCTGTAACAGCGAAAAGGAGTCAAGGATGGAAGGCTAGGTCCCCGGTGCTAGCTGCAGCGAGTGCTATGGTGTGCGCTGCAGGAACAAGAACCCCCCCTCAATGGAGCCAGGCCCACTAGTTGCCTTGGCGCACAATTTGTCGCCGTGGCTACGCCCCCGGCGGTTCAACCAATGAGGGTGAATCAGCCAGGTGACTTCATGGCCGCGCCTCTGCCACGGGCCCCCGTCGCAAAATCCTGCAGCTCAGCCACAGACCAGAGATCGAGGTTTACACAGCTGGACGCGCCGTCAGTCTGCGAGGCGCGCGTGCAGCAGCCGACACTAGGACCATAGCCAAAGAAGGCGGTATAGATAGAAGCAGAGAGGAGGGTCAAGGGACAGAAGAAATATAATTATGGATAGCATTTGGAGCTGTGTATGTGAAAGTTGAACAGCTAAGGTTGTCATATTTGGGGTTGTGAGGAGTAGAGGGAGTTTGGGAATGGAGGCAGATGAGGTTGGAGGCATGATTGATTGTTGAAACAGGAGAAGAGGTCACACTATAAGGCTAAGGTACGTGACTATGCCACCTGTAGGAGGATAAGTAGCAGTATGGTAGTTGTGCTAATGGGTATTGTCTCTTCCCTCCTCCATCCTGGCAGGTTCCTGTTAGAAGGATATGTATAAGGTTTTGTAGGAGCTCAAATGCTATGTCCCTTCATATCCATTCACATGTGTAGAGGTGACCATGCAGGGGAAAAATGATAATTGAGGATACAGTTCTCAAGATCAATGTCATATATAAGACAAATTAATCCCTGGAGATGTAGGTGAGGATTTCATCCATTCTCCTTTCCTAAGGGGATACCAAAAGTATAAAAGTACTCACTGTTGGTCCCCTGCAGGCCCTCAAGCGTGCAGCCACATCCGGAATCCAAGCATTTATAGAGGTGTTGTGTGTGGTGCACAGCTACAAGAACAGGTCAACGTGGCAATAAAAAATGATGTTTATTCAAGCTGCATTAAAAAGCGGTGAGGAGTACAACCCTCCTACCCTCCTGTTAGAAGGAGTGAGGAATGCAAACGATGTGATGCTGCTGTTTGAATCAAATGTCCTGAATTCATTTAGCCTGGGACAGCAGTATTATTGACATAAAGGTCACAGGTTCTCCTCTCTATCTGCCCATCTTTCTTCTCTGGTATGTTATGCCCTGCCTTGGATGCTTACATTTTGTACCAATATGTAATAACTTATATTTGTTTGTTAAATTACCTTCCATTAAATCAGTTAATAGAACCGTATTCTCATTTTGTGGCACACCACATTTCTAAATAATCCCACATTCACATTCTAAATGTACTCTAGGTAACGCATAATCCTCACAAGTTGAAACAATATTATTATAGTATTATCACATCACTTCCTTTCTTTGATTTGTATAGCTAGTTATACAGCCCATGGTCTTTTAGATAGAATGTATAAAAATGCTATGTACATTGGGTATAACATTAGGTATGAATTGTGTCTGGATACCTCTCCTTTGATAATAAAATAAATAATGGAAAGGATAATAATTTTAATAACAATACTAATAATACATTCGTTTGTTATTCTATGTAATGTAAAATACAGACATGGTGAGTCCCTGCCCAATCCCGGCATTATCTTGGCATATGGAGATGATTTAACCAACCCCAATCCTACAGAATCTGACTCACATATTTGAACTTGGGTCTTCCACTGCACATATCAGTGCCTAACATGGAAAGTGCTCCTAGAGATTTAGAAACTTTTGTCATGTCCAACTGTGCTACTTAGGGGCTCACTGATTTGCAGGTTTGTATCATGCCCATGAAAGATTAGTTTTTTGTTTATCTACTTGGTGAATTTGCTCCCAAGGTTGACAACTGGGAAGGTACATGGAGGTCCACTAACATCTGAAATATTGATAGGAATGTACAGATGCTTGACGTATAGAGTGGAGATTTAGAGAGATAAAGCACATAAGCACAGAGGGAGGCACATGTGTAAACCTTTACACTATGTGGAGTTGCCTCTTTGTCAGTGGCGTACACGTAGCTAGACTGCTAGGGGGTGCTACTCCCATGTCTTGCTGATTCCTGTACTGGCTTCTGTTTTCTGGGGCCCGCATCGTCCCCCGCCTGTCTCTACAGAGGAGGGGGAGAGAGCGGGGCACCCAAGAGTGTGGGACCCTTGGCTTTGCCCGGGCTATACCTACACCCCTGCTCTTGGTTCCTGAAAATTCCACAGCTATCCATATATATTGAGCTTCAAAATGTGTGGTCTTCTGTAAAAGCCTGAAGTCAGTGAGGCCAACTCACCGCATAAATGAAAAACCAGTTCAGGACTTTACAAAAACCATCTCAAATTCAATTCTACCAATGGAGACTGTGATGGCAGATACAATAGATTTGTTAAAAAAAAAAAAGGTTGGACATCTTTTTAGAAAGGAAAGGTATACAGGGATATACTAAATAAGTAAACATGGGAAAGATGTTTATCCAGGGAGTAATCTGATTGCCACTTTTGGAGTCAGGAAGGAATTGTTTTCCCCTTATGAGATATCATTGAATGATATGTCACTGGGGTTTATTGTTTTCCTTCCTCTGGATCAATAAGGAAGTATATGTAGCCCTGTGTAATTTTGGGGTTACATGCCTTCCTCCTCCTGTGCAATAATCCCTGTTAAAAGGGCAGGTTTGCCAGGATTAATCATGGGGTTTGCCCTCACCTCCTGTGCTGTGTATTATTCAGTGAAGGAAGTGACATCAGGCTCTGTGTCCACTAACAGTGACACAGGGGTGGTGCCTACTGAAGCTATATAATATGCAGAACTTCCTGAATTTAGTGTGTGTACCTCACCATCTGAGTGAGGTGAGTCTGTCCAGCAACCTGTCAGGGCTCTGGCAGTGTTTGTGGCCCTCCCTCTAGGGAGTGGTGTGGTAGGCTATACCTCTTACTTCATTAGGGAGTAGGGGAAGAGTTAGACCTGCTTTCGGGGCCCTTGCCTGGGAGTGTAAGGTCAGGGACTTCCTTTGGGTTGGCAACCTGAGAATGAGTGGCTAGACGAACAAGCCACTATGATGGGCGGCTGTCCATGTCTGCTGTTAATAAAGGATGCCAAAGAGAAAGAACGCTTCTGTCATGTGTGTGGAGTCACTTGGGAAGAAGGTGCACATAGAGGTTCTCTTTCAGAGAATCCTCCCTACTACACTGGTGGTCTGGAAGAGATGGAGGCGCTGTACCATGAGTGAGTATAACTCAACATTACCGCACAAGCCAGTCCTAATGCCATTCCCCTTAATACCATCAAGCGGGAGACTCAGGAGTCCTGTAAGCCAGCAGGTGCACCACACTATAGCCATGTG
The DNA here is from genome assembly GCA_036426205.1 of Ascaphus truei. Taxonomy (NCBI): domain Eukaryota; kingdom Metazoa; phylum Chordata; class Amphibia; order Anura; family Ascaphidae; genus Ascaphus; species Ascaphus truei. The sequence continues at coordinate 3,904,389 of CM071568.1, read as the reverse complement.
TAACCAGAGTAGTATTTCCCTAGAGGGGCCAATCTGCGATTGGGGGGGGGGGGGGAAACCTGTTACATATATATATAGGATAAAGTATCTGTTGTCTAAATTTAGCATAGGTTGAACTTGATGGACGCATGTCTTTTTTCAACCTCATCTACTATGTAAAAAATTGGACATCTTTAGATGATTAGAAGAAATGTCCGTCCTCTCCAACAAGCGGAACAAATTACATAAAGATGTAGCAGCTGTTTGTGTTCCCGCTGGCGCGTTGCAGCGGGAACACCCACACACAGCGCCAGTAGGAGCAACCACTATTCTTAAAAAATTAGATGCGTGGGGAAAAGGGGTGGGGACAAGCACAAAAAAGGGGCGGTGCTAACACGGTAGTGGGTACATCAACACCTGCATGTACTGCAGCATAGAGAAGGGATGCCACACTTGGAACATTTGACTTGCTAAGTTATAGATATCATCTTACATGGATGACTCTTACATTTAATTTTGCAGTCTCAACAATGTATTTGCATGAGACCTTGGGCTCCTCCTCTCCAGCGACACTTCCATCTTTGCCTGTGTTTTGGGATACAGAATACTTTGAAATACTCTTTTTGTTCAATTCCCTGAGTAATAGGCATACACTTGACACAGCCAGTGATTACTCTCGTAATGAATGGGCTCCTCATGGCAGCAGCAATGTTTAGTTTAATTACTTTTTGGCGCTATAGACTTCCAAAGTAGCAGGTGATGATGAGCATTGCCCTCACAATGATGTGTCAAGTATGCTGGAGACAACGCACTGATTTCTCTAGGTGGGTAAGTACACAGAGAACAGCAGGCCGGGGACTTTAAGGACATTTGTACGGGTCTACAGTATGTATCAAATCAATGTCACATCTAATAAATGTGTCACTTCTGTGCACCATAGTTTCTTTCTTTTTTTGTAAGTCAAAAACACGGACAGGTCAACGTACTCCTGGGTTATTCAATTGCACCAGATGTACTGTAAGAAACATGATTAACACGTGTTTTTTTTACATACAACATACTGCACCGACACACTTTATTCGAGCAAATACCCAGTATGTACCTGGCAGATACCTGGAATGCGCCGCTCCTCACCTCTGACAAGCCCCGTTGTGTTGCCTGCCGCAGCCTGTTGGGTTCATGCCTGGCTGACGGGCGGCTGATCTGTTAAATGATAATGATTAGGATCTTAATAGAATTCTGCAATGCTTCGCGTGTCTACCAGATGGCAATAAATTCATGAATTGTAATGCAGTATATATATATATACTGTGCAGTATTGCAGCCAGCGGTAATAAAATGCTTCAATCCCTGCCTGGAAATAAACGCAATGCACTCGGGCAGGAAAACATTCACAAACTCAATACACCCGGGTATACCCGTAATTCGTGGGACTAGCCGGCTCGATAAAGTGTGTCGCCAGTGTATGAGAATGGTGTAGAGAGCATCAATCAAGCCATACTTTGTTTTGTACAGTAACTGAGAAGTAGACCTCATAGATCAGGATTCACAACGCCTCAGATTCCCCGTTAGGTATTTAGAGCTCACCGCGGCGATATAACTGCCATTGACTTGAATGTTCATTTAGTGCAGGATTTCTCTCTGGCGACCCCTAGGAAGCTTTTGGATCTTCCCCTGTGATAAAATCAGATTAGACTAACAATGTGTTATATGCAGACTTTGAGATAAAGTTTCCAGCTGGGTGGTAGATACTGTCCACCAACTGGATAGCATTGAAAGTGAGAGCCCACTCTCAATAAGACCTTTTTAACTTACTAATCTACTTACTTTTCTTATGCATAAAACATGAATTCCATCATACGCTTTTTGCACTTAACAATTGTTAAATGTGATTCGCACAGAACCTTACTAAAACTGGAATGGATATGTACAGTACACTGTAAGTTTGCCGCAGACCACCTTTATACTTTGCTTTTATGTGTTTGAATGTGTGTCCTTCTATAGGCTTACAACAATCTTAAATGTATTTATTTGGTTATCAAATGTTTTACCAGCAGTAATACATTTAGAGTTACCTCTCGTTTCCAGTATGTCCTGGCACAAAGTTATAAAAATACATGGTTACATTAAAGAACAGGGGTTACACAGTCAAATCACGGATAGATAGATATATTACAAATATACTTGTGACAAGCGTCTAAACTAATACTCAATGTTACAGTGCTGTGCACTTGAATGACTAAGCTCCTGGTAATCTACTGAACATCTCATAAATCTCAAACATAATATATAACACCAAAAATAGATGACATAACCTGGCGCATAAAAATGTGAAAAAAATTATAGGAAAAAAAATATATATAAAAAATAAATATATATATATATAGTCCCATAATGGTGCAAGTGTTGAAGTGATAGTTCTATAATTACAACCTGGAGTAGCCGGTAGCAACGAACTCAGTTCACAGTTCTTGGGGCAAACAGATGTCTTTCTCATATGCCACTTCTAGATCAAGTCCCAACATATGAAAGAACCATCTGTTTGCCCCAAGAACTGTGAACTGAGTTCGTTGCTTACCGCTCTCCAGGTTGTAATTATAGAACTATCACTTCAACACTTGGCACCATTTGGACTATATATATATTATATTATTTTATATATATTTTTTTTTCATATATATATTTTTTTCACATTTTTTATGCGCCAGTTATGTCATCTATTTTTTGTTTATATACACGGACAGATAGAGTTGGAAAAGGTAGGTACAGTGGGATAAAGGGCTTGTGAGTTTTAGATTGAAAGAGCAGCTTTAACATCACTTTTACATCACACAGACATCAAGAATGGCAGCAAACGGCTCACATCTACCCTTTGGCTGCCCTTCGGCCTGTGCGCCTTTGGGGCAAGGCAGATGCACACTGGGTGGGTGGGGTTGACGTTCCACAGGGACACAGCAAATGTTAACCCTTAGCATGCTGATCCTTAGCAGAGGGGTGGCCGCTCTGGGGAGCCCCATTAGGCTGTGCGCCTTTGGGGCAACGCAGGTGCACACTGGGTGGGTTGGCTGAGATCAATGCAGTATGTCCTGGGCACATAGTTATGATGACAAAACACATGGTTACAAATACATAGTTACATTAAGTGAACAGGGTTATACATTATATACAATACATTGCATGCACAGTTAAGATAATGTATGTTATATGCATATTACAGTTACAGACCAGATTAAAATGATACAGCTTAGTTTTTGTAAACATGGAGAGAAACCTCGCTCAAACCTAAATATATAGATAGATGGATCTGCGTGCTAACCGGGAAATAAACTATTGTAGCAAAAAAGTACACCGGGGTACTAAGGAGAAGAATTTCCCTAAAATGGTGACACGCAGTGAGTGATATAGTATAATGGCTATAATAAAATGAATTTTTTATTATATAATCATTAAAGTAAAGGCATCTAGAACTAAATACTAAAAAGGAACACCTGGTGATGTGTTCTTGATGGTAACGGCAGCCCTGATATTCGCACAGGCAACAGCCGGGTGATAAACCCTAAGTGGAGTAGAGGAGACTCTAAGAGGTGGAAGTGAGATACATATAGTAGGTCTCTGTGGTCTGAAGGATTGAATTAAATGTAGCATCAAAATAGCACCATAGTCCAGAAAACATGTATATTGTATACTGTAGTGTAGCAAATCCCTTATTACTATGAGGGATTGCAAGGGGCCATGCATATATAGCAGTATGGCTGTTAGTGCATTGTGCGAACCTTACTGTTGGATAAGATCAGCTGTTGAAAGGATTGGAGGGTACAGTCAGTATTCTCTCCCTATGCATATGCCAGTGTAATCATCAATGATTCACAGGTCTAAAAGAATTGATCACTGTCACGCCCCCATTTATGACAAACTGTGCCAGAGGAGGCTATTGATCATTACCGAGCACTACAATCTGCTCAGTTGCGTGATTAGAAAGACATGCTTGTACCGCTATACTCACCTGGCTCACTGCCTGTCTCCCTCTAAACCTGTGGTGTGGGACTGAACAGTAGTGCCGCTAATAGTTACAAGTACCACATTTAAGGAAATCAAACTAATTAAAATGATTTAAATTGAAGTAGTTCGGATCACAGGACACGCAAAACTCACAAGGTAACTGCTCTGGTCCCTATGCTCAAGCCCGGATAGGTGCCGTTTGGGCGGTAATCAATCGCCTCTATCTCGATTGCCAAGTCGGCAGCACCTTCTCGAGTGTGTACCTCTCATTCACAACTAACACAAAGCCGTTGTGCAAACCCGACATATGTTTTCGCCTTTTAGTATTTTTGTTCTTGATGCCTTTATTTTAAAGATTACACCTAAGGAATATTAATTTTAATTTATATCCATTATACTCATATCCACTCCACTGCTGTGGCATCCATTTAGGGAATTCTCCTCCTTAGTACCCGGTGTAGCTCTTTGGCTACAGCTTTACGTTTGAAAGAACTAGACTGGTGAATGGATGGGAGAGTCTGCTGGTAGATGTGGTTCCAGTTTTGGTTGCACGGTAAAAGAAAAGGAGGACGTGGCAAAACTCTTTGTTGTGTAGACCGTTGGACCATGAACAGTCTTTGGTGTCTGAAATCGCGGTTGGATAAGTGCTGCATGTGGTAGGGGTGAGGAGCTTGTTTCATTATTAGGAGTGCTGTCCAGAAATGTTGAAGGCAAGACGGAGAGATAACTTTACCGCCTACACTCAAGTGATGACCAGTCTAGTTTCTTGAGCATTTCACAGTGACGTGGTGTGTGTAGTTGCATTGGAGGACAAAGCACATAGTGATTGTAGAGGGTATCAGTTTGTCAAGGTGAGTTTGGGGTGCCGTGCCACATACTATGTCCCAATAGTCTATAATTGCTATCGCATCTGCTGTGCAATGTTACTTTCTGAGCCAGCAGACATGCCTGACATATCCCCTCAACAAAAAATGAATAATCACATAGCCCTTCCACTTTGGTTCATCAAATTAGCATTCTGACTTGTATTTCAGAGGTTCTGAATAACAAGCACACTTTTCATGTATCTTCCAAGCGCACTGAAATCTACTATGCATATTATAAACTCATTCATAGGATGTTTTCCCTGGATCAAAGGGGAAGGTTATTGTTTCCTATCTTCCTTAGTGTATGCTAGAATAGGAACCTAACCATTTGCTTACTTGATGTCTCAGTACTAGCCAATTACTGTAATCACAAAAACCGGAACAGATCCCCATGAAAATAAAAGGAAAGGTGTTTGTGATTGTCAGGTTTTTAAAGAGTTAAACCTTGCAGAAGAAAAGAATTGAAAAATAAATGAATTACAGGCGACCTCTGTAGTAAGCCCACACAGAATGTAATACACAAAAGAGAGTGTGCAGCAATTAGCATAATGCCAAGATGCCCAAAATGCATGGAGAGGCTCTGAGGTGTGTGGTGAATTTTAGATAAACATTTAACATGAGGGTTGGGAAGCCCAGACCATTCTAGGAGGAAAAGCAGTACAACAGCCCCATCTACTGGTCACACATCGTAAAGACTTTACAGCAGTAATATATCTTTCTACAGGTAAACCATCGACTCCTTTAACTGTGCCATTGCTAACTCTCGACGTTCTACTTGTTAAAAATCCCATATTTATCACAACTAATTCTAAACTTTAAGGACGCTTGTAGTGGGTTTTTTTTCAATGTCAAGTTCTGTTTAATTTCTGACCTTGTAATCTTGTTCTCCTCCTAACTCAGAAAAGCCGGACACAATGCCAATGTGGTTTTGAGTAGGATAAATAAACTAGACTTGATCAAACTTGCTCAAAATCAGGAATTGTTATAAATAAGAGGACTTCCGTATCTTGCAAAGAAAAAAAAGACCCTTAAAAATATTCAACTTTCTGTACGGGGCGACTGGTACTATATTGTGAATGGGGGGGGGGGGGTGTGCAATTTGGGACTGAATTCTAGAGCTATAATGGGAATATTGGGATCGTCTTTGGGGCAGGTTAATGGGGTCCACAAATGGTATCAGGACCAGCTCACAGTTGTCACTTTCTGATGTCTTCAAACAGCAGCAATGGGAAGTAATTGTAAATCAAGATACCAGTTTGACATTTTGAAAAACTAAAGAAGCGAGGTATATAGCCATTGTGCGGAAAGCATAAGATCATTGTGCTGAAGCATAAGATGTGACGAACCTCCCTCTCCCTCTACTAAATCCAGCATGCTTTCTGCAATATAAAAAATATATCAGTATATACAAATTATCACTAAAATTAGAATGTGTTTTTTGACAGCATAGCGAAAATTCTCATTGGCTCCCTAATTAAGGAAAGCACTTGTATAATGTGTTGTGGTATCTTATTCAAAACTGTCAATCTGTTATCCACATCCTCTCCCTCCCTGTACGAGAGACTGCAGGGAACAAGTACGTACATAATTTAAATAACAGTTCACACTCTATATCACTTTTCCCCTGACCCATGGTTGGTTCTACTACAGTATAGGAATCATAGAAAAGGCATATACAGCACGACTAAATATGATCATACAGTACTCCTATTTTTCTGCCACCAATGTAAAGCTTCTGAGTGTTTTAAAGTGTCGTTCCGCACACGATGAGAAATGTACACTGCGACTGTGTCTGGATAAGCTGCACCTCCACATTTATGAAACTGTCTTCTGGAAATCTCTACGTGTTTTTTGGTGAAAATGCTTTACAGCTGCAGTTCAAGCTGCCGTTTAAAAAGAAAACATTCTCATTTCTACTGATGTCATCAAACAAGTGGATAAGCTAAGTTGCCAGATCAATTCGTTCTCTCTGTGATCGATCGCGAAGATTCTTCTCAGGGTTTTTTTAAATCACTGTTAGGGCTAAAGAAGAATTACCCAAGATCAAAGTTCTGTGGGAGATCAGTGACCAGGCAGCCACTAACATTGGTGGCACTGCTAGAGAGAGCGTAATAGATGGGTGTACCACATGACTGTCTCATAAAGGAAGGTGATGTGACTTTGTAAATAGTTGCTATAGAAAAAAATGCTTGTACAATACTTTTTTTTTTTAAATGCTACAAATATTTTTCTCTTTCTCATAGTCCAGAACTGAGTTATTTATTTAAAAAAAAACACATTAGGATATGGCTTGGACTGCAGCTTTAAATAATGATGTGTCTATAAGCCCCTGCATTTCTAAGACATCAACTGGAAGTCTCTTTTACAAACCTGCTGCTTGAAGTAGGTGCTCTGGATAAAGTACATTGACCTAACTGGCCATTTTGAAAAGAAATTCATGTGAATCAATTGACAAGTGGATCATTTATAATGAGTCTGTGATATGTAATATTTTTATAATGGGATCACTGTTAATCAATATTGTATTCTATGTAACAACCGCTTCAAAGCATACTGAATAGGGACCTGAATGGTAAATAACTATAACTAAATAGTACATATGGTAAATTATTATATATTAACATCACCAATCCCTTGTAATTTAATAAAAACACTATATTTCCTCTTCCCTGGGACGGCCTCAAGCCAACATTTTCTAAAACCATATAAATCTACTATACAAGCACCAGAAAGCAGAAAACCCAGCCAGTTTTCAAACCTTAATTCAGCACTTTGACTTCTAGTCAAATTCAAGCAATGAAATACAATCATTTGTTCTATTGTGGGGAGGTTGTGTTTGGAGAGGGCACAATTCTGTGCAGGACTGAGTGACAAGAATTAGAATATCTGTATAAACCGTATCCCGTTATTCTGATATTTTCACCATCTCCCAAAACATCCATTAAGACATTGGCTCCCCTTCCTGGGAAGCCGATTGTCTCTAGTCTTGGGATTTTTGGGAGATGGTTATCACGTTATGGCCGATCATTTCCTTTCATTCACCCCTGGTGCGTGGGCCTGTCATCATTTAGTCTCGATACTGAGATTCTGATTAACAGTATGGTAAGTAAAAACAAGATTTTGTATGGGTCCCCACCTGATGTGACCTTCATATACAGTAATTGATCTACTCAGGGTATGGCGCTGGCCATTATTTCTTAGTCATTCTGATCTCTCAATGTCACAAAGACTTTTTATTGGATTCTATTCCCATCTTATTAACACAACAATTATTTTTCTTTGATGGGGGTTTTTTTTTAATTTCCAACCATAGAACGGCCATGGGCACAAGTTTTGCCCCCTCGTTTGCCAACCTTTTGATGGGTTGGGGGGGTCGTTCCACGAGTTTGGAGATACAAACCTTTTTAGGACAATATTCTTTATTTGACACAAACGTATCATCAATGATTTGACATTATATGACGGGAAATTTTCTTCCTTGTTATCTTTCATTAACACTTTGAATATGAATAATTTTTCACTTACATTTTACACATAATTAACTAAAACGTTTCAACATATACACTATTTGGACGTATTTTTTATGATATGATCTTAATTTGCACATTCAACAGATGGTTTTTCGTAAGGAAATTCCTCAATACTTTTTTGCGTGTGGACGCGCCCCATCTCCAGACCCTTTTTGAAAGATATTCCGAAGTGTCAATTATGAGTTCTAGGACAAATTGTTTGAATTATGATGATTTTCTAATACAGTCTCAGTCTCGGGATCTATATGACAGTTTCACAGCCAGGGGATTTATATCTCGCGATCTGGATAGGCTTCTGGAAGAGTTTACAGTACACTAACCGATAACGCTTCGTTTGTTGATCGCCAAGAAGAGAACCTACCAGAGAGAGGTGCCACTTTTTTTTATTACAGCTGAACAGATCAAAGCAATTGTGAGAAGGCACTGGAAAGTTTTGCATCTGATCCAGAATTGCATACACAAGTAATTCTGGTTGGCAATTTATATTTAGAAGGTCAAAACATTGAACCAATGATCTAATCCCTCAGCTTATTTTATCTGGAAGAAGTTTTTCTATTTCATCAAACCTAAGGGCTCAATATCCATGCCATCCACTGAAGGTCTGTTCCCATGAACAATCAGCCAGCCTCACATTTGCTTCCACAGTCACAGGTAGGAAGCATAGAACCCATTCCTTTACCAACTGTGATACAAAATATGTTATTTTATCTTTTGACCTCTGGGCTTGGTCCAGCAATATTTGAGAGGATGATTAGACCGCTCAACAGAGAATGAATATGGAGAATTTAATGATTAAAAATAAAGGGGGATCTTAATTCCCCAGTATCCAAACTTTCCATACTCTTGCAGACTGCGTGGTGCTGATCTATTTTCGTTTAAAAGGTATAAGGCCTATTCTACCTCCCTTAGAGAAGGAAAATAGGATCAATTTTCTGGATCGCAGGGAGATATACTGGATGTACATGGGAGATATACTGGATTATATATATTTATATATAATTAATATATAATATTATATACCTAACGGTGTCCTACTCCACAAATATATATATTGTTGAGTAGGAACACCGTTAGTTCTAAATCTCGGATTGGGACTGTATCACATTTCCTATAGGGAATTTTTGTGGAATTTTGTATAGATTTTCTGTATGAGATGTTTTATGCATTTTTAAATGGAATTTTTCATACATATTTCTTATAGACTATCCTGTTTTGACTCGTTGGAAGTGTGTACAATTCTCTCCCATTCATACTCTGTTTGTTCTTTCTTATGAGCGGTTCTTTTGATTTCAGTTTGGGACATCCCCATTTGACCCATTCTGATATGGTACATTGTTTCACTTTATTAATTTACAGTCCCGATCAAGTATTATTACCTTCAATCTACATCATATTTATACGAATTTATATGAATTCTACATCACATCTACTTAGCATAGAAATTTATCCCTGAGGAAGCCTGCATATAGTGAACGCGTAGGGTGACGATCCTGGGACCACTGAGCTCAGTCCTCAATCAGATACACTTCCTCTGTCTTGGCGCCAAAAACTTTGAATCCTGACTGAACATCACTGTGATACGATTGTATGGAAGAATAGCCCGGATGGACGGAGGCTTGACTGAGACACCAGAACAGCGGTTTTCTCGCTGCACTGCATTACTGCGGTTACTGAGTGAATACCCAGGGAGCAACATCCTCATACATATGCACACTTATCCTTGGCTTCCCAAAGCAGTGTTTTGTTCCCTAGAGCAAATATAATCACGCAAGCCACGTGTGGCGCGGATCCGACAGATATCACACGGCGCATACGGGGCGAGAGAACCGGTGCACTAGTTCCAGCTGGCAACGCGGAGACCGTGGAGAGAGAATCACTTTTGCCAGCATAGCTGTCCACGGTAGACCAGTACTTATAACCATTTTTAATATTTTTTGGATTCCTCGATTGAGCACAACAAGGCGGGCAAATAATTATCATTTATTTATTTTCAGACAAACACACCACAACCTCAAAATACACTTAATAATCACTTTCTGGGATGGGGAAACGAATAAATTTGTCCATTGAACAACAAAGGTGAAGAAAATAAATCTCTGTAATTGCAATCAGTTTGGCTCAGTCCGCAACTTGCCAACCCAATATTTCTGCCAAATGAAAGAAGTTGTTCTCGTTCATTGGAATTCGTTCAGGAGTCTTCGGGGCTAATGTAATTCCTGAATGTAGGGTAAATCCTTGGTTACGATGTTTTTAAACCCCTTCCCTTTTTCAAGTTCTGAAGCTACAAGGCAGAGAAAACATTTTGACAGAAACCACTTACAGTTCAAACCGCAAACCACTTATTCAATTGACCTGCGGTTGCGAGGTCTAGTGCTTAAAAGCGATACTATGCTTCAAAGCGGCCCTCCCATACATAGCCCGCGTCTTCAATCACTGCTTGTTTAGCACTCACAACGCCACTTATGTCTGAAAAATCAATTGGCACATTTTGTAATATCTCCTATTACTACAGCCAGGGATGAAACTTCAAATGGGGACAAGAAGAATGGTGTAGGGAAAACCAAAGCACTTGTGCACATACAGTTTAACTCCTTAAAGTCCCAAGTGAGTAAGGTTAATCAGTCGGGCATAATGCCTTTATTAATGGCCTGATTAACCCTTCCATCGCCAACCCTCCACTTTCATCATTACAACCCACCCACAAATCAAACCCACGTTAGACCGGGCAGGTCTGAAGCGCCAGCAGACAGCCAACGACGGGTTACATTAAGTAAAGGAAAAACCTACATGCTGGGATAACACACTGCATAAGAGCCAGTAAATCAAGGACATCTTTATGCTAAGAGGACCTTTTCTATGCTAGTATATCCAGCGACTACGTGCATAAATATCTCCTATTCAACACCTACAGGGTGTTTAAGTATTTTTTCGAAATATACTTTTAAAATTGTTTGGGCATATACCTTCCTGTTGAAAGTTTCAAAGTGACGCAATTTTGTGTTGTTTTATTTACCAACTAGGAGAGTCCAACCCTATCAAGAGATAGAGGCTACTCTGTTTCAGTTCCGGAATTATAATAAGCGTTTTAATTTCGAGATCCCCTATTACTCCGGCTGCAGAAAACCAATTTTCTTCACGGACTCGCAACTCTTTTTGTTTGAGGAAACCTTTACTAGATTATATTTTAATATCCCACTTTTAATTATTGTTAGTTTATTTCACTTTAAGCGCCCCTTATTTATTTTTTCACTATCAAACAATATCCAACACTATCAATGCAATAATCATTGATAATCAGTATAGGTGAGAAACATCGGACAACTAAACAATAATCTTTATACTTCCCAACCTAAAAATGTGCAGATAATGTGAATTGGACAATGTGCACACCTGCATATTAATACATTTATTTGCTTAAGCCCAGCTGTTCAAAAGAACCGTTCTGATGGGTCTTCAATCGCTGTAAGTTCTTCAGTGAAGGGGACACGGGTCCACACTTGGGAAAAAAGAGAGAGAGAAATAAACACACAATAGGGCAGAGATATAGAAGCTGGGATGGTAATATGTGAATTGGAACTCTAATCGTCGCGACCATCCAAACACCGAGGGAACTCCGCTCACGTCTCCGACGTGAGTGCGTTCCATCCCCTTCGCTTGTCGTACAATGAGCATTCCTAATGTGCCAAATGTGAGTGCAAATTTTTAACTGTATTATCATTTATACATTTGTACCATATCATGAACCGTTGTACATAGGGTTGTTTGTCCTCATCTCTTGAGGATTATTCATTTGCTTTTGGTGTTCCATTTGATCCTCCTGTTTGGCATCCATCTTAAAGTCTCCAGATGACTCTTAGCTCCTTTCAGGGAGAGTGAGTCTCTGATATGCTTGAAATGTTTTGGGGAATGTGAGTACCCATTCCCTTGTTCCAATTCACCTATTAACCATATACTGCAACCATTTGTGGGGGGTTTTCTCCTTTTTTCTAATGTGGAACCACGCCCCCCCTCACTGAAGGCCTTAACAATATTTTATGATGTCTGATTCCCTGTGGGATCTGTACTATGGACTTCATTCCATGTTTTTTCTTTTTTCCTCTAACTTAGCATATTGAGGAACTAATGGAATGGGACCCCAGGTGCTAATAAATCTCCAATTGTACACAGAAACCATTCCCTAATGAAGTGGACTTGTGTTCCTCAAAATGCGTGGGAGGCACTGGAGAACTGCCTTTTGCATTTGTATTTTGCATACTGGATCTTCTGTGTTTTCCTTGGGCCTTTGAGCATAATTACTTCCTCTCACACCAACCGCATGGACTCTGCTGCAAAAAAACTACAGAGCACGCCAAACCATCGACAACCAGAAGGTCATACAAAACCAGAGAACTGTGGTTTTATAAACCGTGGGCCAAGGTCCAGCGTTCATGGCACCGTGCTTGGTAGGGGGAATGGCCCGATCAGATAAACCAAACTCTGGGTCCCTGTTTTTCAAATGACTCCAGCTGTGTGACTACTACCGGACTGCATCAGTCTGTAAGAGATCGTCGTAGAGTGACAATCTCCTCCCTCTCCCCTGCGCCGCTGAGTCAGGTGAATGAAAGTCACTCAGTCATATACCTGGCAAACCTATGTTTAGGCTTGCAGTTGCAAGCAGTGACGAGGTTAGTTCAGAGAAGGCTGCTTTATTAGTCTGACCCGCAGCGGCATAATCAAGGTGTTTAAAACCCCCAGGCTGTACACACATGCAAGCTAGCTGGTCAGGGAGACAGGACTGAAATACTTGAAGAGATTACTGCTATAAGGTGCTGTTTTTCAAAGTACATATGTGTTAACTGTCTGTGTCCTGCATGCTGAAGAGAAGCTGCCTGTTTTTCTATCTGAAATATGCTTATTTTGTTTTTGTTTCTGAAGAGAAGGCTATTTTGTTTTTGTATGCTGAAGAGAGCTATTTTGTTTTGTGTGCTGAATGTTTTAAGGCTCAATAAAGAACCTTATCAGAGAACCCGCGTGTGTGGGTTGCAGGAACCCGCAACAGCACCTCTACCAGGCGATCACAGCCTTTATTTTATTATAAATAACATATTATTGAATCAGGGGTCTTCGGAAGCTGAATCGCATTAATTTCAGCCCTGGGGACCCCTTCTTGCAGCTCCCTTACGTATGGGGTGCTGGTATCGCCGTGCATTTAAATGTCCTGGTCATGTGACACGGAAGATTTAAACAATGCATCATGATATCGCCTGTTAGAGGCGCACAGGGGAGTGACTGATTCTGTCCACTCTCATTGCGGTTTCTTACAAACTGATGTAGCCCGGTAGGCTCACAAAAAAAAAAAAAAAAAAACATACAAATAAATTGTCCCAGGCGCTGTGAATAAAGTCCAATGAACACCCCAATACCCGTGAGCCATTGGGCAGTCTTTGGTAAGGCTTCCGTATGCCAGATAGATGATCCCTGATAGTTTTGGTGGACAGGCAAGGGATGTTATCTGATCTGATTTTATGATGTTTCTGTAAATCATAGAGAAAAAAGACAGCAGGGGCACGCACATGGCGTGGTATGAGCTTTTCTCAATTACCCCCTGCCTAACCCCCCTGAAATCCTACTTACAGATGAGGCTTCTAGTACAGTTAGAGAATCTGTGCCTCACGTCTCCATCCCTCACAGCGTCTCACGGATCCACGTGGTCTGGTCTGCAGGGATCCCCTACTCGGCGTTGATGGTACCAGATGGGTACTCCACACTCCCACAAGATGATAGCATGCTGGGGAGGGGGGGGTTGGAACGGGGAAAGATTGTGGAAATAGACTAGGTGATAACGTACAGGTATTATTAACACACACAAACACGATAAAATCACCCCTTACAATAAAATAAAATTGATGAGCTCCGCTCAAATGCCGTCCGCAGCCTGTTGTGTAGATCCCAATGTTCCTCAGGGAACGGTCGTCCACTGCCGCTGTACTCGTTCCGGAATCTCGGTGACTCGCAGTGGGGCATAAATGGGACGCGGACCTCTATCCTCACACAAGGACCTACAGGTGCCCGGGCAGCTTCAATTCACTGCTCCTCCTCCTAACCGTATTGCGTGAACGTGTTTGTCCTTTACTCAGGGATACCTGGAGGCCTGAGTGGATAGGCTATGTTATGTCTAATTTCAGGTGAGAGAGCCCTCCTATAAGTGGGAAACGGACATGGGCGGTGGTATAACCAGATGACTATACCATTCAACTGACGCAATCAGGTTAGGTAAAGAGGGCAGAATTGGGATACAATGTTAAAACAAAAAATAAAACATCATCAATTTTTGTGCACCCATTGTCATAAAGGCATAAGTTTAAAAACAGCCATACCATTATGCTATAAAGAGTTTAATTAGTAAATAAACCTCTGTTGATTCATCTTAAAATCACCTTGATGGTAAGAAAATGATGAGCGGTGGGGAAGCAGACTTAATTTAGTACAAAAAAGAAAGTTATGGATCTATGTATCTGAAGACACTGTCCCCCCTCGGCCATCAATATCGATTTCGCCTAGCACCTAGCTAGCTTTTTAAAAGACCATTGAATCTTAGGGTTTTGATTCAATTTTAATAAACCTGGTGAATCAGCAGATACCTGGAATGCGCCGCTCCTCACCTCTGACAAGCCCCGTTGTGTTTGCCTTCCCAGCCTGGGTTCATGCCTGGCTGACGGGCGGCTGATCTGTTAAATGATAATGATTAGGATTTAATAGGCTGCAATGCTTCGCGTGTCTACCAGATGGCATAAATTCATGAATTGTAATGCAGTATATATATATATACTGTGCAGTATTGCAGCCAGCGGGAATAAAATGCTTCAATCCCTGCCTGGAAAATAACGCAATGCACTCGGGCAGAAAACAGTCACAAACCTCAATACACCCGGGTATACCCGAATTCGTGGGACTAGCCGAGCTCGAATAAAGTGTGTCGCCAGTGTATGAGAATGGTGTAGAGCATCAATCAAGCCATACTTGTTTTGTACAGTAAGCTGAGAAGTAGACCTCATAGATCAGGATTCACAACGCTCAGATTCCCCTTTAGGGTATTAGAGCTCAACGCGGCGATAACTGCCATTGACTTGAATGTCATTTAGTGCAGGATTTCTCTCTGGCGACCCCTAGGAAGCTTAGTGGATCTTCCCCTGTGATAAATCAGATTAGACTAAAACATGTGTTAATATGCAGACTTTGAGATAAAGTTTCCAGCTGGGGGTAGATACTGTACACCAAAGCTGGATAGCATTGAAAGTGAGAGCCACTCTCAATAAGACCTTTTTAACATTACTAATCTACTTACTTTTCTTATGCATAAAACATGAATTCCATCATACGCTTTTTGCACTTAACAATTGTTAAATGTGATTCGCACAGAACCATTACTAACAACTGGAATGATATGTACAGTACACTGTAAGTTTGCCGCAGACACAACCTTTATACTTTGCTTTTATGTGTTTGAATGTGTGGCCTTCTATAGCTTACAACAATCTAAAATGTATTTATTTGGTTATCAAATGTTTTACCAGGCAGTAATACATTTAGAGTTACCTCTCGTTTCCAAGTATGTCCTGGGCACAGAGTTATAAAAATACATGGTTACATTAAAGAACAGGGGTTACACAGTCAAATCACGGATAGATAGATAATAATTACAAATATACTGTGACAAGCGCTAAACCTAATACTAATGTTACAGTGCTGTGCACTTGAATGACTAAGCT
This sequence comes from Ascaphus truei, assembly GCA_036426205.1. Classification (NCBI taxonomy): domain Eukaryota; kingdom Metazoa; phylum Chordata; class Amphibia; order Anura; family Ascaphidae; genus Ascaphus; species Ascaphus truei. The sequence goes on along the minus strand of CM071568.1, from coordinate 3,888,267 downwards.
GCCTGGTAATCTACTGAGACATCTCATAAATCTCAAACATAATATATAAACACAAAAATAGATGACATAACCTGGCGCATAAAAATGTGAAAAAAATATATATAGAAAAATAAATATATATTATATATAGTCCCAAATGGTGCCAAGTGTTGAAGTGATAGTTCTATAATTACAACCTGGAGTAGCCGGTAGCAACGAACTCAGTTCACAGTTCTTGGGGCAAACAGATGGTCTTTCTCATATGCCACTTCTAGATCAAGTCCAACATATGAAAGAACCATCTGTTTGCCCCAAGAACTGTGAACTGAGTTCGTTGCTTACCGCTCTCCAGGTTGTAATTATAGAACTATCACTTCAACACTTGGCACCATTTGGGACTATATATATATATATATTTATTTTTATATATATTTTTTTTTCATATATATATTTTTTTCACATTTTTATGCGCCAGGTTATGTCATCTATTTTTGTGTTTATATACACGGACAGATAGAGTTGGAAAAAATGGGTACAGGGGATAAAGGGCTTGTGAGTTTTAGATTGAAAAAGAGCAGCTTTAACATCACTTTTACATCACCAGACATCAGAGAATGGCAGCAAACGGCTCACACCCTTTGGCTGCCCTTCGGCTGTGCGCCTTTGGGGCAAGGCAGATGCACACTGGGTGGGTGGGGTTGACGTTCCACAGGGAACAAGCAAATGTTAACCCTTAGCATGCTGATCCTTAGCAGAGGGGTGCCGCTCTGGGGGAGCCCCATTAGGCTGTGCGCCTTTGGGGCAACGCAGGTGCACACTGGGGTGGTTGGCTGAGATGCAATGCAGTATGTCCTGGGCACATAGTTATGATGACAAATAACACATGGTTACAAATACATAGTTACATTAAGTGAACAGGGTTATACATTATATACAATACATTGCATGCACAGTTAAAGATAATGTATGTTATATGCATATGTAACAGTTACAGACCAGATTAAAATGTGAGACAGCTTTAGTTTTGTAAACATGGAGAGAAACCTCGCTCAAACCTAAATATATAGATAGATGGATCTGCGTGCTACCGGGAAATAAACTATTGTAGCAAAAAAGTACACCGGGGTACTAAGGAGAAGAATTCCCTAAATGGTGCACAGCAGTGGAGTGATATGAGTATAATGGCTATAATTAAAATGAATATTTATTAGGTATAATCATTAAAGTAAAGGCATCTAGAACATAAATACTAAAAAGGAACACCTGGGTGATGTGTTCTTGATGGTAACGCAGCCCTGATATTCGCACAGGGCACCAGCCTGGGTGTAAAACCCTAAGTGGAGTAGAGAGACTCTAAGATGTGGAAGTGAGATACATATAGTAGGTCTCTGTGGTCTGAAGGATTGAATTAAAATGTAGCATCAAAATAGCACCATAGTCCAGAAAACATGTATATTGTATACTGTAGTGTAGCAAATCCCTTATTACTATGAGGGATTGCAAGGGGCCATGCAGATATAGCAGTATGGCTGTTAGTGCATTGTGCGAACCTTACTGTTGGATAAGATCAGCTGTTGAATGGATTGGAGGGTACAGTCAGTATTCCATCTCCCTTATGCATATGCCAGTGTAATCATCAATGGATTCACAGGTCTAAAAGAATTGATCACTGTCACGCCCCCTAGTTATGGACAAACTGTGCCAGAGGAGGCTATTGATCATGTACCGAGCACTACAATCTGCTCAGTTGCGTGATTAGAAAGACAGTGCTTGTACCGCTATACTCACCTGGCTCACTGCCTGTCTCCCTCTAAACCTGTGTGTGTGGGACTGAACAGAGTGCCGCTAATAGTTACAAGTACCACATTTAAGGAACATCAAACTAATTAAAATGATATTAAATTGAAGTAGTCGGATCACAGGACACGCAAAACTCACAAGGTAACTGCTCTGGTCCTATGCTCAAGCCCGGATAGGTGCCGGTTTGGCTGGTAATCATCGCCTCTATCTCGAGTGCCAAGTCGGCAGCACCTTCCGAGTGTGTACCTCTCATTCACACTAACACAGCCGGTGTGCAAACCCGACATATGTTTCGCCTTTTTAGTATTTGTGTTCTTGATGCCTTTATTTTAAAGATTACACCTAAGGAATATTAATTTTAATTATATCCATTATACTCATATCACTCCACTGCTGTGCACCATTTAGGGAATTCTCCTCCTTAGTACCCGGTGTACTCTTTGCTACAGCTTTAGTTTAGAAAGAACTTAGACTGGTGATGGATGTGAGAGTCTCTGGTAGATTGTTCCAGTTTTGGGGTGCACGGTAAGAAAAGGAGGAGCGGTCAAATACTTTGTTGAACCTTGGGACCATGAACAGTCTTTTGGAGTCTGATCTCAGGTGATAAGTGCTGCATGTGGTAGGGGTGAGGAGCTTGTTCAGATTAGTGAGTAGCTTGTCCAGAAAGTATTTGAAGGCAAGACAGGAGAGATAAACTTTACGCCTACACTCAAGTGATGACCAGTCTAGTTCTTTGAGCATTTCACAGTGACGTGTGTGTGTAGTTGCATTGGAGGACAAAGCAGCATAGTGAGTTGTAGAGGGTATCAAGTTTGTCAAGGTGAGTTTGGGGTGCCGTGCCACATACTATGTCCCAATAGTCTATAATTGGCATCAGCATCTGCTGTGCAATGTACTTTCTGACCAGCAGACATGCCTGACATATCCCATCCACAAAAAATGAATAATCAACATAGCCCTTCCAGCTTTGTTCATCAAATTAGCATTCTGACTTGTATTTCAGAGGTTCTGAATAACAAGCACACTTTTCACTGTATCTTCCAAGCGCACTGAATATCTACTATGCCATATTATAAACTCATTCATAGGATGTTTCCCTGAGATCAAAGGGTGGAAGGTTATGTTTCCTATTCTTCCTTAGTGTATGCTAGAATAGGAACCATACCATTTAGCTTACTGTATGTCTCAGTAACTAGCCAGCATGTACTGTAATCACAGAAAACCGGAACAGATCCCATTAAAATAAAGGAAAGGGTGTTGTGATGTCAAGGTTTTTAAGAGTTAACCTTTGCAGAAGAAAAGAATTGAAAAAATAAATGAATTACAAGGCAGACCTCTGTAGGAAGCCCACACAGAATGTAATACAACAGAGAGTGTGCAGCAATTAGCAAAATGACAAAGAATGCCAAATGCATTGGAGAGGCTCTGGAGGTGTGTGAATTTTAGATAAACAGTTTAACAGTGAGGTTGGAAGCCCAGACCTTCTAGGAGGAAACAGCAGTACAACAGCCCCATCTACTGGTCACACATCGTAAAGAATTTACAGGCAGTAATATATCTTTCTACAGGTAAACCATCGACTCTTATAGCTGTGCCATTGCTACAGTGCTCGACGTTCTACTTGTTAAAAATCCATATTTATCACAACTAATTCTAAACTTTAAGGACTGCTTGTAGTGGTTTTTTTCAATGTCAAGTTCTGTTTAATTTCTGACCTTGTAATCTTGTTCTCCTAACTCAGAAAAGCCGGACTACAAATGCCAATGTGGTTTTGAGTAGGATTAAATAAACTAGACTTGATCAAACAGTTCTCAAAATCAGGAATTGGTTAATAAATAAGAGGACTTCCGTATCTTTGCAAAGAAAAGAAAAGCAACCCTTAAAAATATTCAACATTTCTGTACAGGGCGACTGGTACTATATTGTGAATGGGGGGGGGGGGGGGGCAATTTGGGACTGAATTCTAGAGCTATAATGGGAATATTGGGATCGCTTTGGGGCAGGTTAATGGTCCACAAATGGTATCAGGACCAGCTCACAGTTGTACTTTCTGATGTCTTCAAACAGCAGCAATGGGAAAGTAATTGTAAATCAATGAACCAGTTTGACATTTTGAAAAACTAAAGAAGCGAGGTATATAGCCATTGTGCTGAAGCATAAGATCATTGTGCTGAAGCATAAGAATGTGACAGAACCTCCCTCTCCTCTACTAAAATCCAGCATGCTTCTGCAATATAAAAATATATACAGTATATACAATTATCACTAGAAATTAGAATGTGTTTTTTGACAGCATAGCGAAAAGTTCTATTGGCTCCCTAATTAAGGAAAGCACTTGTATAATGTTTGTGGTATCTTATTCAAACTGTCAATCTGTTATCCACATTCCTCTCCCTCCTGTACGAGAGACTGCAGGGAACAAGGTACTGTACATAATATTATAATACAGTTCACACTCTATCACTTTTCCCCTGGACCCATGGTTGGTTCTACTACAGTATGTAAATCAGTAGAAGGCATAATAAGCAGACATGAAAATATGATCATACAGTAACTCCTATTTATTCTGCCACCAGATGTAAAGCAGCGGAGTGATTTATAAAGTGTCGTTCCGCACCACGATGAAAGACACTGCGACGGTGTCTGGAAGAAGCTGCACCTCCACATTTATTAAACTGTCTTCTGGAAATCTTACTGTGTTTTGTGAAAATGCATTTAAAGCTGCAGTTCAAGCTGCCGTTTAAAAAAATAAAAATTCCATTCAATATGTGCATCAATACAAGTGATTAGCTAAGTTGCCGATCAATTCGTTCTCCTGTGATCGATCGGCGAAGATTCTTCTCAGGGTTTTTTTAAATCACTGTTAGGGCTAAAGAAGATTACCCAAGATGCAAAGTTCTGTGGGGAAGATCATGTGACCAGGCAGCCACTAGATACAATTGGTGCACTGCTAGAGAGAGCGTAATAGGGGTGTACCAAAGACTGTCTCATAAGAGGAAGGTGATGTGACTTTGTAAATAGTTGCTATAGAAACAAAAATGCTTGTTACATACTTTTTTTTTTTAAATGCTACAAATATTTTCTCATAGTACAGAACTGATTTATTTTATTTAAAAAAAAACACATGTAGGATATTGCTTGGACTGCAGCTTTAAATAGATGGAATGTGTCTTATAAGCCACTGCATGTACATAAGACATCAACTGGAAGGCCTTTTACAAACCTGCTGCTTGAAGTAGGTGCTCTGGATAAAGTACATTGACCTAAAGCTGCATTTGAAAAGAAATTCATGTGAATCAATTGACATTTGATCATTTATAGATGAGTCTGTGAATATGTAAATATTTTAGATGGGATCAATGTTAATTCAATATATTGTATTCTATTGTAAACCGCTTCAAAGCATACTGAATAGGGACCTGAATGGTAAATAACTAATAATAAATAGTACATATGGTAATTATTATTATTATAACATCAACCAATCCCTTGTAATTTAATAAACAAACATTATATTCCTCTTCCCTGGGACGGCCTCAGCCAACATTTTCTAAAACCATATAAATCTACTATACAGCACCAGAAAGCAGAAAAACCCAGCCAGTTTTCAAACCTTATTCAGCACTTTGACTTCTAGTCAAATTGTCAAAGCAATGAAATACATCATTTGTTCTATTGTGGGGAGGTTGTGTTGGAGGAGGGCACAATTCTGTGAGGACTGAGTGACAAGGAATTAGAATATCTGTATAAACCGTATCCCGTTATTCTGATATTTTCACCATCTCCCAAAACATCCATAAGACATTGGTCTCCCCTTCCTGGGAAGCCGATTGTCTCTAGTATTGGATTTTTGGGAGATGGGTTATCACGTTATGCCGATCATTTCTTTCAACCCCTGGTGCGTGGCCTGTCATCATTTATTCTCGATACTTGAGATTTGATTAACAAGTATGGTAAGTAAAAAAAAGAATTTTGTATGGGTCCCACCTGATGTGACCTCATATACAGTAATTGATCATACTCAGGGGATGGGCGCTGGCCATTATTTCTTAGTCATTCTGATCTCTCAATGTCACAAAGAACTTTTATTTTGGATTCTATTCCCATCTTATTAACACACAATTATTTTCTTTTTGATGGGGGTTTTTTTTAATTTCCAAACACATAGAACGGCCATGGGCACAAGTTTTGCCCCCTCGTTTGCCAACCTTTTGATGGGTTGGTGGGGGTCGTTCCACGAGTTTGGAGATACAAACCCCTTTAGGGACAATATTCTTTATTTTACAAACGTATCATCAATGATTTGACATTTATATGGGACGGGGAAATTTCTTCCTTGTTATCTTTCATTAACACTTTGAATATGAATAATTTTCACTTACATTTTACACATAATTCTAACGTTCAACATATACACTATTTGGACGTATTTTTATATATTGATCTTAATTTGCACATTCACACAGATGGTTTTTCGTAAGGAAAATTCCTACAATACTTTTTTGCGTGTGGACAGCTGCCATCCCAAGACCCTTTTTGAAAGATATTCCGAAGTGTCAAATTATGAGGTTCAGGACAAATTGTTTGAATTATGATGATTTTCTAATACAGTCTCGGGATCTATATGACAGGTTCACAGCCAGGGGATTTAGATCTCGCGATCTGGATAGGGCTCTGGAAGAGGTTACAGTACACTAACCGATAGAGCGTCTTTGTTTGATCGGCCAAAGAGAGAACCTACCAGGAGAGAGGTGCCACTTTTTATTACAAGCTGAACAGATCAAAGCAATTGTGAGAAGGCACTGGAAAGTTTTGCATCTTGATCCAGAATTGCATACACAAGTAAATTCTGGTTGGCAATTTATATTTAGAAAGGCAAAAACATTGACCAATGATCTATCCCTCAGCTTATTTTATCTGGAAGAAGTTTCTATTTCGATCAAACCTAAGGGCTCATATCCATGCCATCACTGTAAGGTCTGTTCCCATGAACAATCAGCCTCACATTTTGCTTCCACAGTCACAGGTAGGAAGCATAGAACCCATTCCTTTACCAACTGTGATACAAAATATGTTATTTATCTTTTGACCTCTGGCTGTGGTCAGCAATATGTTGAGAGGATGATTAGACCGCTCAAACAGAGAATTATGGAGAATTTATGATTAAAAATAAAGGGGGATCTTAATTCCCCAGTATCCAAACTTTCATACTCTTGCAGACTGCGTGGTGCTGATCTATTTTCGTTTAAAGGTATAGAGCATATTCTACCTCCCATTAGAGGAGGAAATAGGATCAATTTTCTGGATCGCAGGGAGATATACTGGATGTACAGGGAGATGTACTGGATATATATATATATTATATATAATATTATATACCTAACGGTGTCCTACTCCAACAAATATATATATTGTGAGTAGGAACACGTTATGTTCTAAATACGGATTGGGACTGTAGCAATTTCCTATAGGGAATTTTTGTGGAATTTTGTATAGAATTTTCTGTAGAATGTTTTATGACATTTTTAAATGGAATTTTTCATACCAATATTCTTATAGACTATCCTGTTTGACTCGTTGGAATGTGTACAATTCTCTTCCATTCATATCTCTGTTTGTTCTTTCTTTATGAGCGGTCTTTTGATTATCAGTTTGGGACATCCTCATTTGACCCTATTCTGAATATGGTACATTGTTTCAATTTATTAATTTACAGTCCTCGATCAAGTATTATTAACCTTCAATCTACATACAATATTTATACGATAATTTATATGAATTCTACATCACATCTACTTAGCATAGAAATTTATCCCTGAGGAAGCCTGCATATAGGTGAAACGCGTAGGGTGAAGATCCTGGACCACTGAGCTCAAGTCCTAATCAGATACACTTCCTCTGTCTTGGCGCCAAACTTTGAATCCTGACGGAACATCACCTGTGGATACAGAGTTGGAGGAAGAATAACCCGGATGGACGGAGGCTGACTGAGACACCAGGAACAGCGGTTCTCGCTGCACTGCATTACTGCTTTACTGGAGTGAATAACCCAGTGGAGCAACATCCTCTATACATATGCACACTTATCCTTGGCTTCCCAAAGCAGTGTTTGTTCCCTAGAGCAAATATAATCACGCAAGCCACGTGTGCGCGGATCCGGACAGATGATCACGGCGGCAGACAGGGGCGGAGAGAACCGGTGCACTAGGTTCCAGCTGCAACGCGGAGACCGTGGAGAGAGAATCACTTTTGCCAGCATAGCTGTCACGGTAGACCAGTACTTATAAACCATTTTTATATTTTTGGGATTCTCGATTGAGCACAACAAGGCGGGCAAAATATATTGTCATTTATTTATTTTCAGACAAACACACAACAACCTCAAAATACACTTAATAATCACTTTCTGGGATGGGGAAACGAAATAAATTGTCCATTGAACGAAAGGTGAAGAAATAAAATCTCTGTATTGCAATCATTTTGGCTCAGTCGCAACTTGCCAACCCAATATTTCTGCCAAATGAAGAAAGTTCGTTCTCGTTCATTGGAATTCGTTCAGGAGTCTTCGGGGCTAATGAATTCCTGAAGTAGGGGTAAATCCTTGGTTACGATGTTTTTAACCCCTTTCCCTTTTTCAAGTTCTGAAGCTAACAAGGCAGAGAAAACATTTTGACAGAAACCACTTTAGTTCAAACCGCAAACCACTTATTCAATTGACCTTGCGGTTGCGAGGTCGAGTGCTTAAAAAGCGATACCTATGCTTCAAAGCGGCCCTCCCATACATAGCCACGCGTCTTCAATCAGTGCTTGGTTTAGCACTCACAACGCCATCTTATGTCTGAAAATCAATTGGCACAGTTTGTATATATCCCTATTACTACAGCCAGGGAATGAACTTCAAAATGGGGACAAGAAGAATGGTGTAGGGGAAAACAAAGCAGTGTGTGCACATACAGTTAACTCCTTAAGTCCCAAAGTGAGTAAGGGTTAATCAGTCGGGCATAATGCCTTTATTAATGGCCTGATTAACCCTTCCATCGCCACACCCTCCACTTTCCATCATTAGCACCCACCCCACAAATCAAACCCACGTTAGACCGGGCAGGTCGTGAAGCGCACAGGCATGACAGGCAACGACGGTGTTACATTAAGTAAAGGAAAAACCTACATGCTGGGATAACACACTGCATAGAAGCCAAGGTAAATACAAGGACATCTTTATGCTAAGAGGACCTTTTCATATGCTAGTATATCCAGCGAGCTACGTGCATAAATATCTTCCTATGCATTACACCTACAGGGTGTTTAAGTATTTTTTACGAAATATACTTTTAAAATTGATTTGGGCATATACCTTCCTGTTGAAAGTTCAAAGTGACGCAATTTTGTGTTGTTATTTACCAACTAGGAGGAGTCCAACCCTAATCAGAGAGATAGAGGATACTCTGTTTCAGTTTCCGGAATTATAATAAAGCGTTTTATTCGAGATCCCCTATTACTCCGGCTGCAGAAAACCAATTTTCTTCAAGGACTCGCAAATCTTTTTGTTTGAGGAAACCTTTACATAGATTATATTTTAATACTCACTTTTAATTATTGTTAGTTATTTCACTTTAGCGCCCCTTATTTTTTCACTATCAAACAATATCAAACAATATCAATGCAATAATCATTGATAATCAGTATAGGTGAAGAACATGCGGACAACTAAAAATAATCTTTATACTTCACCACATAAAAATGTGCAGATAATGTGAATTGGAAATGTGCACACGTGCATATGTAGATACATTTATTTCTTAAGCCAGCTGTTCAAAAGAACCGTTCTGATGGTTCTTCAATCGCTGTAAGTTCTTCAGTGAAGGGGAGCACGGGTCCACATTGGGAAAAAGAGAGAGAGAAATAAACACACAAATAGGGCAGGATATAGAAGCTGGGATGGTAATATGTGAATTGGAACTCTAATCGTCGCGACCATCCAAACTACAGAGGGAACTCCGATCACGTCTCCGACGTGGAGTGCGTTCCATCCCCTTCGCTTGTCGTACAATGAGCATTCCTATGTGCCAAATGTGAGTGCAAATTTAACTGTATTTATCATTTATACATTTGTACCATATACATGTACCATTTGTACATTAGGTTGTTTGTCTCATTCTCTTGAGGATTATTACATTTGCTTTTGGTGCCATTTGATCCTCCTGTTGGGCATCCATCTTTAAAGTCTCCAGATGAACTCTTAGCTCCTTTCAGGGAGAGTGAGTCTCTGATATGCTTGAAATGTTTTGGGAAATGTGAGTACCCATTCCCTTGTTCCAATTCACATATTACCATATACTGCACCATTTGTGGGGGGTTTTCTCTCTTTTTTCTAATGTGGAACCACGCCCCCCCTCACTGAAGGCCTTACTAATATTATATGATGTCTGATTCCCTGTGGGATCTGTACTATGGACTTCATTCCATGTTTTTTCTTTTTCCTCTAACTTAGCATATTGAGGAACTAATGGAATGGGACCCAGTGGTGTATATAAATCTCCAATTGTACACAGAAACCATTCCCTAATGAAGTGGACTTGTGTTCCTCAAAATGCGTGGGAGGACTGGAGAACTGCCTTTTGGCATTTGTATTTTGCATACTGGATCTTCTGTGTTTCCTGGGGCCTGTGAGCATAATTACTTCCTCTCACACCGCATGGACTCTGCTGCAAAAAAAACTACAGAGCACGCCAGACCATCGACACCAGAAGGGTCATACAAAAACCAGAGAACTGTGGTTTTAACCGTGGGCCAAGAGTCCAGCGTTCATGGCACAGTGCTTGGTAGGGGGAATGGCCCATCAGGATAAACACAAACGTGGGTCCCTGTTTCTAAATGGGACTCCAGCTGTGTGAATACTACCGGACTGCATCAGTCTGTAAGAGATACGTAGTGAGAGTGGACAGAATCTATCCCTCTCCCTGCGCACCTGAGTCAGGGTGAATGAAAGTCACCAGTCATATACCTGGCAAACCTATGTTTAGGCTTGCAGTGCAGCAGTGACGAGGTTAAGTTCAGAGAAGGGCTGCTTAATTAGTCTGACCCCAGCTGCATAATCAAGGTGTTTTAAAACCCCCAGGCTGTACACACATGCAAGCTAGCTGGTCAGGAGACAGGACTGAAATACTGAAGAGATTACTGCTATAAGGTCTGTTTTTCAAAGTACATATGTGATTAACTGTCTGTGTCCTGCATGCTGAAGAGAAGCTGCCTTGTTTTCTATGCTGAAAATTAGCTATTTTGTTTTTGTCTGCTGAAGAGAAGCTATTTTGTTTTTGTATGCTGAAGAGAAGCTATTTTGTTTTGTGTGCTGAATGTTTTTAAGGCTCAATAAAGAAGCCTTATCAAGAGAACCCGCGTGTGTGGTTGCAGGAACCCTGCAACAGCACCTCTACCAGGCGATCACAGCCTTTATTTTATTATAATAACATATTATTGAAGCAGGGGGTCTTCGGAGCTGAATCGCATTAATTTCAGCCCTGGGGACCCCTTGCTTGCATCTCCTGTACGTATGGGGTGCTGGTATCTCCTGTGCATTTAAATGTCCTGGTCATGTGACACGGAAGATTTAAACATGCATCATGATATCGCCTGTTAGAGGCGCACAGGGAGAGTGACTGATTCTGTCCACTCTCATTGCGCGTTTCTTACAAACTGATGTAGCCCTGTAGGACTCACAAAAAAAAAAAAAAAAAAAAACATACAAATAAATTGTCCCAGGCGCTGTGAATAAAGTCCAATGAACCCAATACCGTGAGCCATTGGGCAGTCTTTGGTAAGGCTTCCTATGCCAGATAGATGATCCTGATAGTTGGTGGACAGGCAGGATGTTATCTGATCTGATGTTATGATGTTTCTGTAATCATAGAGAAAAAAGACAGCAGGGCACGCACATGGCGTGGTATGTGCTTTTCTCAATTACCCCCCTGCCTAACCCTGAAATCCTACTTACGGATGAGGCTCTCGAGTACAGTTGAGAGAATCTGTGCCTCATCTTCCATCCCTCACAGCGTCTCACGGATCCACGTGGTCTGGTCTGCAGGGATCCCTACTCGGCGTTGATGGTACCAGGAATGGTGTACTCCACACTCCCACAATGATAGCATGCGGGGGGAGGGGGGTTGGAGACGGGGAAAGATGGTGGAAATAGACTAGTGTGATAACGTACAGGGTATTTATTAAACACACACAAACACGATAAAAATCACACTTACAATATAAAATATTGATGAGCTCCGCTCCAAAATGCCGTCCGCAGCCTGTGGTAGATCCCAATGTTACTCTCAGGGAACGGTCGCCAGCCGACTGTACTCGATCCGGATCTCGAGTGACCGTCACAGTGGGGCGGACCGACTCTCCTCACACTAGGAACTACAGGTGCCCGGGCAGCTCAATTCACTAGCTCCTCCTCCTACCGTTTCGTGACGTTTTGTCACTTACTCAGGGATACTGGAGGCCTGAGTGGATAGGCTATTTTATCTAATTTCAGGTAGAGAGCCCTCCTATAAGTGGGACGGACTGGGCGTTATTACCATGATTACATTCAACTGCGCTCGTTAGTAAGGGCAGATTGGGATCAATGTTAAAACATACATCATCAATTTTGGACCTTGTCATAGCATAAAGTTTAAAAAACAGCCTACATTTCTATGAGTTGATTAGTAATAAAACATCTTGTTGATCAAATCTTAAAAATCACCTTGATGGTTTAAAAATGATGGCGGGGGGGAGACAGACTTAATTAGTATCTAAAAAGAAAGTATTGGATCTATGTACTGAAGACACTGTCCCCCCTCGGCCTCAATATCGATTTCGCACCTAGCAGCTTTTTTAAAAGACCAGTGAATTCATTAGGTTTTGATCATTTTAATAAACCTGAGTGATCACCAGACTTTTCTGCTCTTCATTTCAAAATCTATGTACCAATTCATTTTAACTAGTGCACTGAACTCTGCCTATTGCTTTACAATTGTTGTTTATAATTTAAATTTATATATCATAACAACTGTATATGTACATTTGTATAAGATATTATTTAATTGGTACACAATGTTTTGAATAATATCATATACACTGTAGATGTTTTTAACCATCAAGGTGATTTTTTAGATTTGATCAACAAGATGTTTTATTTACTAATCAATTCACTAGAAATGTAGGCTGTTTTTAAACTTATGCTATGACAAGGTCCAAAATTGATGAGTATTGTTTTAACATTGATCCCAATCTGCCATTACTACATCGCAGTTGAATGTAATTCATGGTAATCACGCCCAGTCCGTCCCACTTATAGGAGGCTCTCTACCTGAAATTAGCATAAATAGCCTATCCACTAGGCTCCAGTATCCCTGAGTAAGTGACAACACGTCACGAAACGCGTAGGAGGAGGAGCCTAGTGAATGAGCTGCCCGGGCACCTGTAGTTCCTAGTGTGAGGAGAGTCCCGGTCCGCCCACTGCTGACGTCACTCGAGATCCGGAATCGAGTACAGCGCGTGGCGACCGTTCCTGAGTAACATTGGGATCTACACGGCTGCGGACGGCATTTTGAGCGGAGCCATCAATCTTTTATATTGTAAGTGTGATTTTATCTGGTGTTGTGTGTGTTAATAATACCCTGTACGTTATCACACTAGTCTATTTCCACAATCTTTCCCCGTCTCAACCCCCCTCCCCCGCAGGCTATCATCTGTGGGAGTGCTGAGTACCCCATTCCTGGTACCATCAACGCCGAGTAAGGGGATCCCTGCAGACCAGACCACGTGGATCCGTTAGACGCTGTGAGGGATGGAGACGTGAGGCACAGATTCTCTCAACTGTACTCGAGAGCCCTCATCCTTTAAGTAGGATTTCAGGGTTCTAGGCAGGGGGTATTGAGAAAAGCCATACCACGCCATGTGCGTGCCCTGCTGTCTTTTTCTCTATGATACAGAAACATCATAACATCAGATCAGATAACATCCCTGCCTGTCCACCAAACTATCAGGATCTCTATCTGGCATAGGAAGCCTAACCAAAGACTGCCCAATTGGCTCACGGTATTGGGTTATGGGACTTTATTCACAGCGCCTGGGACAATTTATTTGTATGTTTTTTTTTTTTGGCTCATACAGGTTTGGAATAGCCTGTTGATTTTTTGTTCCATAGGCTGCTTTTTTGATCACTTTAGGGCTATTCACCTTAATTTGTAATCACTTTTTATTCACATTGTGTAGATTAGCGCTTTTTAGAGGGTTTATAATTGTTTGTTTGTTATTTTTCTGTAGGACTCACACAGCAGGGACTCTCGCTATGTTAATCCTGACGGGCCATTCCCCCCTACCAAGGACTGTATCGCGAAGGCTCGACTTTTGGTCAACGGTTCACCAGCACATGTCCTGTGGCTGCAGATTGATATTGGTCCTCTCTTTTGCCACACAGAAATATGGGAAGCTGTAGCTCTGTGATAGCAGCATTCACTCGGACCTCCGGCGGTGTAGCCAGCATTCAACCTCGATGCAGTAAAGTTGACACGAGAATGTATGATGTATGATGTATGAGTTTTATTTATTTTTTATCAAATATTTTTCCCGGAAGTAATACATTGAGAGTTACCTCTTGTTTTCAAGTACGTCCTGGGCACAGAGTTACTGTATGATGACAAAAACATGGTTACATTAAATGAACAGTGGTTATACATTATATTTACAGACACTTCAGGACATTTAGAGACAATATGAGGGTGTATGTAACAGTTACAGACAATATTAAAATGTGAGACAGCTGAAGTCTTCAAGTTAAATGGAGGCAGTTTTGAGAGTCTCGGGTAGGTTGATCCAGTTGTGAGGTGCATGGTAAGAGGAGGAGGAGCAACCGGATTCCTTGTTGAACCTTTAAACTGTGAACAGTCTTTTGGAGTCAGATCTCAACCTTATTTATGGTTGGAGTACCCCCAGAACCCCAATACTGGTTCTGGGTTATCTGGGCATTAACTGGGCATCCCCTCATAGACTAGGGACCCCTTGACTGTTCCGGAGATACCTAACACCCCTATGCCCCATTTACCTTTCCGGTCTGTGCTGAAGCAGGGAATCCTTGCAGTGAGTCGTGCAAGCGTTTTCAAGGGAAGATTTTGCCGGAGCAAGGTGTCTCAATGTATCCGAGAATCCGACCTGATTCCCGGGTACATTTTTGGGGTATCCAACAACTCAGGAACCCGGCTACCTAGACACATTCTGACAAGACTTTCTTCGTAAACCCCCCTTGAAATTCATAGCCCAGCAATCTCTGCTTCCTGGCACTCCTGGAAAGGTAAAACACAGAAAAGTCTTTATTGACGCATAATTACATTCATTGCAGATAGAATATAAAGGTTCAAGAGCTGACACTCTAAAACCCCAAATATGGATCAGAGGTAACCAAACAGGCTTAATACCTTTATTGAGAGCCTGGTTAACCCCTTACTGTCACACAGGGCTACAACTTCCCAGTTGCTGTGGAGTAAGAGAGGACTGAAAGTTTCTATTTATAACTTGGCAAGAGCCAAGTGACGGCACGGCGTTTTCTGATTTGTATGTTTTATTATTTTTTTCTTCTACATAAAGATACTTTGCATACTTATCCTTACCTACCCATGCACCCTGTCTTCTGAACTGTTTGATTGTCTGGAGACATTGTCTCTCCTATCAAAGTGGCAGCCAGGCAAGAATTGAGAATAGGAATTTGGAAACTGTGCACTGGACGAGTGCTAAAACCTTCTACATAAGCAACTTCAAAAAGCATAACTTCTCAACCTCTTGTTATGGAACCTCACGTCCATATAGTGCTATATAATACATATTTACATATCTGCATGGATATTTACTCTGTTCTCAGTCTTTGCTGAACTACACAGTAAAATAACTTGCTAAAACCCATAACCACAAAGAAATATATGGTAGGATTGACTGTCCTGTACAGGACTTAATTTCTGACAAACTCAATGGCTTGAATCACAAGAAACTCAGGAAAATGTATTATTTTTGCTGTGGACTCAGATATAGATGCAGCGTTCGTTATTCGAACACTTCACGCGGTGTATACCTCGGAATACCCACGTCATGGCGCGGGGTTTCTTCCAACCGCACCGCCTTAAGACGCGAGCGCAAGCGAGTGCAGAAAAAGGCACTTTGGTGTTCTGGCTTATAAACACCTGAAATGGACACAGTAGCACAGTACTGTACACATTGCAATTCATTCATTTCATTGCATTTAATTGCACACACTCCATGAAATTCAAACAAAGCAACCGCGATAAACACGTGTGCCTGGGGCTGATTGGCGGCTTAATGCTGCTTGGAGAACAGCAGCGCACACGAAAACGGCGCCGTGATTTGTTCAAATAACGGCTGCTGCATCTGTACTTCATGGGTTGGGATAGGTTTTAATGGAACAACTTATTAATCGTACAAAAATGTCTAGTGGAAATGCTTTCGAGACTGCAGAGGTCTCTTCATCAGATGCAATGCTCTTCAAATTATTTATTCCTTGTAGCTCTAAGGTGGATAATTTGCAGGCTGGGACATGCTGTATTTAAATACAGCAAATAGAAAATGTATTCATATTTGTATTTATAATGTATTTGTATGGCACCTAAATGTATGCAGTGTCAGAGGTGAATTATTGCCTCAACAATTATCAATCAATGGCAAATCCGGATGCTGACACATCCCGCACACCAGGGGTTTAGTAGAAGCAGTCAGTCAACTGTAGGGAAGCTAACAGCATGATGATAAGAAATAAATCCCCAAAAAGTTATTTCTCAGTTCAGATCTTTTATTTCAAAACAGAAGAATAGGGATTAAAACAGAAAAAAAACACTGTAGCAAAGAAATGTATAAAAAATAAAGAATACAATATTCCATTCTACGAGATTCCAGTCATATTGGTTATTGATGTAGGCTTCCTCCCTCCCCCAATAAATAGCAAGATTTTAATTAATTTATTAGAGTTCACATCAGGTACATTCCCTAAAAACTGTATTTTTCTTGTTCTGAAATAATTGGTCTGTTATTGTACCATGCCATACGAAAATATATTAGCCATCCTAACTGTTGCATTGTGGTCTGTGCCATTCCCAAGTAATTTAATGGTGTTTGTTGTTGCACTCTCCCCCTTCCCCCCTCCCCCCCCACCCCAACCCCTCCCTCCAATCAGGGGCTGGGGTCATATTGTGTGTGTGTGTGTGCGTGTGCGTGTGCGTGTGTGTGCTTATTTACATCTCCTATCCAGAGGAAGCACTTTACAAAATTATAATACAGACAGCACGGGGAGATAATATACAAAGTTTCACAAGTGCGTTATACAGGAAATTAAACAATATGATTTTTTCCATGAGAAGTTTTGACATTTCCAGTACAGTGTCTGTGATAAACGTTCATGTTGCTCCACTAAATGGTACCCAGGGTTGAAAAATATAGTTGCAGGAACTCTGCCAGTCCTATTATTTAAACCCTCCATTAATAACCTGATAAAAGGGAGGCGCAGTTTATCGATGTTCTGTTCAGTCCATAGGTCATTTTAACATCTCCAATGGGAAGTTGTCCAACAAGAATAGAACATGCCTAGGGAACAAAATCATTCAAGAAACATTAATGCACACGTTTGGTTTGAGTAACATCTCTCCTATTAGCTCTATGGTAAAGAGTGTTGTGTAAGTATGATGGGACCACCGCATACAACTACTACTTTGATTTCCTGATCTATAGTATACTAGCTGAGAGACCCGGCGTTGCCCGTGAGTTAAATTTCCCGCTCCCTTCTCTCCCCCTATTTCTGTGTTCCCCGTCTTTCTCTGTTCTCCTCCCCCCCCCCAGAGGGGAGGGATGGACAGTGGACAGGAGGGGGGGGGGACAGTGGAAAGGAGGGAGGGGGTGGGCAGTGGACAGGAGGGAGGGAGGGGCAGTTGACAGGAGGGAGGGGGGACAGTGGACAAGCGGGAGGGGGACGACAGTGGACAGGATGGAGGGGGGACAGTGGACAGAAGGGGGACGACAGTGGACAGGAGGGGGGGAAAGTGGACAGGAGGGGGGGACAGGGGGACAGTGGACAGGAGGGGGGGAGACAGTGGACAGGAGGGGGGGAGAAGTTGACAGGAGGGGGGGGACAAGTGGACAGAGAGGGCGCGGACAGTGGACAGGGGGGGGCACCAGTGGACAGGAGGGGGGACCGTGGACACGGGGGAGGGGGGACAGTGGACAGAGGGGGGGACCAGTGGACAGGAGGGGGGACCAGTGGACAGAGGGGGGGGACCGTGGTGAGAGGAGGGGAGGGACATGGACAGGAAGTGGAACGGGTGAGGGGACAGTGGACAGGAGGAGGGCGGACAGTGGAACAGAGGGGGCGATGGACAGGGAGGGGGGGACAGTGACGGAGGGGGGGAGAAGTGGACAGGAGGGGGGGACAAGGACAGGAAAGGGGGACAGAGGACCGGGGTGACAGTGTACAGGGGAGGGGGGGACAGTGGACAGGAGGGGGGACAAGTGGTCAGGAGGGGGGGTGGACAGTGGTCAGAGGGGTGGGACAGTGTCAGGGGGGGACTGGTCAGGAGGTGAGACAGTGGACAGGAGGGGGGGATGTGACAGGGAGGGGGGGACCAGTGGACAGGAAGGGGGGGACAGTGGACAGGAGGGGGCGAACAGTGGACAGGAGGGGGCGGACAGTGGACAGGAGGGGGGACAGTGGACAGGAGGGGGGGACAGTGGACAGGAGGGGGGCACAGTGGACAGGAAAGGGGGGTGACAGGGACAGGAGGTGGGACAGTGAGGGGACAGTGGACAGGAGGGGGTGCCGTGGACAGGAGGGGGGCGACAGTTGAGACGAGGAGGGGGGGAATAACGATGGGATGACAGGAGGAGGGGGGAGAGTGGTAGGACATGGGAATGGTGCAGTGGAGTATGGTGGGCGGGGGGGACGGTGGACAGGAGGAGGGTGGGACAGTGACAGGAGGGGGGACATAGTCAGGAGGGTGGGTACATGGTCTGGGAGGCTTGGTAAGTGGGTATGACAGGAGGTGGGGGACTGGACCACGGGGGGGACATGGACAATGAGGGGGGACATGGACCAGGAGGGGGGCACTGGGGTGACAGGGGAAGTGAGGGGGGGACAGGGGGAAGGAGGGGGGCCGGTACAGTAGGGGACAGGGCAGAGGGGGACGACAGTGTGGACACGAGGGGTGACAGTGGACAGGAGGGGACAGTGGACAGGAGGGGCAGACATTGGACA
The DNA here is from genome assembly GCA_036426205.1 of Ascaphus truei. Lineage (NCBI taxonomy): Eukaryota > Metazoa > Chordata > Amphibia > Anura > Ascaphidae > Ascaphus > Ascaphus truei. Next base: position 3,869,210 of record CM071568.1, on the reverse strand, counting down.
GGAGGGGGTGGACAGTGGACAGGAGGGGCGGACAGTGGACAGGAGGGGGGGGGCAGTGGACAGAGGGGGGGACAGGGACAGGAGTGGGGACAGTGGAAGGAAGGGGGGACAGTGGACAGGAAAGGGGGGGACAGTGGACAGGAGAAAGGAAACAGTGGAACGAGGGGGGGACATGGACAGGAGGGGGGGACATGTCAGGAGGGGGGACAGTGGTCAGGATGGGGGGCAGTGGTCAGGAGGGGGGGACAGTGGTCAGGAGGGGGGGGGGCGTGGTCAAGGATGGGTGGAGCAGTGGATCAGGAAGGGTGGGGACAGTGGACAGGAGGGGTGGGGGCAGTGGACAGGAGGGGGGTGGGACCGAAGGACGGGAGGGGGAGCAGGCAGGGGGGACAGTGACAGGAGGGGGGACAGTGGACAGGAGGGGGTGGCAGTGGACAGGAGGGGGGAAAGGGACAGGAGGGGTGGACAGTGGACAGAGGGGGGGGAGATCAGGAGGGGGGGGACATGAGGACAGGGGGGGGACAGTGGACAGGAGGGGGACAGTGGACAGGAGTGGGGGACAGTGGACAGGTGGGAGGGGGGACAGTGGACAGTAAATGGGGGACAGTGGACAATAAAGGGGGGACAGTGGACAGGAGGGAGACCGTTGACAGGAGGGGGGGGACAGTGACGAGTGGGGACAGTGGCAGAGAGGGGGGGGACAGTAGGAAGGCAGTGGCAGGGGGGGCAGTGGACAGAGGGGGGATGGGGGAAGTGGACAGGAGAGGGGACAGTGGACAGGAGGGGGGACAGTGGACTAGGAGGGGGGGACAGCTGGACATGGAAGGGGGGGACATGGACTGGAGGGGGGACAGTGGACTGGAGGGGGGGGACAGTGGACTGGAGGGGGTAGCAGGGACAGGAGGGGGGACGTGGACAGGAGGGGGGATAGGGACAAGGAGGGGGTGACAGTGGAGGAGGGGGACAGGAGGGGGGGAGACACGTGGACAGGAGGGGGACAGTGGACAGGAGGGGGGGGACAGTGGACAGGAGGGGGAAGTGGACAGGAGGGGGACAGTGACAGGAGGGGGGGACAGTGGAACATATGGTGGACAGTGGACAGGAGGGGGGGCAGTGGACAGGGGGGGGGGCAGTGGACAGGAGGGGGGGCAGTGGACAGGAGATGGGGGGCAGTGGACAGGAGGGGGGGACAGTGGGACACACACACACACACACACGTCCCAGTCCAGTGCACAGCGGTGCCCTTCCGTGCGGTGCCTTTGTCGGACGCAGGCCCTGACCCCCGCAGTTCCGTGCGGTGCCTCTATCGGGCGCAGGCCCCGTAGTTCTGTGCGGCGCGTTTCTCGAGTGCAGGCCCGCCCCCCGCAGATCCGTGCGGCGCCTTTCTCGGGCGCAGGCCCCGCACCCCCCGCAGTTCCATGCGGCGCCGCACCCTATGGGTTAGGGGGGTGGTGTGGTACGGGTGAGTGGTACGGGTGAGGGGGGTGAGTGGTACGGGTGAGGGGGGGTGGGCTGCCCGCTCCCGGCCGTCCGTTCCGCCCATCCGTTCCGCCGCTTGCGGCGTGAGGCACCGGGGTGAGGGGTAGGAGGCGGGAGGTGGTGTGTGGTGCTGTGTGGAAGGGAGGCTGGAGGCGCAGGGGTGTGAGGCGGCGGTTTGGGCGGGAGGTGGTGTGTGTGCGTGTGTGGCAGTTGGGTGAGGCGGCAGTTGGGTGACGTCAGAGCCACCAATCTGATTGGCCAGAGGCTGAGGACCAATCAGATTCACCGCAGCTAGCACCAACCTTTCGATTTTATATATTAAGATTTATTTTTATGCCCAATTCCACTTTCATTTTTCATCTTATTTTATTTCTGGTGTGATCCATTATTGTAAAAATTGTACATTTCTTCATACTCTGTTACACAATTGATCAAAGAACAATTTAGTTTCGATGGTGCTTCCGGGTGACTTTGCTGCACCCCCCAGCTCAAGTGCAATTGCATAATGAAGGAGACATACAGTACTTCAATACCAGACCATTCATTTTTGGAAAAGGAAAAAGATGAGAATGTTCCAAAACTGACCATTAATAGACAACTGCAAAAAGGGATATCGATTAGGGGGTTTGGTCTATATGCATGACAAATATGATGCAAATCAAGTAGTAATGAGTTTCATTGTTTCCATACATTTCTTTGTTACATTCTTTCCGTCCTGCTCTTTTTAGTGCAGTGATACATTTCTAAACTGAGAAATAGCCTAATTGGGTTTTTTTTATCGTTAAGCTTTAAATTACATGACAGTGGACTCTGATATTATTGGTACTTAATCCTTCAAAAAAATAAATAAATAGTGCACTGTGTGTGTCGACATCCAGATTGGCAATTGATTAATTATTGCTAATATCCAAACCTTCTTTCCAACACCCTTAACTGCCAAGCACCACTGCAAGCAGTAAAATGCATCCCCAACATCTAATGCACTGAGCAGAATCTCAGTGACTGGCTTTTCGACCCACCCTTGTTCGCGCTGTGCTTTTTGCTACTGTTTCGCAGTCATACTGTATGGCCCAAAAGTTGTAAAACAAGTTAAGCAGCCTGCGACTGACTCATCGGCATTATCTTCCAATGGCTCATACTCCCCTGCTCAGTGTTTGCTTGTTCCTCCTCTCCCGTGCTCCCAAAATATTACAACACTATACTGTACTTTGTCATAAGTAAGAGACACTACACGGTGTCCAAGCTGAGCAACAGACTTCAGGCTTCTCTAACCTGCGCTTGGAGGTAATTGGAATGAGGAGAGGGAGCGTAACACAGGCCAAACTGCTTATCACTCTCTTTCTGTACTCCGAGTTAAAATTAGCAAATATTGCCAATTTCACATCAGTAACATCCAATATCTGCTAGTTTCACCAACATGTTGAAAATGTTCGCAAGTTTCTACTCCTGAGCTCTGCTACTCACCAGTCATACTGTATGTAAAGATCTACAGACTATTCTACAGATTATATTATCAGACTTGAAAGCGCAACTGCTAATGTGCAAAAGGGTTATTCTGACTCTAAAGCACAAGTCTAATTAGTTGTTCCCAAAGTATAGAAAATTTACATTTAGGAGGTATGGGGTGTGAGCCATTTAAATATACTTTTCATATACCATTAGTATATCTCTCAGGTATTTTGGTGTGCTCCTTTTGGAAGGAAGTTTGAGGGTATATACTATATATATTTATATGGGGTATATATGGGACTTTAAAATAGGTCTCTCAAAACTCATATTTCAGGGTCTGGGCAAAACTGATTTTTCCGAATCAAAGTGGATTTAATATAAAATTCGATGGCGGAGTTAAAAAAAAATCCGGGCTCCAATCACGGATTAGGATGTCTCTGGCCACATTTTTTAGTGCCCAATCCCCCTTCAAATTTCCATGTGCAGATCAGATTTTGACAACTTCACACGCATCTATACCCGGGACCTACAGTATGTTGAGTGCCAGAGCCTTTAAATCATTCACTAATGTAATAAACACAGTGACCACATGGTGTCAGCATTGCACTATAAGTTTTGGATATAAATTGTCTTACAATTTAGCTGTGCTTAGCAATATAACCCTAAAAACCTATTAATCTGGATTGGTTTATGCCTCACGGTCTAACCCAGCCAATTACCTGTCGCAGAATTGCTTCCATTGTAAGTGCAAAGTTTGTGTCCTTAGGAACAGAGCTCTGTATCTTAAAATTCATCACTGAAAAAGAAGGGGGAAATACAAGATTATTATACTGTATGTGAGTACAGGTAGCTCAAGTTATTTCACCAGGCAACTAGAACCTGCGGACATATGTCTACTACAGAAGGGGTGCGCAAACTGGGGGGCGCAAGATTTTCTAGGGGGGCACGGTGGTTTACGGAGCATAAATTAAATGCCGGGGGTTCGCACGAGGCCGCTGCAACTTTCCTTACCTTGTCTTCAGGGTCGCGTCGCCATGGCAACGGGGCATCAAATGATGCCCCGGGGTCACGGGACATCACGTGGCCCTGCAGCATCATTCAACGCTGGAGACAAGGTAAGGAGGTGGGCGCGAGCAAGGGGGGAGAGCAGGCTGGGGGCGCAGACTGAAGAGTTTGCACACCCTTGTACTACAGTATATAACCGTATAGCCCCAGGTGTGGGTCAATGTGATTAAAAAAATTAGAGTAACTAGTGAAAACATCTTGGGCCTCATCCAGAAAGCCTCGATAAGGCCCTTATCAAGCACTTATCGACCGAAATGGCTACTTGTATTCAGTAAGCCTCGATAAGTGCTCGATAACGGCCTGTATCGCCGCCAAATTTTATCACCAAAAGAAAATTGCCAATTGAGCGGCGATCAGCCGCTTATCGACCATTTTCGGAAGGATCATAAACTCGCGCGATTCAGATACCCGCGAGTCGGCTGTTGCGGCCTATCGCAGCCCAAAGAGGCGTTCTTCTCCCCAAATCCAATTCACCTCAAAATTTGGGTAGATTGGTGGGGAGATGCCTCGATGAGCTGCGATGTGTCGGGACTTAGAAAAAATCAGGCCCTTTTCCTGCCTCAGATTGATGCCGGGGGTCTTCGGAGCTGATAGCCATTAATACCAGCTCCGGAGCCCCCCGGCATGCATCCGAGGCAGGAAAAATGCATATACAGCAACTTCATTACCTTAGCGGCTAACCGCTATGGCAATGAAGGGGTTAAACACCCGTGCCAGAATTACTGTGGCTAGCGAGGGTGGGTGAAGGGGGAATTTGGCCCTTAGTGGCTGTTTAGGCATTGCGGGGGGGTTACGGGGGGACTTAACCCTTCATTACCTTAGCGGTTAATACCGCTAAGGTAATAAAGGGGTTAACCCAACTGCTACCCACCCGCAAGGTCTAGACACCCATCCTTAGGACTAATACTTCCTTCACCCATCCGTGAATCCTAAGCATCCACCCCGGACTGACTATACCCACCCTATACCCATTGAGTAGTATAGTGGTACATCATACCCATATCATAATAATATGGGCATGATAAGCCACTATAGTACTCAATGGGCACCCTAATTACAATATATTAATACACAAGACACACAATAATAAAACATAACTAACTAACATAACATAACATAACATAACTAACTAGTAGCCAGCTAATCCAATCAATACAAGCAATAACACATCAACAATGAATTCATGAAACCATTAACCAATCAAACCAATTAATTCCTAAACCAACTCAAAATTAATAGTAACACTAACCAATCAAAACAATTAATTACTACAACTTTAATGAATGTAAACATTAAAATACAAAGCAAGAAATTCTAACAATATCTGAAATAACCATAAAACGCATTAGCTAACATAATACAACATTAACTACAAACGAACACCAATCGCAAACATTTTATTAGCATTAAGCATGAAAAAACAAACAATCACATCCACATAATAAACTGAAATGAAAAAAAAGCAACAGCAATACCAAGCGAGAAATGCCCCCCAAATATTGTCATAATAATGTATTAATCTGTGAAGTGGTACAGATTAATATATTATCAGTCAATGTGCCTCCCCAAAAAATCAAAACACACATCCAATGAATAAACCTGTAAAAAGAGACATTTACAAACATTCAATATATTACTTACCATTAGAAGCGGTGGCCCTCTGACTCCCGGGGTAACAGGAAGCTCACGTACCTTGAAGCCCTCCAACAGCATCCATTGCCATCCTCCATGAAGATCCGGATCAGGTACCCAAATCTTCTTTTTTCTTTCTTTAATCACCTTCTTCTATCTTCATCTGTAACCATTTCTTGATCTTCTTAATCTTCTATCTTCTTGTTGTAATCGAAAAAGCCCCATGGTAGATACCAACCAATGTTGTCTCGTCATCTTCTTGGGCTCAAATGAGGCGTCACAGCCTTAAATAGGGCTTGTGACATCACATTTAGCCTCAAAATTGTTAACAGCCACCTGATTGGCTGTTAAAACCATGTTCCGACTTTAATTTTTTTTTTTACATGACGTCACTTAAAGGGAATGATGCCAGCCAATCAGAATGGCTGTGCTTCATTTGCCGTTAAGATGACGGAGGACAGAGGGACCTGCTGTTGTGGTAAGTATAACTGTATTTATTTACTTTATTTTTGTATGCTAATGCAGTGTTTAATAATGGGCAAATAATCTATTATACATATCTGGATAATAGTTATTTTGCCCATTACTATACTGTATAGGTTTGGGCGGAGGGGGGGGGGGCGTATATTGATGTTTATTAAATTATTTATTAATTTACATTTCTTTCATAGTGTAGATGTGCAGGGGGTCTCCGGAGCTGAACCACGTTTGTTTATGTCCGGGGACCCCCTGCTTCCCGAGATACAGGCACCTTTATGGGGTGCGGTATCCCTCTTCATTGAAATGTCCCGCGTCCAAGTGACGGGACTTCCTTGCATAGGAGATACCGGCACCCCATAAAGGTGCCTGTATCTCGGGAAGCAGGGGGTCCCTGGACCTGAAACCAATGCCGTTCAGCTCCGGAGACCCCCTGCACCTCTACACTATTAAAGAAATGTATATTTAAATAAATAATTTTCAGGCGACATTTCAGTTGTGAGAGGCAGCTCTCTCAGAGCCGCTCTCTCTGCAGCAGAAATAAATCGCTGGTTTAGGCCTTTTCAGAGGCTCGATGCTCTCGCTGGCAGCAACTCGCCTGTTTTGGGAATTTTGCTGTCACAGGTAATCGAGCCTTTCTGAATACCGTGATAGCAACACCCAAAATAACGTCATTTTAAATGCCCTGGCGATAATTTTTATCAACCCTCTATGAATGAGGCCCCTTGTGAACGATCTAGAAGTGTTATTAACTTAAAGATACACAATTATTGTTAGGCTAAATACTTTACTCATATTAGTTTCTTTACACATTAAAGAAAGTTTTTTTTAGCAGAACCTTAAGAAGGAAACGCAAATCAATCAATGATTTTCTCTGTGATTCTGATACTTTAGTTACATTGGGGGCTATGCACAAAGCAGTGATAAGTGTTTTTAAGCAAGATAAGTGCCTTTATGGCGCAATATTGCATGCAGCGCAATTCACAAAGCAGTCATAACACTGCAGTATCGTGCTTAAAAGGCCTTTTTATCACCAAAACACAGTCATTGATAAAAAAAGTTGCACCATAAATAACAGCATAAAGCATTTATCTCACTTAAAAACACTTATCACTGCTTTGTGCATAGCCCCCATTGTCTCTCATTGTCATCTGGATTGAGGAGTTAAGTGATATCAACTGTATGATACAGTACCTGCAATTTCCTGCAACATAAATTACATCTCCCAAGTGTCTATGTGGCCTGTTTAACCGTTCATAACTTCAATAGCTTTTAAGAAAACTTAAGAGGGGAAGAATGTTTATGTAAAAAGGGAACAAGAAATATTTTAAATACTTAAATGCTTACTTAAATGTTTACCGTGTACTCTGCCTTTAAAATACAATCCTAACTAATGACTAATTAAATCTCAGAGGTGCAATGTATTGCAGGCTGACCAGGCACCAATGGGTTAAGTCCCACCCACGCATTGGATTCAGGAGAAAGTGAGACAGACAGATGTTGCAAGACTAAGGCCGCGGGCATGGTCAGCGCTTAGGCGCTGACCCGTGCTGACCCGCGCTTACGCTCGGCAGTGAGCGCAGGGCCGGTCACGTGAGCGGTTCGCCCAATGAGGGCGAACCAGCTCTGTGACGTCACTGGCCCGCCCCCACGACACACCCCCGGACGGCGCGCGGACTAAGGCCAGGGAAAGCACTCGCTTTCCCTCAGCCTCAGCGCGCCTCCGCACGGCTGAAGTCACCATGGACTCAGCCTAACTGTCCTCGGCTTCTGGGCCAGTGGGCGGGACCACCAGAGTCATGTGACCGCACAGGGCAGCGGCACAGAAGACAGTACATCTTCCTACATCTGTAGAAACTGCAATCCCACAAAAAGGCGTTCCCTTCAGTTCCCTTATGTCCAAATAGATTGCATTGGAAATCTAGGCAGGACCTCAAACCCCCCTTGATAACTCTTCATCGAAGCTTCATTCAGTCTACCTCTCCGTCTTAATAAAGACATCGAAGGAAAAATCTATGTGAAAGAAGGGTTAACACTTTCACTGCCAGAAAACAGTTGTCACTGGTCTTCCAGGATGGCGACCATGTGATCGCTTGAGGTAGCAATCATGTGGTTGCAGCCAGCCCTCAGGGGTCTCCAGTTTAGTTCCATTCACTGTAATCTCTCCCTACAAAACAGGCAAATATAGCATGATCTCCCCCGTATTTTAGAAGGTTCCCTGGTGTACAGGATACATATAAGAGTAGCTTAAGACTTAATAGTTTTAATGCTGTAAATTACCACAGGAGAAAAGGAGCTAGGAGTATAAATAATCACTTAAAAGTATACAATGTATCAAAGTGATCGGGGAAGCTTGCGGGATCTTTGTTTGCACATGGCAATGTGTTATCTTACGAAAGAGACACGTGCTATTGTAAGGCTTCCAGAGGCTTTGCTGGCTAACCTGGGACATTTTCTTTGAGCGACATGTGGCGACCCACCATGGCAGGACAGGAGCTGGAGATCAGTCAGAGCAGTGCAGCGGACAGTACTGTCAAGCATTGCTGTGCTCAGCACATTTATGCCCAATATAATTCTTTGCACATCACTCCTTGTTGCAAAGTATCATGAGGTGTGAATGTGCCGAACGCTCATTTGTAATTGGTAGTACTGCCCACTTCAGCACTCGCCTGCTCTCGTACTCTCCAAACATGGTTGTGGTGCTGCTGGTCCAGTACTGAGGTCAATCTTCCAGTCCAGAGCTTTAGGACACCAGAAATGGCATGCCAAAACTTGAACTTACAAAATTAATTTAGAATATCTGGTAGCCTAACTGGGGTTTCCTTGGCACATTTCACTTGGTCCATATGAAACAATAATGTCTTTGTTTCTATTATTGTTTTATTCAGAATACAGTTTTCTTCTGCAAAGTTCTTGATGGCTGGTGCTTTAGAAATCAAATATACATGTACTATGTTGACATACAGTATGACTCACCAAATGTTGTATTTCTCACTGAAACTGAAGGGGAAATCGTGCCACTGGACACAGATTTATTATTAGGCGCCAAACTGGTATTGGCCAAAATTGTTGTATCAGTTATCAGGGTGGTGCTGGCCTCAGTTGATGTAGTAGGTGCCACAGTGGTATTGGACCCAGCTGTTGTACTTGGTGCTGCAGTGGTATTGGTCCCAGCTGTTGTAGTAGTTGCCATAGTGGTACTGGTCTGACTTATTGTAGTAGGTGCCATAGTGATAAAAGGCTCAATTGTTGTAGTAGTTGCCGTAGTGTTACTGGTCCCAGCTGTTGTAGTATGGGTCCCAGTGATAATGGTCTCAGTTGTGGTAGTAGGTACTACCGTGGTAATAGTCCCAGCTGTTGCATTAGATGCTCCAGTGGTAATGATCTCAAGTGTTGTAGTAGGTGTGATTGTGGTGATGGTCTCAATTGTTCTAAGAGGTGCCATAGTGGCACTAGTCTCAATTGTTGTAGTATGTGCCATAGTGGTACCGGTCTCAATTGTTGTAGTAGGTGCCATAGTGGTACTAGTCTCAATTGATGTTGTCGGTGTGATAGTAAGAATAGGCTCAATTGTTGTAGTCTGAGCCAGAGTGGAACCAGTCAGAATTGTAGTAGGTGCCACACTGGTAATGGTTTCAGCTGTTGTAGCAGGTGCCGCAGAGGTAATTGTTTCAGCTGTTCTTGTGGGTGCCGCAGAGGTAATGGTTTCAGCTGTTGTAGTAGGTGACACAGTGGTAGTGATTTCAGCTGTTGTGGTAGGTGCCGCAGTGGAAGTGGTTTCAGCTGTTGTAGTTGCTGCCTCAGTAATAATGGTTTCAGCTGTTGTAGTAGGTGCCGAAGTGGTAATGGTTTCAGTTGTTGTGTAAGTGCACACCGTGGGAAATGGTTCAACTGCTTTGTCAAGGTGCATCAGAGGTAATGGTTTCAGCTGTTGTAATAGGTGCCGCAGAGGTAATGGTTTCAGCTGTTGTAGTAGGTGACGAGGTGGTAGTGATTTCAGTTGTTGTAGTAGTTGATGCGGTGGTAGTGGTTTCAGCTGTTGTAGTTGCTGCCTCAGTAGTAATGGTTTCAGCTGTTGTAGTAGGTGCCGAAGTGGTAATGGTTTCAGTGTTGTAGTAAGTGCCACCGTGGAAATGGTATCAACTCTTGTAGTAGGTGCATCAGAGGTAATGGTTCAGCTGTTTGATAGGTGCCGCAGTAGTTAATGGTTTTCAATTGTAGTAGTGCCGCAGAGGGTATGTTTCAGCTGTTGTAGTTGATGCCGCAGTGGTAGTGGTTTCAGCTGTTGTAGTAGGTGCCGCACTGGAAATGGTTTCAGCTGCTGTAATAGCTGCCACAGTGGTAGTTGTTTCAGCTGTTGTTCTAGGTGCTGCACTGGTAATGGTTTCAGCTGTTTTAGTAGGTGCCGCATTAGTAATAGTTTCAGCTGTTGTAGTAGGAGCCGCAATAGTAATGGTTTCAGCTGTTGTAGTAGGTGCCGAAGTGGTAATGGTTTCAGCTGTTGTAGTAGGTGACGAGGTGGTAGTGATTTCAGTTGTTGTAGTAGGTGACGCGGTGGTAGTGGTTTCAGCTGTTGTAGTTGCTGCCTCAGTAGTAATGGTTTCAGCTGTTGTAGTAGGTGCCGAAGTGGTAATGGTTTCAGTTTTTGTAGTAAGTGCACAGTGGAAATGTTTCAACTCTTGTAGTAGGTGCATCAGAGGGTAATGGTTTCAGCTGTTGTAATAGTGCCGCAGTTAGTAATGGTCAAACTGTTGTAGTGAGTGTGCCGCAGAGGTAATGGTTTCAGCTGTTGTAGTTGATGCCGCAGTGGTAATCGTCCCATCTGTTGTAGTAGGTGCCGCAGTGGTAGTGGTTTCAGCTGTTGTAGTAGGTGCCGCACTGGTAATGGTTTCAGCTGTTGTAGTAGGTGCCACAGTGGTAGTTGTTTCAGCTGTTGTTCTAGGTGCACGCTAGAGATAGAAAGTGAGTAATGTTTCAGCTGTTGTAGTAGGAGCTGCAATAGTAATGGTTTCAGCTGTGTAGTTGGTGTGCCCGCGTGGTAATGGTTTCAGCTGTTGTAGTAGGTGCCGCAGTGGTAATCGTCCCATCTGTTGTAGTAGGTGCCGCAGTGGTAGTGGTTTCAGCTGTTGTAGTAGGTGCCACAGGAGTAATGATTTCAGCTGTTGTGGTAGGTGCCGCAGAGGTAATGGTTTCAGCTGTTGTAAAAGGTGCCACAGTAGTAATGGTTTCAACTGTTGTAGTAGGTGCCGCAGAGGTAATGGTTTCAGCTGTTGTAGTTGATGCCGCAGTGGTAATGGTTTCAGTTGCTGTAGTAGGTGCCGCAGTGGTAATGGTTTCAGCTGTTGCAGTAGGTGCCACAGTGGTAATTGTTTCAGCTGTTGTACTAGGTGCTGCAGTGCTAATGGTTTCAGCTGTTGTACTAGGTGCTGCAGTGGTAATGGTTTCAGCTGTTGTCGTATGTGCTCGCAAGTAGTTGGCAAGTTAATGGTTTCAGCTGTGTAGTTTGGTGCCGCACGCAGTGGTAATGGTTTCAGCTGTTGTAGTAGGTGCCGCAGTGGTAATCATCCCAGCTGTTGTAGTAGGTTCCGCAGTAGTAATGGTTTCAGCTTTTCTAGTAGGTGCCGCAGTAGTAATGGTTTCATCTGTTGTAGTAGGTGCCGCACTGGTAATGGTTTCAGCTGTTGTAGTACGGTGCCGAAGTGGTAATGTTTTCAGTTGTTGTAGTAGGTGACGCGGTGGTAGTGATTTCAGCTGTTGTGGTAGGTGCCGCAGTGGTAGTGGTTTCAGCTGTTGTAGTTGCTGCCTCAGTATTAATGGTTTCAGTGTTATGAGGTGCAAGTGGTAATGGGTTCAGTTGTTGTAGTAGGTGCCACCGTGGAAATGGTTTCAACTCTTGTAGTAGGTGCATCAGAGGTAATGGTTTCAGCTGTTGTAATAGGTGCCGCAGTAGTAATGGTTTCAACTGTTGTAGTAGGTGCCGCAGAGGTAATGGTTTCAGTTGCTGTAGTAGGTGCCACAGTGGTAACGGTTTCAGCTGTTGTAGTAGGTGCCGCAGTAGTAATGGTTTCAGCTGTTGTAGTTGGTGCCGCAAGTGGTAATGGTTTCAGCTGTTGTAGTCTGTGCCGCAGTGGTAATCGTCCCAGCTGTTGTAGTAGGTTCCGCGGTAGTAATGGTTTCAACTGTTGTAGTAGGTGCCGCAGAGGTAATGGTTTCAGTTGCTGTAGTAGGTGCCACAGTGGTAATGGTTTCAGCTGTTGTAGTTGGTGCCGCAGTGGTAATGGTTTCAGCTGTTGTAGTAGGTGTCGCAGTGGTAATCGTCCCAGCTGTTGTAGTAGGTTCCAAGGTAGTACTGGTTTCAGTGTTTGTAGTAGGTGCCGCAGTGGTAGTGGTTTCAGCTGTTTTAGTAGGTTCCGCGGTAGTAATGGTTTCAGCTGGTGTAGTAGGTGCCGCAGTTGGTAGTGGTTTCAGCTGTTTGTAGCAGGTGCCGCAGAGGTAATGGTTCAGTTGCTGTAGTAGGTGCCACACTGGTAATGGTTTCAGCTGATGTTGCAGGTGCCACAGTGGTAGTGGGTTCAGCTGTTGTAGTAGGTGGCCGCACTGGTAATGGTTTCAGCTGTTGTAGTAGGTGCCACAGGGTGAGTTGTTTCAGCTGTTGTTTCTAGGTGCCGCAGTAAGTAATGGTTTTCAGTGTTGTAGTAGGAGCTGCAATAGTAATGGTTTCAGCTGTTGTAGGTGGTGCCGCAGTGGTAATGGTTTCAGCTGTTGTAGTAGGTGCCGCAGTGGTAATCGTCCCATCAGTTGTAGTAGGTGCCGCAGTGGTAGTGGTTTCAGCTGTTGTAGTAGGTGCCACAGGAGTAATGATTTCAGCTGTTGTGGTAGGTGCCTCAGAGGTAATGGTTTCAGCTGTTGTAAAAGGTGCCACAGTAGTAATGGTTTCAACTGTTGTAGTAGGTGCCGCAGAGGTAATGGTTTCAGCTGTTGTAGTTGATGCCGCAGTGGTAATGGTTTCAGTTGCTGTAGTAGGTGCCGCACTGGTAATGGTTTCAGCTGTTGTAGTAGGTGCCGAAGTGGTAATGTTTTCAGTTGTTGTAGTAGGTGACGCGGTGGTAGTGATTTCAGCTGTTGTGGTAGGTGCCGCAGTGGTGTGGTTTCAGCTGTTGTAGTTGCGTGCCTCAGTATTAATGGTTTCAGCTGTTATAGTAGGTGCCGAAGTGGTAATGGTTTCAGTTGTTGTAGTAGGTGCCATCGTGGAAATGGTTTCAACTCTTGTAGTAGGTGCATCAGAGGTAATGGTTTCAGCTGTTGTAATAGGTGCCGCAGTAGTAATGGTTTCAACTGTTGTAGTAGGTGCTGCAGAGGTAATGGTTTCAGTTGCTGTAGTAGGTGCCACAGTGGTAACGGTTTCAGCTGTTGTAGTAGGTGCCGCAGTAGTAATGGTTTCAGCTGTTGTAGTTGGTGCCGCAGTGGTAATGGTTCAGCTGTTGTAGTCGGTGCCGCAGTGGTAATCGTCCCAGCGTTTGTGTAGGTTCCGCGGGTAGTAATGGTTTCAACTGTTGTAGTAGGGGCCGCAGAGGTAATGGTTTCAGTTGCTGTAGTAGGTGCCACAGTGGTAATGGTTTCAGCTGTTGTAGTTGGTGCCGCAGTGGTAAGTGGTAATGGTCAGCTGTTGTAGTAAGGTGTGCAGATGGTATAGTCCCAGCGGTGTAGTAGTTCGAGGTGTAATGGTTTCAGCTGTTGTAGTAGGTGCCGCAGTGGTAGTGGTTTCAGCTGTTTTAGTAGGTTCCGCGGTAGTAATGGTTTCAGCTGTTGTAGTAGGTGCCGCAGTGGTAGTGGTTTCAGCTGTTGTAGCAGGTGCCGCAGAGGTAATGGTTTCAGTTGCTGTAGTAGGTGCCACACTGGTAATGGTTTCAGCTGATGTTGCAGGTGCCACAGTGGTAGTTGTTTCAGCTGTTGTACTAGGTGCTGCAGTGGTAATGGTTTCAGCTTTTGTAGTAGGTGTCACAGTGGTAGTTGTTTCAGCTGTTGTACTAGGTGCCGCAGTGGTAATGGTTTAAGCTGTTGTAGTAGGTGCCACAGTGGTAGTTGTTTCAGCTGTTGTACTAGGTGCTGCAGTGGTAATGGTTTCAGCTGTTTTAGTAGGTGCCGCAGTGGTAGTGGTTTCAGCTGTTGTAGTGGGTGCCGAAGTGGTAATGATTTCAGTTGTTGTAGTAGGTGACGCGGTGGTAGTGATTTCAGCTGTTGTGGTAGGTGCCGCAGTGGTAGTGGTTTCAACTGTTGTAGTTGCTGCCTCAGTAGTAATGGTTTCAGCTGTTGTAGTAGGTGCCAAAGTGGTAATGGTTTCAGTTGTTGTAGTAGGTGACGCGGTGGTAGTGATTTCACCTGTTGTGGTAGGTGCCGCAGTGGTAGTGGTTTCAGTTGTTGTAGTTGCTGCCTCAATAGTAAGGGTTTCAGCTGTTGTAGTAGGTGCCGAAGTGGTAATGGTTTCAGTTTTTGTAGTAAGTGCCACCGTGGAAATGGTTTCAACTCTTGTAGTAGGTGCATCAGAGGTAATGGTTTCAGCTGGTGTAATAGGTGCCGCAGTAGTAATGGTTTCAACTCTTGTAGTAGGTGCTGAAGTGGTAATGGTTTCAGTTGTTGTAGTAGGTGCCACCGTGGAAATGGTTTTAACTCTTGTAGTAGGTGGCATCAGAGGTAATGGTTTCAGTGTTGTAGTAGGTGACGCGGTGTGGTAGTGATTTCAGCTGTTGTGGTAAGTGCGACAGTAGTTAGTGGTTTCAGCTGTTGTAGTTGCTGCCTCAGTAGTAATGGTTTCAGCAGTTGTAGTAGGTGCCGAAGGGGGTAATGGTTCAGTTGTTGTAGTAGGTGCCAACGTGGAAATGGTTTCAACTTTGTACTAGATGCCGCAGAGGTAATGGTTTCAGCTGTTGTAGTTGATGCTGTAGTGGTAATGGTTCAGTTGTGTAGTAGGTGCCGCAGTAAAAATGGTTTCAGCTGGTGTAGTAGGTGGCGCAGTGGTAGTGGTTTCAGTTGTTTTAGTAGGTGCCGCCGAGTGGTAATGGTTTCAGCTGTTGTAGTAGGTGCCACAGTGGTAGTTGTTTCAGCTGTTGTACTAGGTGCTGCAGTGGTAATGGTTTCAGCTGTTTTAGTAGGTGCCACAGTGGTAGTGGTTCAACTGTTGTAGTAGGAGCCGCAGTAGTAATGGTTTCAGCTGTTGTAGTAGGTGCCGCCGTGGTAATGGTTTCAGTGTTTTAGTAGGTGCCACAGGAGTAATAGTTTCAGCTGTTGTAGTGGGTGCCACAGGAGTAATGGTTCAGCTGGTGTAGTAAGTGCCACAGGAGTAATGGTTTGCAGCGTTGTAATAGGTGCCACAGTGGTAGTTGTTTCAGCTGTTGTACTAGGTGCTGCAGTGGTAATGGTTTCAGCTGTTGTACTAGGTGCTGCAGTGGTATGTTTCATCTGTTGTAATAGGTGCTGCAGTGGTAATGGTTCAGCTGTTTTAGTAGGTGATGCAGTGGTTAATGGGTGTCAGCTGTTTGAATAGGTGCTGCAGTAGTAATGGTTTCAGCTGTTGTAGTAGGAGCTGCAAAAGTAATGGTTTCAGCTGTTGTAGTAGGTGCCGCAGTGGTAATGGTTTCAGCTTTTGTAGTAGGTGACGCAGTGGTAATGGTTTCAGCTGTTGTACTAGGTGCCGCACTGGTAATGGTTTCATCTGTTTTAGTAGGTGCCGCAGTGGTAGTGGTTTCAGCTGTAGTAATGATTTCAGTTGCTGTAGTAGGTACCACAGTGGTAATGATCTCAGCTGTTGTAATAGGTGCCGCAGTAGTAATATTTTCAGCTGTTGTAGTAGGTGCCGCAGTGGTAATCGTTTCAACTGTTTTTGTTTGTGCCGCAGTTGTAATGGTTTCAGCTGTTGTATTTTGTGTCGCAATGGTAATGGTTTCAGCTGTTGTAATAGGTGCCACAGTGGTAGTTGTTTCAGCTGTTGTACTAGGTGCCGCAGTGGTAATGGTTTCAGCTGTTGTAGTAGGTGCCGCAGTTGTAATGGTTTCACCTTTTGTGGTAGGTGCCGCAGTGGTAATTTTCTCAGTTGTTGTAGGAAGTGCTGCAGTGATAATGGACCCAGCTGTTGCAGTGTTAGCGGTGGCAGTTATAGTGAGAATTGCCTCCTTTGTTGTAACAGGTGCCGTGTTGGTTCCGCCACCATGTGTTGTACCAGTTGCCACACTGGTAATTTCTGTGGTAGTAAAAACATGAAATCAGGAATTGGTTGTGAGTTTTTTCTCAGTGTATGAGGAGCTGTACAAAGTATTATTTTGCAGGTACAAGTCCCCGTTCTCTGGAGCATACAATCTACTTTTTATGGTGCCTGAGGAGATAAAGTGACTTGCCCAAGGTCACTAGAATTTCAGCCAGGTTCCCCCTGCTTCAAACTCAGTGTCATTGTTCTCAGACTCAGTGGGGCTTATTGTGTTAGCTCCAAAGTGTGACAAACCGCTTCTAAAGTGCCTTTAGAAGTGGAATGACATGCTTTGCTATTCTTTAAGACCTTCTCACCTGTCCAAACCACATCCAAACAGCTTTTTTAGAAGCGATTTGACTCATACTCTGGCTGTCCGATCGGTTTGTCAGAAAAGCCTCAAACTCACATTTTTTGCTCACAACTGCTATTCTCGTAGCTGCATTATAAAAACTGCTTCTGAAAACTCCAAAGAATGTAACGCTACCTAAAGGGAGGCAAGATTGGTATTGCAAGTTACATCTGTATCTGGCTGAGAGAGCAAAACCCAAAAATCAGACTGGGGATGGAGTTAGCACAACCTCTGGTCATTCTGCTTCTAAAGCAAGTGCAACCCGGGCGGATGGGCTGTTAAACCTGTGCGCTTTGTCACTTTATTAAATAAATGTGTCCTATTGGCCTGAAGTGCTATTCAGGCCAATAGGACAGATTTATTTTAAAAAAAGTGAACAATAAGAGTAAATTTAATCATACTAAAAGATATCAGTACAATAACAAAAAAAGCATTGATGATACTCCTCTTTTTATTACAGCTTACAGTAAATAGGCGGATCAAATAAAAACTATTGTGGAAAGACACTGGGAGATTCTGAGACTAGACAAGGACCTGACTAAATACAGGCCAAAACGATCGGTCATCATCTCTCTCCCAGTCTCGGGCAACGCCCGTCGCCGCTAGCAAAAGTTATATTGATTGGTATCTGAAGATCTGAGGAAGATCCCCCTGTGGGATCGAAACGTTGGAGTTATGTGCTGTATTTAATACATTCATTTTCATTCACCTGAATGCTGTCTCCTTTTTGCTGCTATGCGGTAATGTATACTTTTATTATTTATATGGGACATGCACCAATTCATTATTGAATCTTTATTGGAGTGCCAGTGATTCTTTATCACATATATATATATATATATATATATATATATATATATATATACGATACCGTTCGCACGGTAATCAGCAGACAGCACTCAGGTTAAGATTTGTAGAATATATATTGTAGAAAAGACAATATATATTCTACAAATCGTAACCTGATTGCTGCCTGCTGATTCCCGTGTGAACGGTATCGTATGTTTATCTACTTATTATGGGACATGCACCTACCTTATTGTGCTTCATTGGAGTGCCGGCTGTTCACCTATATATATATAGAGAGAGAGAATGGGGGAGGAGAGAGAGAATGGGGAGGAGAGAGAGAATGGGGGACAGAGAGCCGAGAATGGGGGGGAGGGGGAGAGAGAGCCGAGAATGGGGAGGAATGGGGGAGAGAGAGAATGGGGGAGAGAGAGAATGGGGGGAAGAGAGAGAGAGAGAGAGAAAAGGGGGAAGAGAGAGAGAGAATGGGGGGAGAGAGAGAATGGGAGGGAGAGAGAATGGGAGAGAGAAAGAGAATGGGGGGAAGGGACGGGAGACAAAATGGGGGGGAGAGAGAGAGAATGGGGGGAGGAGAGAGAGAGAGAGAGAGAGAATGGGGAAGAGAGAATGGACGGGAGAGAGAGAGAATGGGGGGGTGAGAGAGAATGGGGGGGTTTCACAGAATGGGGGAAGACACAGAGAATTGGGGGAGAGAGACAGAGAATGGGGGAGAGAGACAGAATGGAGGGGAGACAGAGAGACAGAGAATGGGGGAGAGACAGAGAGAATGGGGGAGGGGAGAGAGAGACAAAGAATGGGGGAGAGACAGAGAATGGGGGAGAGAGAGAGAGACAGAGAATGGGGGAGAGAGAGAGAATGGGGGGGAAGAGAGAGAGACAGACAAAGAATGGGGGATAGAGAGAGACACAGATTGGGGGGGGAGAGGGAGACAGAGAATGGAGGAGAGACAGAGAATGGGGGAGAGGAGAGGGAGGGAGAGAATGGGGGAGAGAGAATGGGAGCAGAGAGAATGGGAGGAGAGAGAGCGAGAGAATGTGGGGAGAGAGAGAGCGAGAGAATGTGGGGAGAGAGACGGAGAGAGAGTGGGGGAGAGAGAGAGAGAATGGGGGGGAGACACAGAGAATGGGGGAAGACACAGAGAATGGGGGGATTGAGACAGAGAATGGGGGAGAGAGACAGAGAATGGAGGGGAGAGAGAGAGAGACAGAGAATGGGGGGGGAGAGAAACAGAAAATGGAGGAGAGACACAGAGAATGGGGGAGCGGAGAGATAGACAAAGAATGGGGGATAGAGATAGACAAAGAATGGGGGAGAGAGAGAGACAGAGAATGGGGGAGGGAGAGAGACAGAGAAAATGGAGGAGAGACACAGAATGAGAGGGAGAGAGGGAGGGAAAAGGAGAGGGAGTGGAGAGGGAGAGGAAGAGGAGAGGGAGGGGAGAGGGAGGGGGAGAGAGGGGGAGAGAGAATTGGGAGAGAGCGCGAGAGAATGTGGGGGGAGAGAGAAGGGGGAGAGAGAATGGGGGAGAGAATGAGAGAGAGAATGAGAATGAGGGGAGGTAGAGAGAGAGAATGGGGGGAGAGAGAGAATGGGGGAGAGAGAGACAGGGAAGGGTGGAATGAGAATGTAGGGGTGGGAAGAACGAGAATAAAGGGATATGGGGGGAGGGAGAGAGAAAGGGGTGATTGTGTGAGAGAAGGGGGGACAGAGTGGGGTAGAGAGACATAAAGGAGAAGGGGCGCAGTTGGTGATATCATATGTTTTATAAAAAAATTTTTTAATGTGTCCCGGTTTTTACTTTTGTAAATCGGGTCACCCTAGGTTCAGGCCTCCTGTGAGCCTATCAGGTATTGCACCACACCTGGTAACATATGTAGATTTCCCCACAGGGTCCCTATCTGCGATTGGGGGGGGGGGGGTAGGGAGGGAAACTGTAATTTGTAATAGAACGATACACTCTCCGACGAAGCGCCAATACAGGCGTGAAACGCGTTAGAGTGCATTTACCATCTGTATGCCCTGCTGTCTATTTTTCATTAATTCACTTTTAATATAGTTTCAGAATTTTAGCCCTCCTTTGCTGCTGTGCTCCGTTTTTCTTTCATATTGGATTACTGTACCTATAAATCACAGAGTGAACTCAAAAGAATGAGTTCAAAAGCACCCCTCTTTTTGCACTCATTACCTAGTACTTCTGTATGTAACTGAAGCCACAAGATGAATCCCTTAGCCAGGAACTAAAAGCGAAAAGCGACGAAAAACAAAAACGTTTTAATACACAATTTAATCATACACTCAAAAAAACAGTACTAGGTAATGAGTGCAGATAGAGGGGTGCTTTAGAACTCATTCTTTTGAGTTCACTCTGTGATTTATACAGTATTTACCTCCCTTGCACCTACCGTTTTATTATTAGGACATTAAATTTAATAGGTGAGCAGTTATTTCTATAACCTGTGTGATTACTGTACCAATACATTAACTTAAATGTATAGAAAAGCACTTCCAGCACTGGTAGCCGCGTTGAGACTGTGAGGATTTGCCATTCTGGTGGTTCTGTCCCTTAACCCTTACTCGCTCTTCTGGTTCCTGTGGCACTCAAGAGAGGCAAGCTAACGGTGGTACTTACGCGTGGCACGTGGGCACTGCACGGGTCCCGTTGGTCTCCTCTGTTCCTGGACCCAGGGTGCGCTCCCGGTCCTCTGGCATTGATACGCAACGCATGCGCGGTGCGCGGTCTCCCCGGCGTTCTGCGGTCCCTGCCTCTTGTTCCCACCCCCCGTCTTGACGTCAGAGCTACACGGCCAACTATACTCCGCGATCCTCCTCTATACCTCTGGTCCCGCCTCCTGTCTCTGCCCCCGTATGGACGCGGATGTCGTGGCGCACATTGACGGCGTGCGACTGGGTCGCCAGCATGATGCGCGGGTTGTGTGCAGTGCATGCGCACTCTCTAATGCGGCCTCAATCGGCTGTCTAATAGGACGGACCTGCACGATCCAGCAGCCTATCTGTGACAGCAGTTCTACAGTACTTCATGGATGCCTCCCATTGGTGGGAGGCCCTTTAAATAGGCTCTCTGTGCTCTAATACCTCGCCGAGCATAACGTCTGTGTGTGACGCTGAACCTCGCTACTCCGTGCCTGTCTGCCTTTATCTTACTGCCAGACCTTTCCTGGAACCTTGGACCTTGTGATATTCTCCTGCGCTGACCTTGGCTTTGGATACGACGACTCTACTCTATCCTGCACTGACCCTGACATTGGAATACGACGAGGCTGCTCTCTCCTGCACTGACCCTGGCTTTGGCTCTATAACTACTCTGCTCTCTCCAATCCTGACTTCGGCTACGTACCCCAATGATTCGCTGCTCTCCGCTCCTAGACCCGGCAAGTACCACGTTTACGCTGTCCTCTATTACCCTGACCCGGCCTGCAAGATTATCCTACACTGTAGACACACCCTTGCGGTTGTGGTCGGCGTTCTATACCAATCCCTGCCTCAGCCCCGCGGTCGTACCTCTTTTGTGGTGAGCTACGCGTTACAGTATGCTCGGCCCAACAAACTTTGACCCCGCTGAGGTAGGAAGAGTCCTGAGCACGCACTCCAAAGCCCTGTCAAGTCTTGAAAATAAATGGGATTCTAATGACCAAAATTTGAGAAAACTCCGGGAGGACTTTAGAACCTTATCCCTCCATCTACAAGGGCCACGCACGGACCCCACGCAATTGGTCACTAGTACCCCTCTCATGCCTTCTTATCTGTCCGAACCCAAGCTTCCCATGCCCAATCTGTATGGGGGAAATCCTCACGAGTTTCAGGGTTTCTTAAACCAATATTTCATTCAGTTTGAGATAAATTCTTCCCGATTCTCTTCTCCTCGTTCCAAGGTAACCTACATAATCTCTCTCCTCGTAGAATATGCTCTTGCCTGGTCTTCTCCCATCTCTGAGAAAAGATACGACCTCACCCAAAATATTGGAGCCTTTACCAAGGAGATCCGCAGGGTATTCGATACACAGGGTCGAAAGGTATCTGCAGCTTCTGCTCTATTCTTTATTTCTCAGGGTAACCGCTCGGTTGCTCGCTATGCACTCGAGTTTAGGACTATTGCCGCATGGACGGATTGGAACAATAGAATCATTGTCTGCTGCTTTCTGGCAGGGATTGTCTGAAACCGTGAAAGATGAACTTGCGACTCACGATCGGCCTACCAATATGGAGGATCTCATTGCAATCTGCATCAAGGTGGACCATCGTCTCCTGGAAAGAAGGACTGAGAGACGACTTCATCGCACAGCTTCTTCCAGGATAAGGGCTATTATATAGTGTGTGCGACCGTGTGCCTGTGCGAAGGTGTGTGCACATGCCGCACACGTTTTGTGTGTATACTGTGCACGAGTATATGACTGTATGCATGTGCATGTATGTGCATGTATGTGTATGTATATGTGTGTATATATGTGTGTGTGTGTGTGTATGAATGTGTGTGTTTACAAATAAATAAATCCTTTAATAATTTTTTTACTAACATTGTACAGTACATACACACACACCCATATATATATACATACACACACATACACACACATATACAGATATACACACATATACTTAAGTTTTCAGCGGCGCAAATTCTTTCTTTTTTCATCTTCTCCCCTGTCGGCCGGTTCCACTCTCCACTCAGCCAATTATAAATGCCGCGCGAGCATGGCGCAGCAAGCGCAGGCACTAAAGAATGGGCCTAAGGCCCAACCTGGTGGGTCAGTTTGAATTACCTGTCCCAGACTCATCTGAACTATGCAATTGGGAGTCACTTTGCTCTCGCGCGCTGAGAAGCAACGCTGGACTTTGTCTGTCTTGTGGGGGTCATGGACATTTCGCTTTTTCTTGTCCCAACATGGCGGGAAACGCAAAGTTCCCATGAGGCCTTGGGGAGTCTCATTGGGAACGATCTCTCTATCCCCTATAGCTACTTCCAATCCCACAAAGATCCTTGTGCCTATCCCCTTGTCCGGTAAGGGATTTTCTGCATCCCCATTGGCCTTTCTTGATTCGGGTGCCGGTGGCAACTTTATTGACCAGAAGTTTGCAGAACACCACAAGATCCCTTTAGTGTGCAAGAAGAACCCTATCGCCTTGGAGGATTTTGATGGCAGACCACTTCAACCTGCGTTCATCTTGTTGGGGACCCAGATTATTCAGCTAAGGTCTGTAAAAAACCATGTGGAAGATATTTCTTTGAATGCCATTCACATTCCTTCTATTGCAATAATCTTGGGCCTACCCTGGCTACAAGCTCATAATCCACGGATCGATTGGTTGAAGAAGGAACTTATTCAGTGGAGTTCTCACTGCGTCCAAAATTGTCTTGAGGGCTCCAGTAACGTTTGTGCAACTACCGTATCAGAAGACAAGGTAAGGGTACAATTGCCGGAGGAATACATCGACTTCAAGGATGTCTTCGAGAAAGTCAAGTCTGAAATACTTCCTCCTCATCACCCCTACGATTGCCCTATCGAATTGCTTTCAGGTACTTCACCGCCTAGAGGAGCCTCATATCCTTTGTCTATGCATGAAACTAAAGCCATGAATGAATATATCACTGAGAATTTTCTGAGGGGGTTCATCCGCAAATCCACATCTCCCGCTGGGGCCGGGTTTTTCTTCATAAAGAAAAAAGATGGGACCCTGCGACCTTGTATTGATTATCGAGGACTCATCAAAATTACTATCAAAAATCGCTATCCTCTTCCTCTCATATCCTCTTCCTATGCATTGGATATATTATTATGTGAACATCCATGTGCATTGGGTCTGCGAACCATAGCGCATGTTTATTCAAAAGACACACAATTTGATTATAACCCATTTAATTATGATCTGCTATTCACCTGACAAACCATTATACAAGGTATAAATAGAGGCTCACCACACACCACCAACAGAAACCTGATGAAGCAAGAGATACTTTGCGAAATGCGTACAGGTGCGCCGACGAGTATTCTAACACTTGCCTTAAACTTGCCTTGGAATATCTGGGGCTATAACCAACAAGATCCAGGTACATCCTGGGTACATGCTGCAAACATTTCAATGACATTTCTGTAGAGACTAATGGCCCATCGGATTAACACAGCAGGGTTCCCTGGCAGTCCCATTCAGTTCGAATGGGACTGCAAGGGACCCCCGCTGTTAATCCGATGGGCCTTTAGTCTGTCTGCAGAAATGTTGCAGCATGTACCCAGCATGTTTCCAGCATGTACCTATTATGTACCTGGATCTTGTTGGTAATTGCCCCAGATTGGTTTTAGAATACTCGTCGGCACTACAGTAGTTCCCTGTCGGTGGTGAAGCTTATGTGTATATTGAAGGCCACCGTAGCCCTTGCGAGTGCTCTGATGGAGGTCCTGCTGAGCGGACGCGGAAGCCGGAGGATACCACATCGGGTCTCAACGCGGCTACCACTGCTGGAAGTGCTTTTCTATACATGTAAGTTAATGCATATTTACATTTGTTTCTAATAAAGTCCATACGTTTTATTTCTGTCTACGATTGTCATCCTTTCCTGGATCACTGTGAGGACATAGACTGTCCACTAATTCAGACAGCTAGGAATCCATGGATCAACAATGAGGGGTGACAATACGAACTCAAAGATACCTTGATGTGAAGAGCTCTCACTCGTCCGTATGAGTATAGTTGTTATCATATGTTCCTGTTTACTTTCACCCTCACCATTACCCCAATTAGCTACTTTATTTTATTTCGTTTTTTTCTTTGTAGTATTCTTTCACTAATTGAGTGTTTTTCATATACATCCTCACGTTTTTCCTGCGCTCACCACAACTATACCTCTACTGTTCCCCATAATTTATAAGGTTCCCTGGTGTACAAGTGCTCATGAAGTACAGGGTAAATACAAGGGTAGCCTAAGACCTAATGCTTTTTATGCTGTGACCTACCACAGGAGAAAAAGGTCCGCGAGTATGTCTAATCACTTAAAAGTCTATAATGTATCAAAGTGATCAGGGAAACCAGCGGGATTCTATGTTGTATATGGCAATGTATTACCGTACAAAAGAGACTGGTGCGATTATAAGGTTTCCAGAGGCTTTGCAGACTAAACTGGGACATTTTCTTTTAGCGGGCTTGGGGTGACACAACCGTTGGAGGAAAGGTGCAGGAATGCAATCCTGCAGTGGACAGTACTGTCAAGCCCTTCTGAGTGCATCACATGTATGGCCCATAATGCTTTGCACATCCCTCACTACGAAGTATCACAAGGTGTGAATGTGCTGAGCGCTCATCTGTGATTCGTAGTACTGCCCACTACTCTGGGTCCTCTCTTACTCTCAACAATGGCTGTGATTCTGCAGGTCTGCTGGTGAGGGGCCATTCTTCTAGTCCAGAGCTTTAGGACACATGGAAAGGCATTCGAAAACTGGAACTGTCAAAATGAATGTAGGACATCTAACATTTAGGACATGCTAAGACATTGGTGTAGGAAGGAGGATTTTGGTTTTTTAGAGCACTGGGACTCCTTTTCTGAGATGTGCAATCTTTATGGTAGGGACGGGTTGCACCTCAATGGGTCTTCTGTGCTAGGGGAGAGAATGTTAAAAAGGTTGGAGGAGATTTAAATTTTGGATGGAGGGGGGAGGGACAAGAAACAAATAACGAATGAAAGAGAACACATGGGGATGGGAAAATAGCAAGGGGTCATGGAGGTAAGTTTGAGTTTGACAAGCAGCGAGATACCCACAATAAATACAGATAATACTAGGAAGCGTCTGAAGACTAAACCCAATTGGCATAGAAAGGCAGGAGAAGATAAGATATTAGTACAGACTGAAAAAAAAAATCAGCATGTAAGCGTGTGAGCCACGACAAGGCAGACCCAGTTCACAGGTCCTAACACTACCCGATAAAATACTAATATACCTCTATTAGGATTAAAATTCTCGTTTACCTTTTTAGGAGGGAGAAAGACCAACATACTTGCTAATGCAAGAAGCCTGATGGATAAAATGGGAGGGGGGGCTTGAATTAATAGCTACAAGGGAGCAGTATGATATCATAGGCATTACTGAAACATGGTGGGATGAAACTCATGACTGGGCAGTTAATTTAGAGGGTTATTCCTTTTTTCGGAAGGATCAAACAAATAGAAGGGGAGGTGGAGTATGTTTATATGTTAAACGGATCTAAAACCTATTATAAGGGAAGATGTTTATGAATGGAATGATGAAAATGTAGAGTCCTTGTGGCTAAAAATTAGCACTGGAGGTAAAAGTATAAAGAAAATGTTTGTAGGAATATGCTATAAACCACCAAATATCTGTGAGATTGAGGAAGCTAAAATACTTTTGCAAATGGAGAAGGCATCGAAACTGGGTCATGTTTGCATAATGGGGGATTTTAATTATCCAGACATAGACTGGGGCAATGAGATTAGCATTACAACAAAAGGAAACAGGTTTTTGGGGGTGCTTAAAGACAATTACATGACTCAAATTATTGAGGAACCAACCAGGAGAGGGGCACTACTGGATTTGGCCATATCAAACAATGTAGAAGTAATAAAAAATATTCAAGTCCTGGAACATTTGGGTAACAGCTATCATAACATGGTCTCATTTGAAATAAATGATCAAAAAACAGATTTCTTGGGTTCAACAAAGACCTTAAACTTTAGAAAGGCAGATTTTAATAAACTAAGCACTAATCTACAAGTAATACATTGGGATGATGCTTTTGCAGGGAAAAATGTAGAAGATAAATTGGCAGTCTTTAAAACATTGTTAGAAAAACCCATTTATCAGTGTATACCCTTGGGTAATAAATATAAAAGAAATAAGTCAAAACCAATGTGGCTAAATAAACAGGTAAGGGAGGAAATGGAAAAGAAGTGGCAGGCATTTAGATTGTTTAAGTCAGAAGGGACAGAGGCATCATATCAGAATTATTAGGAATGTAACAAAAATTGCAAAAGGCCAATCAAATTTAAAAAAATGCATAATGAAAAAAGGATTGCAATCGAAAGTAAGATCAACCCTAAAAAGTTCTTTAAGTACCTTAATAACAAAAAATTAGAAGAGCAAATATAGGAACCTTTCAGTGTGAGATGGGTAGGCAGATTATTGAATATAAGGAAAAAGCTGAGGTATTAAACAAATTCTTTGCCTCTGTGTTTACCAGGGAAGAAACAATTTCAATAGTAGTGCCGCAGGAGGAAGTCACATCCTCTATATTAACGAAAAATTGGTTAACTGAGGAAGAAGTTCAAAGGTTTCTTGATAAAATTTAAGTAAATAAGACACCTGGTCCCGATGGCATACAGCTAAGAGTTCTTAAGGAGTTAAGTTCAGTAATAGCCAAACCATTATATTTAATATTCAAGGACTCCATTTTCACTGGCTCAGTTCCACAAGATTGGCGTAAAGCAGATGTTGTGCCTACAGTATATATATAAAAAGGGAGCTTGATAACAACTGGGGAATTACAGACCTGTAAACCTGACATCAATAGGGGGAAGCTACTTGAAGGTTTAATATGGAATAATATTCAGGAATACCTAATGGAAAACAAAATTATTAGTAATAGTCAGCATGGATTTATGAAGGATAGATTATGCCAAACTAACCTTATTAGTTTATTTGAGGAAGTAAGTAGGAATTTAGACCAGGGTAATGCAGTTGTGGTGGTCAATTTAGATTTAGCAAAGTTTTTTATATGGTTCCACACAAGAGGTTAGCATAAAAAATAAAGAAAATTAAACTCAGTAAAAACATTTGCACCTGAATTGAAAACTGGTTGAAGGCCAGACAACAGAGGATTGTCATAAATGGAACTTTTTCAGGTTGGACTAAAGTTTTGAGTGGAGTACCTCAGGGATCGGTACTGGGACCCCTGCTTTTTAACTTGTTTATTAATGACCTTGAGGTTGGCATCGAGAACAAAGTCTCCATCTTTGCAGAAAACACTAAATTGTGTAAGGTAGTAGAATCAGAGCAGGATGATATTTCTCTCCAGAAGGACATGGAGGGACTGGAAATATGGGCAGGTAAATAGCACATGAGGTTTATTACAGATAAATGTAAGGTTATGCCTTTGGGAAACAAGAATAAACAGGCGACACACATTAAATGGGGATAAATTGGGGGAATCCTTGATGGAGAAGGATTTAGGAGTGCTTGTAGACAGCAAGCGTAGCAATAGTGCCCAAAGTCATGCAGTAGCTGCAAAGGCAAACAAGATCTTATCTTGCATTAAACAGGCAATGATGGAAGGAAAGTTAACATAATGATGCCCCTTTATAGAGCATTAGTAAGACCACACCTTGAATATGGAGTTCAATTTTGGACACCACTCCTTATACAATACATAATGGAACTAGAGAGAGTGCAGAGAAGAGACACACAATTAATAAAGGGGATGGAAAATCTGGATTATGAGTAGAGGCTAACTAAATTAGATTTATTTACATAAGAAAAGAGGCGTCTAAGAGGGGAAATGATAACTATATACAAATATATTCGGGGGCAGTACAAGGAGCTTTCAAAAGAACTGTTCATCACAAGGGCAGTATAAACGACACGGGGCCACCCCTTATGATTGGAGGAAAGGAGATTTCACCAGCAACAAAGGAAAGGGTTATTTACAGTAAGAGCAGTTAAAATGTGGAATTCATTACTCATGGAGACTGTGATGGCAGATACAATTCTGTAGATTTGTTAAAAGAAAAAGGTTGGACATCTTTTCAGAAACAAAAGGTATCCAGGGATATACCAAATACAGTAAGTAAACATGGGAAGGATGTTGATCCAGGGAGTAATCTGATTGCCAAATGTTGGAGTCAGGAAGGAATTTATGATTATTGGATGATATTTCACTCGTTTTTTGTTTGCCTTCCTCTGGATCAATATACGGATATAGTCATAAAGTATCTTTCGTCAAAATTTAGCATAGGTTGAACTTGATGGACGCGTGTTTTTTTTTAACCTCATCTACTATGTAACATCTGATAACCTTACTGAGGTTTCATTGGCACATTTTACTTGGCCCACCAATAATATCTTTATTTCTATGATTATGTTTAATTACAAATACAGTTTTCTACTGCAAAGCTCTTCATGGTTGGTGCTTTAGAAATAAAAATATATATATGTACCATGTTGACATACAGTATGACTCACCAACTGTTATGTTTCTCACTGGAACTGTAGAGGAAATCGAGCCACTGGACACAGCTGTCAGACTGCTATTTGCCATAGTTGTTGTATCAGTTATCAGTGTGGTACTGGCCTCAGTTGTTGTCGTAGGTGCCGCAGTGGAAATGGTTTCAGCTGTTGTAGTTAATGCGACAGTGGTAATGGTTACAGCTGTTGTAGTAGGTGTGTTAGTGTTAGTAATCCAAGCTGTTGTAGAAGGGGCCGTAGTGGTAACGGTCTCAGTTGTTGTAGTAGGCGCCACAGTGGTAATGGTCTCAGTTGTTGTAGAAGGTGTCACAATGGTAGTAGTCTCAGTTGTAGTGTAGTCTGATGCCACAGTGGTAGTGGTCTCAGTTGTTGTAGTAGGTGCCACAGTGGTTAGTGATCTCAGTTGGTTTGCAGGTGCCACAAGTGGTAGGTGGTCTCAATTTGTATGTAGTTAGAGTGCTTGCAGTGCTAATGTATCCCTAATGTTGTAGTAGGTGCCACAGTGGTTAATGATCTCAGTTGTTGTAGAAGGTGGTCCAATGGTAGTAGTCTCAGTTGTAGTCTGTGCCACAGTGGGTAGTGTCTCAGTTGTTGTAGTAGGTGCCACAGTGATAGTGGTCTCGATTGTTGTAGTAGGTACCACAGTGGTAATGGTTCCAGTTGTTGTAGTAGATGCTGCAGTGCTAATGATCCCTAATGTTGTAGTAGGTGCCACAGTGGTAATGATCTCAGTTGTTGTAGAAGGTGTCACAATGGTAGTAGTCTCAGTTGTAGTCGGTGCCACAGTGGTAGTGGTCTCAGTTGTTGTAGTAGGTGCCACAGTTATAGGGGTCTCAGGTGTTGTAGTAGGTGCCACAGTGGTAAGTGGTCTCAGTTTTTGTAGTAGGTGCCACAGTGGTAGTGGTCTCATTTGTAGTCTGTGCCACAATGGTAGTGGTCTCAGTTGTTGTAGTAGGTGCCACAGTTATAGGGATCTCAGTTGTTTAGTCTGTGCCACAGTGGTTGTGGTGTCAGTTGTTGTAGTAGGTGCCACAGTGGTAGTGGACTCAGTTTTTGTAGTCGGTGCCACAGTTGTAGTGGTCTCAGGTGTTGTAGTAGGTGCCACAGTGGTAGTGGTCTCAGTTGTAGTAGTAGGTGCCACTGTGTTAGTGGTCTCAGTTGTAGTCTGTGCCCAATGGTATGTGTCTCAGTTTGTTGTAGTAGGTGCCACAGTGGTAGTGGACTCAGTTTTTTGTCGGTGCCACAGTGGTAATAGTCTCAGTTTTGGTAGTAGGTACCGCAGTGTAGTGGTCCCAGATGTTGTGTTAATGGTGCCGGTTTAGTGAGATGGCCTCTATTTGTTGTCAGGTACCATGCTGGTACGGTACCATATGTTGTACAGGTGCCACATTGGTAATTTCTGTATCGAACAGTAGAAACAAAAAAAAAAAGGATACGTTACAATAATAATTGTTTTATCTTATATAACACTGACCGTGTAACGCAATGCAGTACATATAAAACATTTGCAGTTACAAGTTCTCGCCCTGTAGAGCTTACAATCTGTTTTTTTAGGTTGCTCGTGTATAGGGATAGAGTGACTTTCGCAAGGTTACATGGACTCACACTTGGATTTCAACCATGTTCCCTGCTTCAAACTCTGTGTCATCGTACTCATTCAATGTCTTTAATAACTGAGCCACTTCTTCAGCTATATGCAATTCCTTTCGGGATCTGAGTGATGTTGAGTTCATATAAATATAACATGTGAAAGGGCACAGGTTTAGTGACATACTGTACATACAGGGAATCAGGAAACAGAACAAAAATAGAGCTGTAAGCAAGAAAGGTAAAGTACCAGAAATTATTAAAAGGAGGTGAATGTATGATAAAAGGAGATACTGCAGAATTTGCATTAAAGCCATGTCTGGTTATTTATATCTATAGGGATGCTTCCTACTAATGATTATAAATCCCCATCAGTTTTCCTCTCACGGGAGTTTATTAATAATAATAATAATAATATATGATAGTAATATAATAATAATAATGATAGTATATAATAATAATAAAATGTTTCATCATTTAGTGCTGAATGTGTGCAGGTGTATGCAGGTGGAATGTGTACATATAGAAAAAACAAATAAGTGCCACTAAAATATATATATTAATACAAAGTGTTAATTGCGATGTCATTTAAATCAAAAAACACACCCCCATGTGGAAAGGTAAATAAATAATACCAATGTAGAGGAGCGTCTGCTGCTGTGTTAAAGGGTAGCCAGAACCCTAGAAACTAGTAAACAAAAAACAACAAAGCGCACAACACTCATCATGAAAAATGTAATAACTATTGTTTATAGATAATGTGTTTCAAGGTTTTTTTAACCACCAGAGCTTCACTCTCCTTTCCCACCTACAGGTAGGTGAAATGCCAGATAATTGATGACTCTGCCACAGTCTCAATGTCCGTAAATAGCATCAATGCGCTTTAGTGGATCCTGGGGAGTGGTTGTCCTTTGCTCGCAAGTAGTAACACAGGTTCCTCTGCAACCTCACTTTGTTTCCCATCAGTCAGGCAGCGTGACGGCGTGGTCCCGCAGGCCCTTCTGTGACGTCCCTGAAGAAGTGGCCTGTTGACCTACGAAACGCACGTAGGAGAGATACCATTCAACCTATATATTTTTATTATTCATGTTCCAGGTGTATTTTATTGTTGTCAAACGGTTTGCTGAACACGGTTGATTTCCTCTCTGCGCATGTGGCCGCCTGTTGCCTGCCTCTGTGGTTGCCAAGCGAGTCTGAATCATTCTGGCAAACGCTGTTACTCAATGCGATCGGGCGCTTTGACGTCACAGAAAGGCCCCGGGACCACGCCGTCACCTTCCTGACTGATCGGGAAACACAGTGAGTTCTGCAGAGAACCTGTGTACTACTTTGCGAGCAAAGGACACCACTCCCCAGGATCCACTAAGCGCATTGACGACTATTTACAGGACATTGAGACTGTGGCAGAGTCAT
The DNA here is from genome assembly GCA_036426205.1 of Ascaphus truei. NCBI lineage: Eukaryota > Metazoa > Chordata > Amphibia > Anura > Ascaphidae > Ascaphus > Ascaphus truei. The sequence goes on along the minus strand of CM071568.1, from coordinate 3,837,511 downwards.
CAACTATCTGGCATTTCACCTACCTGTAGGTGAAAGGAGAGTGAAGCTCTGGTGGTTCCTGGTTGCCGCTCTGTAACTGCCACTCTGTGGCTCATGCTTGATTAATCTACCTTGATGTACGATAAACCTTGAAACACCTTATATTAAACATAGTTTATTAAATTTTTCACGATGAGTGTGTGCGCTTTGTTTGTTTTTTTGAATGTGTACCTGCCTGTAGAGCTTACAATCTATTTGCTCAGTGAGATAAAGGGGTCTATTCAGAAAACTTGATAAATTCAGTGCATTGGCTTACCCACTATAAAAATGTGTCAAATGGTATTCACATAAGAAAAATCACCATTTTTTTAACGTAAGGTAAAAAAATGCAACAATGCCTGCTTGTTCTTTTTCCTTTTTCTAAGTGTTATCACAATGAAACTGTTTGTTAGTTTATTTAAATAACGTATTATTGTAGCAGGGGTTCTCCGGACTGAACTGCATTCATTTAAGCCTCAGGGAACCCTCGCTTCCCGAGTTACGGGCCCTGGTATGGGGTGCCAGTATCCCGCTATGTTTAATATCTTCCGTCACGTGACGCAGGACATTAAACACACAGAAGATTCCGGCACCCCATACCGAGGCCTTTAACTCTGGAGCAAAGGTACCCGATGCTGAAATTAATGTTAGTAGCCGCTATACGTATTAGGAGTTAACCTCCCTCCCCCGCTACCCCACCCTCCACCCCTGCTACCAATTGATTGGCACAGTGGTATACTATGCCCCAATATGGGCATGGATTGCCACACTGACAATGAATTGGCAAGCAAAAAAAAACAGTCACAAAATAAAACACATTACTGTGCGAGGATGGAGGTGATCAGGCCTGAATAAGGTGTTATACCCGGCTGGTCCATCCTCCCTCACATTGGGAGAGAAGGGGTGTGAAACTTATTGCCATGCATTACTGTTTTTGCCCTGTTCACCCATTTGCAGGCCATTCCCTGCCTGCTGTAGTAAAAGAAATGTATTGCCTGGTATATTCTGTGGATCAAAAGAGGGGAGTAGTGAGCACCACAGTAAGCACTGATTGATAAGCGTGGCTTATAAGCGGTTAAGCCGTCTATGTAAAGCCATGGGTATCCATTTCTATGGTGTTTGACCTGTAACCACAAGTCAATTGGATAAGTGGTTTGCGGTTAGCTTTACCCGATAGAATGTATCCGTTCCTCGGTTAGCTTTCTGACTGAAAGGCGGCCAGTCAATTGACGTGGGAACTGTGTCAATTGACGTGGGAATTCGGTGAACTTGAGTCCCCGAGCTGGCATTTCAATTAGAAAGGGCTAACTCGAGAACGGAAGCAACCCAGCACCCTGGGTTTTTGGAGGGGCATATGTACAGTCGCGACATTGTTTATTGCAGCAAAAGCCGCCGCGACATGCGTCTGGAAGCGGGTAGCCGCGGCGCGTGCGGCGCACTGTGACGTCACAGTAACTGCGCGCCCCGGCTTCCCCGTCTTCCTCGGCTTCCCCAGGCTTCCCCACACCCCTGGAGATCAATAAGGTAAGCGGGGGTGCGGGGAAGCAGAGGGGCAGAGCAGGAGCCGGGTACGGGGTCGGGAAGGGGGGTAAATTGCGCGCGAAGTGGAGGGGGGGTGCGTGGGGGAACGCGGCGGCGCGCGGTTGTTATCTGGCGGCAGCTGGGGTAGATCTCGGCGTGCCGTCGTGATTTAGTGCAATAACAACTGTCGGTGCTGTAATAAAACACAACGGACTTTACATGGAAACAATTACAGTAAAACATATGTTTAATAAAGTGTGTAACTGTGTGTTTAAACAATATGGGCAGGACTTTGTTCCTATAAGCCTGGGAAAAATTCTCTTGACCTGTAAATAGGTCGGGGGTGGATGAGCTGGGCGGGTATTTGTATTCCTGACACTTCAAAGGGATTCGCTGACCAGGCGCCCTCAGCCTAAAGAAGTGTCAGGGATGAAAGACGCAGAGCACCCTAATGGCCGGATTCCAAGAAGTCGTAGCTCCCGGGCCATGGTGACAACCTTCGCAAACGTAGAAGGCCAGAACAGAAAGAAAGGGGCTAGTTAGACCACAGATAGCGTAATTGCTGGGATGTAGAGTCCGAGAGGCTGGCGCTTTGCAAACCGGGATAGGAGCGTGTTGCCACGGGTGATTTGCAGAGGGATTCTGGGGGCAAGCGTATAGTGTTGGGAAATGAAGGTAGTCTTCTACCAGTAGGGGGTATGGGGGGGTGGCTGTGCTAAAGGGAGGGCAGGGGTGCGCGGTGTTGCTAGGGGTATCGTGCTTAGAGCTTCGCTCGGGTGTCTCGATAATAGTACCTTGACCATGGATTAGTGATACGCAAGGGAGGTCTTCCGTCCCTCCGACACCCGCCCACCTACCCCAGCCGCAACCGCTCCCCCAGACCGACCGACAGCCGCTCCTAGCCCCCCCCCCCACCCCCAAGCTACGTAAGCGATCGTGCCCCCTCCAAACTTCGTGTCAACCTCCCCGCGTTCAGCCCCGGGCCGCCCGGTGATCGCAACGCCCCCGGAGATCTAACGATCCCTCCTCTGATCCCGAGCCCTCTCACCCGCCGTCCCCCACCCCTCCCTCTTTTCAGGCTCGCAATGCACTCGCCACGACCTTAACAGCCTTCTGCGCGCATAAACATTAGGTCCGATCAGATGTATACAAAGAAGGGCAACACCAAGTAAAACCAAAATAACAATACGTCATAAAAATGTATTAGTTACCCAGCTCATAAGCGACATACCAGCAAGGGACAAATGCAGGCGACAACTAACTGAACCTCCTTTATTGAAGAAAAACCATATGGTATTCCTGCAGCATGAATGACCTCAGTTAAAGGTGAGGGTAAGCTTGGGAGGTCCAAGTCCAAAGAGGTAAAAATGAGCGATCAAAAATTCAAACCAGAGCATGAGCGTGTTGTAATTGTTACCTTGACCAGTCTTGTGTCAAAGGCCTGTAAGCCTTTTTGCCACGGTTTTGCAACTGCGGGCAACGGGTTGTTTGGTTAAATCTTCTTCTAAGCATGTTATGGGATTGGGACCGTCCATGTTAAAGGTAGGCAGGTAATTGTCTATATCTGTGCCTACGAGCTATCCCGGGGTGTTTCTATTCTTGATCCTGTGTAATACGCAAGACTTTGTTGCAGCACAGCGGCAACCCGGTCCCAGAGAGAAGGGGTTATAGCAAAGTAACTAAGATTGTGCCTCAAACTTCGGAATACGTTAAGCCTGGTGACTCAAAGTTGAACGAATTCTAACGAATCTCTACAAATTCTTTGAGGTGGCTTGTATTTAAAATGTGCAATTGGCGATCTGGCCCAGACCTTTAACCAAGACTGATTCTTGCGCTTGCTGCAAAAGACAATTTTATTTTGTTCCTTCCTTATCCCAGCAAGTGTTGTTTTAAGTGTATCAACAAGAGACGGGGGTGCCCACATGCTGCATCCAATTGAACAAACATATAAAGTAAAATACTTCAAGAATAATAATGGTTAGTAGTAACCCTTTGGCCAAGGCCGTCAAAGCCTGCATACCAACGTCAGGTATAACCAAATCATGCAGTCCTACACTACACTGTGAACCTTCCTTTTATCCCTCTGGAGGGAAAAAACCAACATGTCTTGTCCTGCACAAGTGAAATGACCTTTCCAGTTAAAGGGTGAAGGAGGAGGACGTAGAGCTCTGGGGGGAGGTTCTCCACTCCTCCCAAAAGAGGACAGAGGTAACACCACAGATAACCCAGATCAAGCTCAAACCCACACCCACCACCACAACCAGAGCTACTGGCCGTGGCAACTGTATATTTTGGTTATACCTGACGTTGGTATCGGTTACTGACGCCTTTGCAAAGGGTTAACAATAACCAATTATTAATTATGAAGTTTTACTTTATATGTTTGTCAATTGATCAGCATCGGCACCCCCTGTCCTTTGTTATATAACAATTGCCACCGCTCAGTAGCTCTCTGGTTGGCACATAAATATAATATCACTTTGTGGTGGTGTGTGGTAGTTTGGCTTGCTGGGTAATCTGGTGTTAACTAATGCTCTCTTTGGAGGCTGTGCACCTCCCCCAGGCTCACTCCTCCTCCTTCATCCGCGCTTTTAACTGGGAAGGTCATTTTCACTGCTGCGGAACAAGACCCATTATGGTTTTTTCCCTTCACAGAGGTAAAAGGAGGGTTCGACATAGGCCCTGTTTTCCTGTGTGAAGCTGTGCTGGAGCCTGCTCTCTTCCACTCAGAGTAGTCCCAGGCAATTGCTGAAGAATCAGGTTGTATTCTTTCTTTTTTTTCTTTATTCTTTATTTTTGGTATACTTTGGTGGGATCTGTGGGGGAGTATATCTGTGAGTATACAGTGGTTTTTTAGAGGGTTTGGGTGGTTTTTTTCAGGTTTTAAAAAACCGTTTTGTTTTCACCCCGAGGCTGCGTATTTCACACCCAGAGCTAAATGGAACATCGGACTCCTAAAACTGGGCCCTTAGGAGTAACAACCATAGCCAAGGCCTGGTACTTACTCCAGTGCCCTGGCCACACACCCCTCCCACGCTAGCTCCTCTTGTCAGTTACACCCCATCCCGCATCCCAGGTTCAACTTGGGTGCAGGGTGGCAGCTGCAGGGCGTCGGCCCGGCAATAACAATGCTGGGGCCACACCATGTCTGACAGGAAGCTTGGGGTGAGGTGCCATGTCACCTGGCCTTAGCATGGAGATTTAGTTAGGGCTGTGGCAGACTTGTGGGTCCCTCTGCTGTGGTGGCGGCCAGCAAGATGACGGAGAGGCGTTTTCTTCCTCCGTACGCTGGCTGCCAAGCACACCTGGTGCAGAAAGGCATCAGTGTAGGGGGGACCTACATCCCACGTAGAGCCATGGAGGGGTTAGGCACTAGGATATTCTCTCCAATGTGCCCCCCTTCATACCAGATAGCCTCATGCGGCTGCACCTGCAAGTCCTGGGAGACATTAAGTTCCTCCCATAACAAAAATTCCGTTGGTCTGCAGGGAAGAGCGCTGAGGCACGTGCTCTCATTTAGGCGGCAGGTACAAGTGCTGCTGCCGGGGGGCACAGAATCTGTGGAGGGTTCTTTTAGGGTGCCGTACGAGGGCATAATGTACCACAGTGTTCTATGGCACGGAGGGAATTAGATGTTATCTGTGCAAGGAGCTGGGGCACACTCGTAGGAGTTGCCCCAAAGGGAACAGAGGACCTATCCCAACTCCTACACCACACCTCCCTCTTCCAAGACACCCCGTACCGCTGTGCCCACCACAGCGGGGCCCTCAGGGGCCAAGGTCCCTCCTGGGACCACAGAGATGTTGCTGTCCCATCTGGAACAGTGACTTCTGTACCTCTCCTGGAGAGCGGAGAGAAGGGAGGGGTCGCCCTGGAGCGACCACCCTCGTTATCCCTGTCTCCCCCAGGGGGAAATACCCTTGCCGTTCGCCCACCGCGGCGGAGCCTTGGGGGCCCAGCCCCCCCCTGGGACCACAGCAGATGTCGCTGCCCCATCTCGGGCGGTGACATCTGCACCTTCCCCAAAGAACAGAGGGAAAAGGGAAAGCCCTTGAGGGACCCAGGACCCCCCTGGGACCACAGAAGATGTCGCTGGCCCATCTCGGGCCCGGTGACTTCTACCCTCTCCCCAATAAAAGAGAGAGAAAGGAAAAGGCCTTGGAGGGCCCCAGGACCCCCCCTGGGACCAAGCAAGATGTACTGGCCAAATCTCAACAGTTGACATCTGAACCTCTCCCAAAGAACCAGAGGAGAAGGAAAAAGACCGTCAAGGCCCAGGTCCCCCACTGGACACAGAAGCATGTCACCTGCCTCAACTCAAACATGACATCTGAACCTCTCCCCTAAACTCCTACAATAGGTGAGAAGGAAAAGTACCCCCACAACAGTCACCCTCTGTTGTCGCTATCCCCCCCCAAGACACACTTAACCCCAATTTATAGCACCGTACCGAGATTGTGGGAGCAGAGGAAGCTCCTTTTATGGAGTAAGCGGCCATCTCCTCCGTGGGGAATCAATTATCCGCAGAAAGAGGAATTTAAAAACCAATAGTTGGGTGTTGAGGACGGGTTAGAGGAGGGTGAACCATATTACGTTACCCCCCTGTCTAATCACCTCCCACACACAGTTCGCTTTCAGACTTCTGAAGTCCTGAAGCGGAAACGTAACATCAGTTTTCCGCAAAGTGGTCTTGTACGCCTGGACCGCCCATGTTTACGTGTAGCCGTGTTTTTAAACCGTATCCTCCAGTACAGCCCCCCCCCCCTGCGAATTTCTGGAGGGAATGAAACAACTGAAGGTACCGGCGTCTCTGGGGTGGAGGGCCAAAATGCTCAGTAGCATGAGCCTTGCCACAAGATATAGACGTTGGGGGTGCCTCTCAAAACACGCCCTCCCCTGTTGGAGTAGGCACTCCCCAGGAGATTGTGGCTCGGTGAATTTGCCGTGAGCCGAGTGCACCTATCTTTGGAGCCAGCCCAAGATCCCCCTCCGGACGGTCGTACCCGACCTTCGAGTGTCGCACCTGAGGCGGAGTCTCAGGTTTTTGCGTCACCCAGAAGTTAGGGGATGGGCTAGGGCTGACCCCCATGGTTTGCGGATGGACGAGGGGGAGGCACGGTTAGGTAGTAGAGCTTTAGTGAGCCTTCGGATTGCAACTGGGGCTATTGACAAGAGCCCTCTTAGTGGATGAGTTTTGGTCTTTGTCAATAGCTACTGCCAGGCTAGACTCTCTCATTGGGGTGACCTACAGGAGAGTGGCCCTCCCGTGATTGAGGCGCACGGCCACCTACATTCAGTTACTTACACGCGTATGAGGAGACCAGTGAGGGTAATGGGTACTTTTTTTGGTTCACAAGGTACAATCCACAAAAACCGTTTGCCCTCTGCCATGGCCTACCAACCAGCGAACCCCGAACATTCCTACCCCGGGGTGGAAGTGGAGGTTGTAGTGACCCCCCTCAGTGAACAAACGAAGGGGGAACCCACTCTAGGACTGAGAGTGAAGACCCCCCGCAGGGGAGGGAGATGGTTTGAGCCTTGCGTAAGAGAGCTTAGGGAGTTGGGGCTCAGTTTAGGAGTACTTTTGGCACCGTGGAGTCGGTGGACCTCTTGACCACTGTTATCCCTGCCAAGGAGGCTAGATGCTTTCCTAGAGGTATACCCTCTGAGCAATAAAAACTTTAAGGTGAAGTTGCCCTTGAGAAGGGGAAGATGCCGTCGGTCAATCCCACTCTCTGGAGCTTACATCAGGGCCACCCCACAAGGCCAAAATCTCTGGGCTATCATATTTTCGGGTCACTGAAGTTTGAAAAAGTGATGATGCGAGCCACGTTAAAGGGTTTCTCAGGGTCTATACCCTGAGCACCTGGGGGAACCAAAAAACTCTGATTACCAATGGCGTTAATGCACGGTACGCTAAATGTTAAAGCGTATGTAGGATTGGGTTTCGCAGGTTCACGTACCTCCTCTTCAGAGGGGAATTATTCTGTGAGTTTCCTCCGCAGGAAACCATACCACTACAGAGGCTGAAGCCAGCTGGCCATTTGGAGTGGGCGAGGCAGGAATGTCTCTTCACCATCCTCACTCAAATCTGTGGGTGGTGACCCTGTCTCTGAGTCCTTTAACCAGAGCGGCGACCTTGCCAAACTGTTGTTCCAGGTCGCCCTGTTGCATATCAGGGTCGACACGAGGCACTTCACAACGTTTAACTTTCCTCGACGTGTATGTCCCTGCTGCACCGGACCCCTGAGAAGGGCAGTTTCTCGTAGGAATGTCTAATACCTGGAGACAGGTAGACGGCGGAACGAATACGTGGTTGACTCGGGGGTGATTTTAAACTGTACCTCGAGGTCGTAAGGACCAAATGGGAAGGTATGACCACACCCGTGTTCTGCGTCGGTCCTTGCGGGAGGCACATCACCCGTACTCCTTGTGACGTTGGCGAGGAGGAGACACATCCTGAGGCATCACACTAGTTCACCACCAGGTTAGTGTTTAGGGTGTGACCGATGGTCCTGGTCCCGTATCGACAGACTGCTATATTTCCGAGTCACAGCTCTTGCGTAGCCCATCCCATGTGCCATTAGGCCTGGCGCCGTTTTCGGACCACAATTGTGCGTCGTGACGAGCTGATGCTGTGACTAACTGACAGCCACCGTCGGCCGCCGTTAGTGGATTTCAACATTCGTTGTTTGGAGGGACAAGGGTTTGCGGACTCGGTCACGACCTTTTGGATGCCTGAGAAGGTTTGCAGGTCAGACGTTTGCCCACGTGTAGAGCGCAGTGTGGGACGTGGGCCAAAGGTTTCATCTCGCGCCTCGTTATGTCAGGAGTACAACAACCAGAGGTGCCAGCGGGCGCGCCGATGCGAATCGAAGGCCCTCATGGAGAGAGGGTTGCTTGATACGACAGAAAGCGGCTTCTGTCTGGTGGAGGGAGGACCAATACCTGCAGAGTATGTACATGGAGAGGGGTGCCACAGTGGTAGTGGACTCAGTTTTTGTAGTCGGTGCCACAGTGGTAATAGTCTCAGTTTTGGTAGTAGGTACCGCAGTGGTAGTGGTCCCAGATGTTGTGTTAATGGTGCCGGTTATAGTGAGAATGGCCTCTATTGTTGTAGCAGGTACCATGCTGGTACCGGTACCATATGTTGTACTAGGTGCCACATTGGTAATTTCTGTAATCGAACAGTAGAAACAAAAAAAAAAAGGATACGTTACAATAATAATTGTTTTATCTTATATAACACTGACCGTGTACGCAATGCAGTACATATAAAACAATTTGCAGTTACAAGTTCCTGCCCTGTAGAGCTTACAATCTGTTTTTTTATGGTTGCTCGTGTATAGGGAGATAGAGTGACTTTCGCAAGGTTACATGGAGCTCACACTTGGATTTCAACCATGTTCCCCTGCTTCAAACTCTGTGTCATCGTACTCAGTCAATGTCTTTAATAACTGAGCCACTTCTTCAGCTATATGCAATTCCTTTCGGGATCTGAGTGATTGTTGAGTTCAATATAATATAACAGTGAAAAGGGCACAGGTTTTAGTGACATACTGTACATACAGGGAATCAGGAAACAGAACAGAAAATAGAGCTGTAAGCAAAGAAAGGTAAAGTACCAGAAATTATTAAAAGGAGGTGAAATGTATGATAAAAAGGAGATACTGCAGAATTTGCATTAAAAGCCATGTCTTGGTTATTATAATCTATAGGGATGCTTCCTACTAATGATTATAAAATCCCCATCAAGTTTTCCTCTCACGGGAGGTTTATTAATAATAATAATAATAATAATATGATAGTAATAATAATAATAATAATGATAGTAATAATAATAATAATAAAATTGTTTCATCATTTAGTGCTGAATGTGTATGCAGGTGTATGCAGGTGGAATGTGTACATATAGAAAAAACAAATAAGTGCACACTAAAATATATACTTAATACAAAGTGTTAATTGCGATGTCAATTTAAATCAAAAAAACACACCCCACCATGTGGAAAAGGTAAATAAATATATACCAATGTAGAGGAGCGTCTGCTGCTGTGTAAAGGGTAGCCCAAGACCCTAGAATCTAGTAACAAAAAACAAACAAAGCGCACAACACTCATCATGAAAAATGTAATAAACTATGTTTATAGATAATGTGTTTCAAGGTTTTTTTAACCACCAGAGCTTCACTCTCCTTTCCACCTACAGGTAGGTGAAATGCCAGATAATTGATGACTCTGCCACAGTCTCAATGTCCTGTAAATAGCATCAATGCGCTTAGTGGATCCTGGGGAGTGGTTGTCCTTTGCTCGCAAGTAGTACACAGGTTCCTCTGCAGACCTCACTTTGTTTCCCGATCAGTCAGGCAGCGTGACGGCGTGGTCCCGCAGGCCCTTCTGTGACGTCCCTGAAGAAGTGGCCTGTTGACCTACGAAACGCAGCGTAGGAGAGATACCATTCAACCTATATATTTTTATTATTCATGTTCCAAGGTGTATTTTATTGTTGTCAAACGGTTTGCTGAACACGAGTTGATTTCCTCTTCTGCGCATGTGCCGCGCTGTTGCCTGCCTCTGTGGTTGCCAAGCGAGGTCTGAATCATTACTGGCAAACGCTGTTACTCAATGCAGAGCGGGCGCTTTGACGTCACAGAAAGGCCCGCGGGACCACGCCGTCACGCTTCCTGACTGATCGGGAAACACAGTGAGGTCTGCAGAGGAACCTGTGTACTACTTGCGAGCAAAGGACAACCACTCCCCAGGATCCACTAAGCGCATTGACGCTATTTACAGGACATTGAGACTGTGGCAGAGTCATCAACTATCTGGCATTTCACCTACCTGTAGGTTGAAAGGAGAGTGAAGCTCTGGTGGTTCCTGGTTGCAGACGCTGGTAACTGCCACTCTGTGGCTCTATGCTTGATTAATCTACCTTGATGTACGCATAACCTTGAAACACCTTATATATAAACATAGTTTATTAAATTTTTCACGATGAGTGTTGTGCGCTTTGTTTGTTTTTTTGGAATGTGTACCTGCCTGTAGAGCTTACAATCTAATTTTGCTCAGTGAGATAAAGGGGTCTATTCAGAAAACTTTGATAAATTCAGTGCATTGGCTTACCGCACTATAAAAATGTGTCAAAATGGTATTCACTAAGAAAAATCACCATTTTTTTAACGTAAGGTAAAAAAATGCAACAATGCACTGCTTGTTCTTTTTCCTTTTTCTAAGTGTTATCACAATGAAACTGTTTGTTAGTTTATTTAAATAACGTATTATTGTAGCAGGGGTTCTCCGGAGCTGAACTGCATTCATTTAAGCCTCAGGGAACCCTCGCTTCCCGAGTTACAGGCCCTGGTATGGGGTGCCAGTATCCCCGCTATGTTTAAATCTTCCGGTCACGTGACGCAGGACATTTAAACACACAGAAGATTCCGGCACCCCATACCGAGGCCTGTAACTCTGGAAGCAAAGGGTACCCGATGCTGAAATTAATGTTAGTAGCCGCTATAGTAATTAAGGAGTTAACCTCCCTCCCCCGCTACCCCACCCTCCACCCCTGCTACCAATTGATTGGCACAGTGGTATACTATGCCCCCAATATGGGCATGGATTGCCACACTGACAATGAATTGGCAAGCAAAAAAAAACAGTCACAAAATAAAACACATTACTGTGACGAGGATGGAGGTGATCAGGCCTGAATAAAGGTGTTATACCCGGCTGGTCATCCTCCCCTCACATTGGGAATGAAGGGGTGAAACTTATTTGCCATGCATTACTGTGTTTGCCCTGTTCACCCATTTGCAGGCCATTCCCTGCCTGCTGTAGTAAAAGAAAATGTATTGCCTGGTATATTCTGTGGAGTCAAAAGATGGGAGTAGTGAGCACCACAGTAAGCACTGATTGAATAAGCGTGGCTTATAAGCGGTTAAGCCGTCTATGTAAAGCATGGGTATCCATTTCTATGTGTTTGACCTGTAACCACAAGTCAATTGGATAAGTGGTTTGCGGTTAGCTTTACCGATAGAATGTATCCGTTCCTCGGTTAGCTTTCTGACTTGAAAGGCGGCCAGTCAATTGACGTGGGAACTGTGTCAATTGACGTGGGAATTCGGTGAACTTGAGTCCCCGAAGCTGGCATTTCAATTAGAAAGGCTAACTCGAGAACGGAAGCACCCAGCACCCTGGTTTTTGGAGGGCATATGTACAGTAGCGACATTGTTTATTGCAGCAAAAGCCGCCGGCTACATGCGTCTGGGAAGCGGGTAGCCGCGGCGCGTGGCGGCGCACTGTGACGTCACAGTAACATGCGCGCCCGGCTTCCCCGTCTTCCTCGGCTTCCCCAGGCTTCCCCGACACCCCTGGAGATCAAATGAAGGTAAGCGGGGGTGCGGGGAAGCAGAGGGGCAGAGCAGGAGCCGGGTACGGGGTCGGGAAGGGGGGTAAATTGCGCGCGAAGTGGAGGGGGGGTGCGTGGGGGAAACGCGGCGGCGCGCGGTTGTTACTGGCGGCAGCTGGGGTAGATCTCGGCGTGCCGTCGTGATTTAGTGCAATAAACAATGTCGGTGCTGTAATAAAACACAACGTGACTTTACATGGAACAATTACAGTAAAAATACATAATGTTTTAATAAAGTGTGTAAACTGTGTGTTTAAACAATATGGGCAGGACTTGTTCCTATAAGCCTGGGAAAAATTCCTTTGACCTGTAAATAGGTCGGGGGTGGATGAGCTGCGGGTATTTTATTCCTGACACTTCAAAGGGATTCCGCTGACCAGGCGCCCCTCAGCCTAAAGAAGTGTCAGGGATGAAAGACTGCAGAGCACCCTAATGGCCGGATTCCTAAGAAGTCGTAGATCCCGGGCCATTGACACCTTCGCGCCAAACCTCAGACTATGAGGCGCCAGAAAGAGGGTGTACACAAGATATGCTAAGTTGCCCGGGTGTCAAGCCGACACATGCGCTTTGCAAACCGGGAAGCCTTTTTGCCACGGTTTTGCAAACTGCGGGCAACGTGGCTGTTGGTGGGTTAAATCTTCTCAGCATGGTTATTGGGCGCTCATGTTAAAGGTAGGCAGGAATTGTCTATATCTGTGCCTACCGAGCTATCCCCGGGGTGTTCGTAATTCTTGATCCATGATGTGAATACGCAAGACTTTGTTGCAGCACAGCGGCAACCGGTCCCAGAGAGAAGGGGTTAATAACAAAGTAACTAAGGATGTGCCTCAAACTTCGGAATTCGTTAGCCCTGGTGACTCTTGAACGAATTCTAACGAATCTCTACAAAATTCTTTGAGGTGGCTGTGTTATTAGGTCGGCAAATTGCGATCTGGCCACGAGACCTTTAAACCAAGACTGCATTTCTTGCGCTTGCATGCAAAAGACAATTTATTTTGTTTCCTTATCCCAGCAAGTGTTGTTTTAAGTGTATAACAAGAGACAGGGGGTGCCCAATGCTGCATCCAATTGACAAAAGGGGGGGGGGCAACTCCAGTCCTCAAGCCCCCCAACAGGTCAGGTTTTCAGGATATCCCTGTTTCAGCACAGGTGGCTCAATCAGAGGCTCAGTCAAAGAATGAGCCTCTGAGCCACCTGTGCTGAAGCAGAGATATCCTGAAAACCTGGAGTTGACCACCCGATATCTGGCAGAGACGTGCCTCTCCTCTGTGTTGCCCTGACATTTATTAAAGAAAGGCTTTATTGTAATTAACCCTTTCACTATCAGACTGTCCAGCATCGAAGAGCCACTTAGTGTGACTTTAGTGGCTATATACCGTATGTAGGTGATTACAGTACCGTACAGGCTCAGAAAATGTTTGTTTAGTTTCTTGCATTTTGCGTAGCTCTGCATTGCTGGCACCTCTGGCAGCGAGAAACCAAGGAAACCTATTCTCTATAGAGTACATACTGCAATTATTTAAGCCCCTATGTGCACGTGCCCTCTTATATACTGCCCATTTTTTAGAAATCCTGCCAAAGTTGGCGAAATACTGAGCGACCTGAACTTTCGTTAAAATTTGATTAAACGCGAAATTTTAAGAGACAACCAAAAAGTACTGTATGCAAAGCCAATTGGTAGACATTGGCACACCCCTACATATTATGCTCCGTGCATAGCCCCTTTAGCACAAGCAAATGACCAATACAAGGCCCAGATTAACTAAACGGGGCGATGCAGTCGCACTCCTTAACTCATTACAATGAGTGATTAAACAAGGGAATCTGGAGCCAGGTGTTCACATTTTTTAATTACACAATTTATCTGTGCTGCTCATAAAGATAACAGGCTTGAGCAAGCCGGGAATTGAACCTGTAATTATGAAGTAGCTATTTCTCTGTCATCTCTTCTGCTGCTCCTGAAATACTATGAGCTGCCCCCGGAGGAAACAATCTGCTTACTTTGGACATTACAACACTCCTTGAATAAGCTTTTTGAGCCAAAGTCCGGTACGGTTGCAGTAATATCCGTACTGAAAACAGGTTAAACAGGGTTGGTCTGAGACAGTCAGCTGAAGGTTGGAGCTGAAGGTTGGAGCTGAAGGTTGCAAGAACATCCTCTCAATAAATAAGTAGACGGGAAGTCTCATGATTTGTTCACAGAGACAACACAGGTCGGGAGGATTTCTTTTTATTGCATAGTAATGTTTGGGGGGGGGGGGATTGCTTTGCATAAACATTTTGGGGAATGTAAAACATATGCTAAGGACCACATTACAGCAGACATTTATTTTCAAGACTTAAAAAATGCTCTACAACTACCTGTAGCATCACTGACTCCAGCCTAGTGTTAATCCAGTCCATGTTTTCAAACTCTAAAAAGAAACTCATTACAGTATGCTTCCAAAGAGTCCTGTTTCCAGGCTGAAGGTGAAGGTCTGAAATCCTGGAATGGGTTACAACATCACGGTGACATGGAGCTAGTTTGGCAGAATTGTGTAGCCGTTAAACCCAAATACACAAATCCAACTCCCAAGCACTGTCATTGACCTTTACAGATGCAGCGGCCATTATTTTAGCAAATCACGCGGTGTATACCTCGGAATACCCATGTCATGGTGCGGGATTTCTTCCAACCGTACCGCCTTATGACGCGAGTGCAGGCGAGTGAATAATATGGCATTTTAGTGTTCTGGTTTTTAAACACCTGAAAGTGACACAGTAGCACAGTACTGTACTGTACACATTACAATTCATTCATTTCATTGCATATATTTGCGCACAATCCACGAAATTCAAACAAAACAACCGCGATAAACACGTGTGCCTGGGGTGATTGGCCGCGTTCATGCGGCGTGGAATACAGCAGCGCACACGAAAACGGCGCCGTGATTTCTTAAAATAATGACCACCGCATCTGTATATCGGTCACCTTAAAGATGGCTACCTCCTTGATGGATTCCTTAACTCATGTTAATCGATCCAACTGCATCAACTAATGTTTCGATTAAAACTTTCCCGTTAAGTTTTCGAAATGCTACATATTATCAACTAGATTTGTGGATTTTACATAAGCAATTTCAGACATACGGTACTTGTAAGTAGAGAGGAACGAATCCGCCCATATCTGTTTCCACGATTTTCGCTGATGTTACCCCCAAAATCCTTTTCACGGTATGTAAAATCCGCCAACGGTTTCAAGCCGCGCGGCTTCATCAAAGCCCACCATTGGATACAACCCGTGGACGGATTTGTAGGATCCAATCCACGGATGCAGCAATCCGTTGGCGGATTCTTATGAATCCTGCTGAATCCACGGATTGGATTATAAAAACCCGGCCACGTTTTTTTGGAATCCGTGGAGCGCGTGGGTAATAATAAAAAAAAAATCATCCGGATAATGCGAATTGCTCTTTTTGACATTGATCCGCTGCGGATCCAAATTTGACAAACAAGCTCCCTTTTCTCTTCTTGTAAGATCGAATGCACCTTCCGGTCTGACTGCACAATACAGGTTCTATCTAAAACTCCCATCACGCTGCTGGATATTGAGGGTCACTTTTCTGCTTTTCCAGAATAAGAGCCACTAATTGTACAAAATACCTTTCTGATCAGTCCCGGTAAACTCCCATTTCTTTGTCCTCTGCTTATGACACGTAAGGAAAATAACCGTGTTCCGTTCAAAGGGGGGGTCGTGTTTTCAAGATGAGAGAGAGGACATTCCAGGTATTTTTATCGCCTGGCGCAGTGATTCCAAACTCCAGTCCTTAAGTTCTCCCAAAAGGTCAGGGTTAAAGGATAACCCTGCTCCAGCACAGGTGGCTCGATCAATCGCTCAGACATTTTGATTGAGTCACCTGTGCTGAAGCAGGGATATCCTTAAACCCTGACCGGTTGGGGGTTATTTAAGGACTGGAGTTGAGAACCCCTGACCTAGCGGATTATCTGCTTTCGTTTCTTTGTACGACTTCACTAGTTTACTATTCGAAGCTGGACATTTTGTCACAATTTCAAGCCAGAGTCCCACAGAACAGATCAAAAAGCTCTTCATACAAATCTTAATGTAATTGGCTTCTTTAGAACGATTCAGTCCCCTTTAAAGTATGTATGTCTTTATTTATATTGAGCCATTAATGTACATAGCGCTTCACAGCAGTAATACAGGTGACAATCATATCACTAACAAATAATACAAATAACACGTAATGGGAAGAAGTGCTTCAGACATAAAAGTAACATTAAGGAAAAGGAGTCCCTGCCCCGAAGAGCTTACAGTCTAATTGGTAGGTAGGGAGAACGTACAGAGACTGTAGGAGGATGTCCTGATAAGTGCGTCTGCAAGGGGGCCAAGGTTTATGTAGGAGGTGTAAAGTATCAGCCATGGAGCTACTCATATGCTTCATTAAGGAGGTGTGTTTTAAGGTGGGTCTTAAAGGTTGATAGAGAGGGTGCTAGTCGGATATTGAGGGAAAGGGCATTCCAGAGGTGTGGGGCAGTCAGTGTGAAGGAATTAAGGCGGGAGAGAGTGCTTTAGATACAAAGGGGGTAGAGAGAAGACATCCTTGAGCAGAACGCAAGACTCGGCGTGGTGCATAGCAACAAATTAGGGCTGAGATGTAAGGAGGGGCAGAAGAGTGTAAAGCTTTATAAGGGAGGAGGAGAATTGAGTGTGTGATAAAGGATTTTATAGGAAGCCAGGAGAGGGATTTCAGCAGGGGAGATACTGAGACAGATTTAGCAAAGAGTAGGGTGATAAAATGTTTACTTATTTACTCTCTGTGAGAAAAATAATACAAATTCTATTTTCTAAGGGTCACTACAATGTTAATTTATCTGGTATTAATTTTCTTGCCTTTTAATAATAATTGCAGTTTTGGTGCAATAAAGCAAGTCACGGCATGAATTTCTAAAGGCATGCTGTTTATATTATCTTGTTTATATAAACCTCTGAAATTAGGAATTTGTATTTCAATTCATTTTTTTTTATTGATCTTTCAGTGATTTTTACAACTTGTATGGTCCGGGTGGGACTACGTCATCATTTTATCGTAGACTAACCAGTCTGTCTGTTACAATGCACTGTAACTACGAGGGCTGAAGCACACGTGCTATTAATATATAGCCCCTCTACAGCCGCGTAAACGTGTATTATTACAGTATCATGAATGCCACTAATTGTTCATTGACTTCTGAGTACTTTACAGCGAACAACATATAAATTAAAGGACAATGTCCCTTTATACCTTCCTGTTTGGTGTTTAGGAAGGTGAAGCAACCGTATTTTTTAGGCGCCATTCAGTAAAATGTAGCAAATTAATCTGCAAACTCAGACTTTTAAATACATGGCTACATACAAGGGTTCTTCATTAAATTGATATAAGGCTGATTAGGTTAATTACAGTTTAATGAATACAGGTAGAGCATTTAGATTGTAAGCTCTTCGGGGCAGGGACTCCTTTTCCTAATGTTGCTTTAATTTCTGAAGCGCTTATTCTCATTATGTGTTATATTATGTCACGTGTATTACTGCCACACAATATTAGTTAACTCTGCTTCCAAATCTTTCTTTATATATTGTTCTATTTTTATTTCTTTTAAAGAGTTTGGCCAGTATAGAATGAATTGGTTGCTATCATTTCTCTTCCCCCTTGATAAGGATATGAGCGTTTTACTGTGCTCATAATGTGTACTGTACAGGCATACCCCAGTTTAAGGACACTCACTTTAAGTACACTCGCGAATAATGACATATCGCCCAATAGGCAAACGGCAGCTCACGCATGCGCCTGTCAGCATGTCCTGAACAGCAATACCGGCTCCCTACCTGTACCGAAGCTGTGCGCAAGCGGGGAGACTATAGCGCCCATGGAGCAAGTATGTAGAACACCTGGTTCATGCCTACAATTGCACCCAGCATAAGTCCACCAGTTTCTCACCATATTTCATGGTGTTCGGCAGAGAAGCCTGGATACCGGTGGACATTCATATGGCGATCTCCACGGATGGAGTGCCCAACGTGGCTCACTATCAGTATATAAAAAGACTGAAAGCTAATCTCCAAAGAGCATACCAGCTGGCCGAAGGGATCGCTGCTGAGCTGAATGAAAATAACAGAAGGAGGTACGACTGCAAGGTCCGCTACTGGGAGTTCCAGCCTGGAGACAATGTTCTTCTGAGAAATTTGGGCGTACAAGGAAAACACAAACTGGCTGACCGATAGCGAGATAGCCCTTTTGAAGTGGATTCCCAGCTACCTAGGCTCCCTGTATACCGAATAAAGGACTCAGAAGGATGGATAAAAGTGTAGCATAGGAACCATCTACTACCCATTCCTCAAATCGATGATTCTTCCTTGGATATGACTGTGGAAGATGTAGAAGAACCTACCGCCGATTCTAGTGACCTCTTGCCCACTTCATCTGGAACGACTGATCAGCCTCTAAACCCTGAGAGTCCAGTATTCTCCCCAATGGGTGACAATGACATTTGATCTATGAGAGGGCCAGGGCCTCAAGCCGCTGGAAACCTCTCCAATCAAGAAGACAATGAAGAATTCTCAGGGTCAATGAATAGGCCAGCTCTTGAATTGAGGAGGAGTCAAAGAGTCACTTGGCCGCCCATTAGAATGGTGTATGATTCAATCAGGGAACCCCACTATGGTCTCAGACATCTAGGGAAAGGTTTGCCTCGATTATGTTAGTGCTGACAGAACTATTTAATGGCATTTAAATGTGTACATAGCTGTAAATATAGTTAAGTACTATGTTCAATGCATTTTTCATTATATAAATTGTGTAGTTACATGTTTCTCATGCGGGATGATGAGGTCTCTGCCAGGGGGAGAGTGTAGCAGGGTATTACTCCTGGTCACTGGGGGCATTTACACAGTTCATCAGGCTGACTCTGGAGAGGCAGGGATAGAATAAAAGAAACGGTGTCCTTGAACTCTTACACTGAGCAGGGAATGGAACATTGTTTCTGTTACATGTGCAGTCAGAGCACATGAGGTGCTAGGACTGTCCTGGGAGCTAGTAAGGCTCCCTGGACTAGGCCAGGCTTTACCCCCTACGCCCCAGATAGTTCCCCCTCACTGTACAGATGTGTGCAGGGCGGGACCTAGATATAGGTAGCTCCTGATAGTGAGGGAGCACAGCGGAGCAGACTGTAATGCAGAGGGAGGCTTCCAACTGTGGCCTGAGGATCAGCCATCAACCGGACCCTGAGGTGTGAGGGGCTTAAATTGGAGACCTCGCAGCGTGGGACTCTGCTGCTATTTTGCACTTGCTGGGAAGTGTGGCCTGGCTGGATCCTAAGCCAGGAAGGTATAGTGCACCAATGCAAGGGGAGAGGGTAGTGCTGCCCTCTCATACACTGGGAGGGATTTCTCACACACACTGGGAGGGATTGATCGTGGGACACTGGGCTATAGGTGCCCGAGCTCCCTAGGTACTATTGGTGTTAGCTACCCCAGGACAATTACTTGATGGTTATTGTTATTGTGTTTTATTGTATTGCTGTGTTGCATATGTGTTTTTCTTGCTACACTGTGGGACCACAGCAAAGACAAATTGCATAATCTGTGTTAGTGTGATTTCTAGGGTATACACTATAGGTATACTGGTTCCCATGAGAGCCAATCCCGCCAATACACGGATCCTCGTGGGTGAAGGCTCTGCACCAGTCACCCCAGCCTCCCCAAGCGGGGAGGCTTAGGCCTCCTGTAACAAGGTGAAGGAAAAAAAAGTGCGCAGCTATTAAACAAAATCACACACGTGAAGTGAAATTTCAGTGAAATTAAAAAAGTATAATACGTGACCTAGTGTTTAGGCAAGATGGAGCATCTGCAGCTGTGGTACCGGGGATGGCCCAGAGCACCCCCTAGAACATCAGACAAATACACAAAGACACAGCGCACAACGCTCATGGTGCATTAAAAGTATATTAAAACAATAAATCAATAAGGTAAGTATTGTGCGTACATCAATAAAATTCAAATAGGCATGTTAGGGGTGAGTTACCCATACACCAACACTGTGGACCGGATCAGATGTCATCAGCAGGTACTGAAGCTGTTTTGTCATGCCAGGTTCCAAATCGATCGGTGGAGGGTCTTTTAAGGTAACCACTACTGTACGTGGCTAAACAGTGTCCAGCATCCGCAGTTCACATAAAGACAGTCCTGTCCCACGGATACACACGGTGGTTTGTAGTACTCTCTCTAACCTCCGTCTTATGCATATATGTATATACATATATGTATATATATGCATATACAGTATATTTCTGTGTGCCATTATTGTTCCCCTTCTGTTGTCCCCCAAAACCTGTCATATCTGAAATGGAGTATGTCTAAAAATCTGGATCTGATGCAAGATAATGTTCCTACAGTATATATTTGTATGTATATTTTTATTTATATAGCGCCCAGAGTCCCTAGTTTTAACTGTGAGTATTAAAAGCTATTTGGTATTATTATCCAATATAATATTGTCCGGTGTACAATATCAAAGCATCTCTTTTTGTGTTTTTCCCATCAATTTGTCTATTATATAGATCTAGATCCCCAGCATCACCCTTAAGTTTTCATAACTGATCTCCTCCCAGTGACCCACTGGATCACCAATTTGCAACGTTTTACAATTGCAGTAAAAGTGGTCAGTGTTTGCCAACACATTTACAAGCTAAAGTACTACAGTCATACATACAGTTTTAAGGCATGAGGGATGTCAGCGTTGGAAAGAAAGATCGGGGTCCTGCTTTGTTTTTTTTCTGTTTTTTCCCACATCAAATTTTTATTAGGTATCTGGTACAGACAATAAGCAATCTTCCAACCCACTATCTTATATTGGTGTTACCAGATATCCCTTTTATAAAATTTTCTGTAAATTCAGTAAACAAAACAGAGCCAAGAAGACAAGACACCACATATAAGAACAACTCGACTCACTGGGGAGGCTCACAGACAGACTCTGACACACACCACAGAAGGAAGGGGGGAGGGGGGGGATTGAAATCATAGATGATTTTTGGTTTGCTGTTGACGCTTCTCAGAATTCAGTTATTATTGTAGCAGCTACATCCTCAGGTCCAGTTAGGGCTCGTCGCGTTCAGGTCTTTAGTATCTTAACTGTCTGCCTTGTCGTCTTCTGTTTCAACTGGTTTGTCAGAGGAGAATGCACTTATACCTATTATTGCCAAAAAGTAGTAGCATCTACCCCAGGGATATCTGATTTGTCTAACCATGGGGACCATATTTTGAGAAATCTTGTGCCGGTGTCGTTGATCAGGCTTGTCAACTGTTCCATCCGGCAAACGTACCAAATTCTGTTTCTAATCTTAGGAATCGTGGGTATTTCTGGTTGCTTCCATAATGCTGCGAGCTCACACCGTGTGGCTGTTGCAAAATGTGCAACTAATTTGTGCTCTGATCTGTTTAGCCCCTGCGTGCGCCTGCCAAGCAGGAACAGCCAGGGGTCAAAGGGAACCGAGATGCCGAGTATACTCTGCAGCCAGATCCGAATTTCTTCCCAAAGCGGGGCCACTTTGTTGCAGCTCCACAGCACATGCAACAAGTCTGCCTGTACTCCACATTGTTTAGGACACAATGGGGAGTATCCCTTGACAAATTTAGCTAATGTTGTTGGGGTCAGATACAGTACCACCTCATAAGGACCTTATGTGCATTCTCCCGTAACATGGTGCAGATGGAACTCTTTGCTACCGCCAGTAAAATATAGTGCCAGTCTTCGTCTTCTAGTGTCTTGCCCAAGTCAGTTTCCCAGCGTCTTTGTTAGCTAAGTCTGGTGTCGTTGTCATTTGCTGCACATACTACCTCTCTGTATATCCTAGATGTGAGTCCCGCTGTTTCTGTTCTTCTACAACAGAGCTGTTCAAAATTGGTTCTTTTAGGTCGGATTGGAATTTTTGTGTAGAACGCTCTGATCTGGAGGTATTTCAAAAAACTCAGAATTTGGTATCTCTTTTTCAGATTTGATATGTTCGAAGGTTTTTATCAATTTTCTGCCCTCCAGATGCAATAGCCTAGTGAGGCCTTTTTGTTTCCAAATTGCAAGGTTATTGCTTGTCAGGCCCGGAGCGGAGTCAGGGTTACCACAAAGGGGATCATAAGAGTATGCCTGTTTGTCAGCGCATATTGGTACTTGGTTGCCTCCCAGGTAGAAAGGGAGCTAGTCACCGCGGAAAGCGACTCCTTGGTATTTTTACGCACCCGTGTTGGAAGCCAAATTAAGTCCTGCAAGGTGACTGGGGCACAAGAGTCTTCCTCTAATTCAACCCACCTTCTGAGGCTGGGATGACTGTGCCATTGTACAATTTGACATAATTGTGCCGCTCGAAAATACGATAACAAGCAAGGTACCGCTAATCCTCCTCGTGGGGTTGGGCGTTTGAGGATACTATTCTTAATCCGTGGTTTCTTATTACTCCAAACAAATTTCACCATAGCGGACTGTAAAAGAAGAATGTCCTCTCTGACTACCTGAGCCGGGATCTCCTGGAACAGGTATAATATTCTAGGGAGGAGATTCATTTTAATGCTATGTATTCTGCCAATCCATGAAATTCCAAATCCTGCCCAAATCCTGAGCTCGTCCTTTAGAGTCCTATCAGTCTGGGGTAATTTGCCTTATATCGGGCCTTATGTTTGGTGATATTAATTCTTACTGTTGCGGCTGCCTTTATTCTACAACTTACCCGGAATTGTTCGGGGCTGTTTGCTTTTACAGCCGAACTTGGCCACGCGCCAGCCGCATCTCTTGGCCGCGCGCCAGCCGCATCTCCCGTTCAGCGCTGATGGCGCTGAACAATAAAAGCGCCTGCAGCACTGAAACTAAAAAAAAAAATTTCCCGCGGTGGCGGCCGCAGGAGACTAAAGGCGGCCGCCACTGTAGGTATTTACTTTCGGAGGCTTGCCATTTAAAACTAAAATTTAGTTCTATCAGTTTTTCGGCGGCCTTGGGCAGATTAATGCTTAGGGCTTCTGACTTAGTTTGATTAATTTTGAATCCTGATTTCTTATTAAATTCTCCTAATAGACTAAAAACATTCGGCAGAGAGATAAGAGGGCGTGATAACGTTAAGATGACATCATCCGCATACAGGTCCACTTTATGTGACTGCTTCTGTATTTGAATCCCTGTTATATCTGTTATATCTGGGTTGAGGCGAATATGTGCTGTCAATGGTTCTATGCATAATGCGAATAACAGGGGCGACAGGGGGCAACCCTCCCCATCATGCTCTCCCTATTCGGCTTTTTCTCCCATTCATGTCTGCCCCTACTGCCTTTCTAAATGTGGAGTCCCTTGTATCTTCATCGTTCCTGTTTTCTCGGCATAGTCCGGTCTTCTTGTCTCTCTCTCCGGTCCCTCGGCATGACCGTCTATTTTCTATGACTTCTGGGGGCGCCGGCGCTCCAGTTGACGTCATTCGAGCTGGCGAGCCTGCCACATCCAAGATGGCGGTCTCTTCACTTCCGCCGGGATGACGCGGCATCTCCTTCCGGTCTCCTCAGATTCTGCCTGGTTTCTATAGAGGGAGGATGTCGTCGCGCTCCCTCTTCTGGGTAGACCTAGTCATCGGAGGTAAGTTTCTGTTTGATTATTATTTGATTCTCAGAACAGGGGTTTGGATTTGGTCTGGCCAGACGCGGGATGGTTTCAGAAATTCTTTGAGGGGAGAACTGCTAAACGGTAAAACGCAAAAAGACCATAACTTCGGCCGAACTTCGAACTGTTTTACAGAAGAACAGCCTCTGGGGAGGAAAGTGGAGCACTGCACGGGGCTAAAGTACAGGCACCGGCACACCAATGGTTAAAAACTACTTTATTAAGCGACTAGGGGAGACACCAACAATGGAGCAACCACCCACTCTGACGCGTTTCGGGCTAGGCCCTTTGTCAAAGAGTAATAAAGTAATTTTTAACCATTGGTGTGCCGGTTCCTGTACTTTAGCCCTGCGCAGTGCTCCACTTTCCTCCCCAGAGGCTGTTCTTCTCCTGATCTTCTATCAAGTTGGATGCACGCTTGCACAGAGTTCCTGTTGTTCGCTTTCACTTCCTACAAACAGTGAGTGTACTGTGGTATTGCCTGGCTGGTTACTGACTGTGTTACCTATATGCTCTGTGGCTTTATCTGTGTGTGGTTGGTTAAAAGGGGACACTCTACCATCGGTATTTGTGTCTCCCCAGTACCCTATAAATCCCACTCTGTGGTTTAAGCTGGTTAATTTAACGGCCACTTGTTCATGAGCCATAGGTTCTGATGACACTCCAAGTCAGTACTCCTATTCAATATATTGGAACAGCTTTATAAGGACTTATATACCCAGGATCAAGATTGCTATTATCCGTTATATATGGGATTTATTGGATGTTACATGTCATGCCTGTGATTCGTTTCTGCTGCACCGTGGAAGGACTGTATGTCCTTTCTTTGTCATATTATTCGAACTGTTTTATTTGCACACATGGCCGGAGGCGTACGTATTCACTCCGAATCTTCAGGTCGTGGACTCTTCCTCTGGGCTCTCTTCTGCTTTTGCCAGTCTGGTGTTGGTAGAGTTTCATCAGAATTGGAAGCAGGTAGAACGTCTGTTATGCCCAGCCTCTTGAGGAAGTCTTCAACTTCTTCTATTTCCCTCATGCTGACAGTTTTTCATTTTTAATGACTAGCAGACCAAAAGGGAAGGTCCACCTATATCTGATGGCCCATTCTCTCAGTATCCCCGTTATTGGCTGTAGTTTGTGCCTCCGTGTTTCCGTGAGAGGGTTGAGATCTTGAAAGATCTGTAGTGTTTGACCCTCATAGTCCCAATTCCCCTTTGCTCGTGTTGCCTGGAATAGTGCTTCACGCGTGCGAAAGTGGTGGAGCCGTAGAATCACGTCCCTTGGCCTGTCAGTATCCAGGGTCGGCTACGGAGGGCTCTATGGCAGCGGTCCATTACTAGTTCTGCGGTGGTTTTTTCAGGCAGCAATTCTCCGATCCATCTAGTGAGAAACGTCTCGACATCCGTCACTGTCTACGCTAGACCTCTTACTTGGACATTGCGTCGTTCGCGGTTTTCCGCGTCCTCCTGCCTCTCCGCGAGTTCTGTTACTTGCGCCTGTAGTTTGCTCTGTTTTTTGGCAAGTTTTTGTACTGACCATATGGAGGCATCTACCTTCTCCTCTACCTGTCCGGTACGTTCACCGATGCTCTGGACCTCTTTCCTCAGCCCCTGGATTTCGGCTTGTGATATGGACTTCATGTCCCTGTATAGTTTCGTGAAGTCGCACCGGCGGACCGGTAATTGTTCTGGGCCATCTGTGTTGTCCTCCTCTAGCTCCCGCTCCGTATCCGAATCCCGCGCACCATTTCTGGGTCGGCTCGTTGCGCACGGGTTCTGGCAAAATAAGTCTTTAAATCCTCTCCGGTTTTCTTTCGTGGGTTCGCCGGAGCCATCACTGGGTCTTTATTACCTGATATAGTGTGTTTATTGGGCGTTTTATGGGGTTTGGTAGGTATTTTATCTTTATATAATGCTGCGGGGGAACGGAGCTCTCAAGTTAGGCAGCCATTCACTCCGTGGTCACGCATGCGCCTTCGATCCTGCTTTGTTTTGACCCAGCTTGGGGTATGTGTTGGTGGGAGTAATCTTATGCTGGGAGGGGGACTCAGTCAGTATTGGCTGCTGGAGGGAGGTCACAGATCTCGGAAGAATTTTAGTTGGGGAAGGCGGTACCTTTCCACACTGTTGCGTCCAGAATGGTGGTGAGCTTCCGGATGGAATTTGTAGAAGGCGGTACCATTCCGGAATAAGTTCGGCTGAGGTGGTAGTGACCTTTTGATGGGAGATCTGTGTATTCAGACTAAGGCTGAGGCTATACTAGGAGCACGCGTGTGACGGAGCGCGCATGCAACGGAGTGCGTGGCGCCACGTGCGACTGCCGCCGAGACGATTTGTGGCCTAGGGGGAGACGCGTAGGGGAGGCATGGCCGTGATGTCACGAAGCTGGTTCGCCCTCATTGGCTGAACCGCTCACGTGACCTGGATGTCGAACGACGAAAGCAAAATAATTTGCCTGCTCTTCATCGTGCGCTCTATTGCCTGCCTCATGGAGGTGACCGCTAAGTATGGCCGCGGGCCTAAGGTACTGAATGGCTAGATGAGCATTAGCTGATGGAATCCCTCAAGCTCCGGTAGATGTGAGCGGAGGAATCTGTCCGGGTCCCGAGTTGGGGATAAAAATGTGATATTGTATTTTGTAATAAATAAAGCTGTGGTCGTTAATTTCTCACAAGAAGCTGTATGGCGTGTTTATTGGGAATGGGAGACGAGTCCAGCTGGAGGCTTGGGTAAGTCAAGGGTCTACAAGTCAATGAATCGCTTTTAGTGAGAGGAAAATACCAGGCTTGGTCAAAGGCCAAAGAAAAGAAATGTATCAGTGAGAATTGCGTACGGTCCACCAGAGGTCGCCTTTTAACAGCTTCCCAGAGGTAAGACGTTAGTTTATTATTTTGTCAGAAAAGCAGATTCATTTCCCCACCATGGGATCAATATATATACAGTACTGTATTTTCTTACTGTGTCACACAAGCAAACTAAAAAGTATTTTTTATCCTCTATAGCAGGGGTGTGTAAACCTTTCCCCCTTCGTCCCCCTGTCTGCAACCCGCCCCCTGCTCGCAGCCCCCTCCTTACCTTGTCCACGGCGTCAAATGACGCTGTGGGGTCACGGGATGTCTTGTTGCCATGGCGACAC